>CM019165.1:8790570-8800797 GCA_009733165.1 Naja naja
GAGAGAGAGAAGGGAGGGAGGGAGGGAGAGAGAGAGAGAAGGGAGTGAGGGAGGAAGGAAGGGGAGGCAAGATGGAGGGAGAGAGGAATAAGGGAGAGACAGGGGAGGGAGGGAAGGATGGAAGGAACCACAGAAAGGAAATGAGAAGGAAGGAGAGAGAGAAGGAAGGATGGAAGGAAGAAGGGAGGGAGGAGAGAGGAAAGAAAGAAAGAAAGAAAGAAAGAAAGAAAGAAAGAAAGAAAGAAAGGGGGAGGAAGGGAGGGAGGAAGGAGGGAGGAAAGGAAGGAAGCCAGACCTGTTCTTTCAATCCCAGGAACCCATTTGAAGCACTTCTTCCTCCAAATTATAAATCATTCACTGGTGATATTTAGCCGACACGCAGAGTGATTGTTATTAAATATCACATCTGTATGGTGGATGAGGTCATGTCTATTAAGACCGGTCATTCCCTTGGGGTTTTTTTTAGTGATGGCCAACTCTTTGCCCCCTCCCAAAAGTACTCAAGGTGGCTGAGAGGTCATTACCTTTAATCAGCAGGAACTGCTAATGCTAGAGGGTTGAAGCAAAATGGTTTTTTTCAAGGCTGCTCAAGAGGTTTCACGACTAAGGAGAATTGTCACTACTTTGCTACTCATTAAGTGATTCTGCTGAGGCATCAAAGGGCTGTTTGGCACCTCAAGGTTTGCATCTAGGTGTAAGGTGAAGAAGGAGTAACCTTGAGGGTCTGGAGGAAGAGCTGCCACTAAGACAGGGCACATAGAAAAGAAATTTGATTCTGGGACAGAAATATACAGATAGTCCAGGGGTCCCCAAACTTGGTAACTTTAAGATTTATGGACTTCAACTCCCAGAATTCTCCAGCCAGATAGGTAGATAGATTGGTAGGTAGGTGGGTAGGTAGGTAGGTAGGTAGATAGATGGATGGATGGATGGATGGATGGATGGATGGATGGATAGATAGATAGATAGATAGATAGATAGATAGATAGATAGATAGATATGATAGTGTCATGCCCCTGTTAGAATCTGACTCTGAGGGAGAGGAGGAACAGCCAACAGGGAGTGGAGGTGTGGCTCCAGAGGTTGTGGAGGAAACTGGGGAAGGGCACAGGCCAGCTGGGCATTCAGAGGAAGACCCAGGCCCATCCCCTCTTCATCCTAGGGCATGCAGGGAGGAGAGGATAAGGGAGAAACATGAATGGTGTGGTCTACGGGGGAAGAAAGGGCCTTGATCCCCTTCATGGGCTGCAGCTGTGAGGACTGTTTAAAAGGACAAACTGCACATGGGCCAGTGCTGGAAGCAAAGCGTGAAAATATTTCTAGTCTGTCAGTTCTTATCTGAGTTCTGGCGTCCTTCCCAGTGTGTGTATTTCGATATCTGTGGACGTCTTCAAGCCCTTATCCTGCCTTGTCTCATTAATTCTTCAGTGTGGTTTGTGTTGTTGTTTTTTTATTTATAATTTATATGTATTTTGAGTTTGAACGGAAGTTCTTCCTTTTCGCAACTGTTTGTGGGGGAGTTTTTTCTCCAGTCAATGATAATTGGACCTTTGAAGCCAAGTTGAAGGAATTAAAGAGACTTCACCTGCTTTTGTGACTTTGTTGCTTTTGCATACCACCCTGGGTCATCACAGATAGATAGATAGATAGATAGATAGATAGATAGATAGATAGATATGGGATGGATGGATGGTTATAAGATAGATAGATAGATAGATAGATAGATAGATAGAAAGATAGATAGATGCATACATATATACATACATAGAAAGATATAGATATGCAGATTAGAATACATATACATTAGAAGAGAGATTTTATGCGCATACAATATTGCTAAAACGGGATGTCGACACTCTTAACTGAGTCCTAAAAATGAATTTTTAGCATTGCACCATTGCGAACACGGCCCAATGCATGTCTGATTATCTGAGAAAGCTGAGACGGACCTGCTGCAATGATTTCATTCTCACATCCTAATAAAACGCAGGGAAAGTGGTGCATGTTTCCCAAAGCACACGGCCCATATGGCCCATTGCATCAAGAATGAAGCAGGCCCGTTGTTGTTGTTGTTTTCAGACTGTCTTTGAAAACAACCGACTCTCGCCGCATGCTGGTTTGTTTTCAGGCCTCTGAGAAATCATTACGGATTAAGAGCGAGTTGATGTTCTCACTGCTGATGATGTTTATTCATTAAAGTAGCCGGCCCCTTTTCCGTCTGTGCTTTGCTCGAGTTTTGTGCTTTTTTAGGGTTGGGGATTTTGAGATTCATGTAAACGTCCTTAAAAGGGCAGAGAGAGAGAGAGAGAGAGAGAGAGAGGAGAGAGAAAGGGGGGGTCACCCCGTTTTGCTTAGGCAAGCACAAAGCAAGGTGGTTGGTGCACAGGCATGTGTGAACACACTAGAAAGGAACCTGTGTTCCTTTCCTGCCTCCGTTCTCCGCTGCGATGGGCCATATTTCTGATTTATGAATTCATTTCCTCGCTGGCTTGCTGTGCTTAGAGGAGATTCGGAGCAGTTTCCAGGTTGAAATAATTGCTTGCCATTAATTTGGGTAGCGGTTCAGACAGGGAGGGAGGGAGGGGCCCCATTTGCAGGGGGGGCTTTTCATGCTGGCGCATAAGAACGATGGCAGAGATCAGAAAATACGGGGAAGGGTCCCTGCCAAGCAGAAGTGGTATTCAGCAGGTTCTGACCGGTTCTGGAGAACCAGTAGCAGAAATTTTGAGTAGTTCAGAGAACCGGCCAATCCCACCTCTGACTGGCCCCGCCAACCCCATCCATTCTCTGCCTCCCGAGTCCCAGCTGATCGGCTGGGTCTCCTTTGGTTGCCCTGCACAGGAGAACGGAGCTGGAAAGTAGGTTAGTGGGGTGGGGAGGGAATGGGGATTTTGCAGTATCCTTCCCCTGCCATGCCCACCAAGCCACACCCACCAAGCCACGCCACGCCCACCAGGTCCCACCCACAGAACCAGTAGTAAAAAAAATTGAATCCCACCACTGCCGCTAAGGCTGGGCAGGGGGCAATCGATGGACTAGCCTGGTTAGAAATGCATTTCACATTTCCAGCTCTCTCTAAGCGCTGTGCAAAGTCAGCCTCTTGCCCCCAACAATCTGGGTCCTTATTTTACCCACCTCGGAAGGATGGGAGGCTGAGTCAACCTTGAGCTGGTCAGGATTGAACTCCTGGCAGTGGGCAGAGGAAGGAAGGAAGGAAGGAAGGAAGGAAGGAAGGAAGGAAGGAAGGAAGGAAGGAAGGAAGGAAGGAAGGAAGGAGAAAAGGAAGAACAATTGCAGGGAGGAACGGAGGGAGGGAGGGAAGGAAGGAGAAAAGGAAGAACAATTGCAGGGAGGGAGGGAGGGAAGGAAGGAAGGAAGGATGGAAGGAAGGAGAACAGGAAGAGTAATAGCAATGGCACTTAGACTTATATACCGCTTCACAGTGCTTTACAGCCCTCTCTAAGCGGTTTACAGTCAGCCTCTTGCCCCAACAATCTGGGTCCTCATTTTACCCACCTCGGAAGGATGGAATGCTGAGTCAACCTTGAGCTGGTCAGGATCAAACTCCTGGCAGTGGGCAGAGGGAGGAAGGAAGGAAGGAAGGAAGGAAGGAAGGAAGGAAGGAAGGAAGGAAGGAAGGAAGGAAGGAGAAAAGGAAGAGTAATAGCAATGGCACTTAGACTTATATACCACTTCACAGTGCTTTCCATCCCTCTCTAAGCGGTTTACAGTCAGCCTCTTGTCCCCAACAATCTGGGTCCTCATTTTACCAACCTCGGAAGGATGGGAGGCTGAGTCAATCTCGAGCCAGTCAGGATTGAACTGCTGGCAATGTGAGCAGAGTTAGCCTGAAATACTGCATCCTAACCACTGTGCCACCACAGCTAAAAATGGGCACTACTGTCACCACGGGATCCGGCAAACGGCTATGCAGATGAGCTGGTTGCCAAGCGCCCCAAAGGAGATTCCCCTGACCTCCGGCGTGGGCACTGACACTTCAAACTTTGAGTCGTAAGAAGAGAACTATCTGCACTAGAACTGTGGCTCTAGAACGAAGGGGTGTCCACTTTGCTCCGGGCTATTCTGCCCACATGCTGAACTGCATTTCTGTTGGTTTTATCTTTTTGGCTCGGGTAAAAACTCGGTGGCAGATTGGCTTCCTAAAATAACTCCAATCCAATGACTCGAATCAAATGTGTCTAAGAAGGAAAATAACTCCGGAAAGGAATTGTTCCCCCCAGGATGCAAAGGGGGAGAATAGTGGCCAGGAAGAGGCTGCGTGATCTCTGCATTCCTCTTACGGATACTCGGTTTACAACCGTCAGTTTAGAATAGAATAGAATAGAATAGAATAGAATAGAATAGAATAGAACAGAACAGAATGTAGGACAGTAGAAGAGAAGAGAAGAGAAGAGAAGAGAAGAGAAGAGAATGGAACAGAATAAAGAATAGAGTAGAGAATAGAATAGAATAGAATATGGAAAGAACAGAATATGGAAAGAATAGAATATGGATAGAATGGAATGGAATAGAATAGAAAATAGAATAGAACAGAACAGAACGGAACAGAATAGAATTCTTTATTGGCCAAGTGTGATTGGACACACAGGGAATTTGTCTTGGTGCAAATGCTCTCAGTTTACATAAAAGAAAAGAGACATTCATCAAGAGTCAAGAATCATAAGGGCAACACTTAATGATAGTCATAGGGTACAATAAGCAATCAAATCATACTAGTAAACAGTCAATATAAATCGTAAAGATACAAGCAACGAAGTTACAGTCATACAGTCACAAGTGGGAGGGGATGAGTGATAAAGAGTGATGAGAAGATTAACAGGAATAGTAGTGCAGACTTTGTAAATAGTTAGACAGTGTTGAGGGAGTTAGTTGTTTAGCAGAGTGATGACGTTTGGGGACAAACTGTCTTTGTGTCTAGTTGTTCTGGCGTGCAGTGCCCTATAGCGTTGTTTTGAGGGAAGGAGTTGAAACAGTTTATGTCCAGGATGTGAGGGGTCTGTAGATCTTTTCACAGCCCTCTTTTTGACTCGTGCAGTATACAGGTCCTCCATGGAAGGCAGGTTGGTAGCCACTGTTTTTTCTGCAGTCCTAATTATCCTCTGAAGTCTGTGTCTGTCTTATTGGGTTGCAGAACCAAACCAGACAGTTATAGAGGTGCAGATGACAGACTCAATAATTCCTCTGTAGAACTGGATCAGCACTGTATTTAATGACCATTTGAAGTTACAGTGATGCTGAAAAAGTGACTTAGGACCGTTTTTCACCCTTACGACCGTCGCAGCATCCCTGTGATCCTGTGATCAACATTCGGATGCTTGGCTATGGGTTCATATTTGTGACAGTCGCAGTGTCTTGGGAGTCATGTGATCCAACTTCACTTAAACACCATGTTCCTCATTTAACACCTGCAGAGATTCACGTAACAGCTGTGTCGAGAAAATGGGGCAAAACTCACATTAACAACTGTCTCACTCAGCAACCAAAACTGGGGGCTCAATGTGTGGACACCCCCAAACTTAACAGCTGTAATAAGAAAGAGGGGAAAAAATTATGTACAGTGGACGCGGCAGGGCCTGGAGACAGCAGAAGAGAAGAGGAAAAAAATGGAGAAGATCTTAAGACCTGCCAATAGAAATAGAACAACGGAGGCAGAAGAATGCGAAGATGGGTACCAATAATAATAGATGAGTCCAGGGGTTGGAATTCAAATTTTTAACAACCAGTTCTGTGGGTGTGCCTTAGGTGGTGGGTGTGGCTTGGTGGTCATGTGACTGGGTGGACATGGCTTGGTGGTCATGTTATTGGCTGGGCGTGGCCAACTCAATATCACTCACATCGAGGCACGCATCTCCTCACCTGGCCTCTCATGACGGTGGGGACGGTGCAACAGTCGTAAGTGTGAAAAATGGTCATAAGTCACTTTTTTCAGTGCCATTGTAACTTTGAATGGTCACTCCACACAAGCAAAGTACCAGCAAAGGAGGGGAAAAAAACTCCAGAGACGTTCCAGAGACAGGAAGTCTAGTCCTGCCAAGAATGTAAGAAGGGTTAACGGAGAGGCAGTTTCTGTAAGCAACACCAGAATGTTTCCTTCTTGCCTTCCTTACAGGATTAGCCCAGTAATTTCTTCTAACAACCGGTTCTCCGAACTGCTTAGAATGTTAACAACTGGTTCTAGCGAATAGGTGCAAACTGGTAGAATCCCACCCCTGGATGAGTCCAATTATGGTTGTGAGCACTGCCAGTCCTTTCCACTTTGAAAACACAGGCACAAGATTAACCGAAAAGGAAGCTCATTTTGACTCTCCGTTTCTCCATGTGATAAAACTACTTGGTGTCAGAACGAGGTCCTACCAGGCAAATGGAGATTATTTTGGGGAGAAAAAAAGATTTATTTATTTTTTTGGTGTCTGTTTACATGAAGAAGAAAAAATCAGATCTAGAAAAACGACCATGGGAATTCATTTCAGTCCAGCTGCCAAGTCAGCATGTCGAATTCTTCAAAGCTGACTCATCTTCAAAGTATGGGTTCCATCTGATTTCCATCTTCAAAGTTGCCCTTTTTCTCCTGTTCCTTTCAATTTCCCTTTGCTGTTATTTTCCCACCTCTTGTACTTGGCACAGAGGTTTTATCAACTTTTGGCGTGTCTGTTATTTGGAAGCAAAATGTTCTCAGCGGCACCAACAAACGTGGTCGCATTGTACAGGTAAGTACAATCCTTGACTCACGGCCACAGTTGAACCTGGAATTTATATGGCTGAGTGAAAAAAATCTGCTAAGTGAGTTTTGCCCCATTTGTTAAGGGAATCACTGCAATGCAGAGGTGGTATTCAGACGGTTCTGACCGGTTCTGCAGAACCGGTAGCAGAAATTTTGAGTAGTTCAGAGAACCGGCCAATCCCACCTCTGACTGGCCCCGCCAACCCCATCTCTTCTCTGCCTCCCATTGAGTCCCAGCTGATCGGCTGGGTCTTCTTTGGTTGCCCTGCACAGGAGAACGGAGCTGGAAAGCAGGTTAGTGGGGTGGGGAGGGAAATGGGGATTTTGCGGTAACCTTCCCCCAGGAGTGGGAGCGAACGGGGAGTCAGTGTGCAAGAGAGTTGAGGGCTGTTTGGAAACTGAAACAGTATCTGCTGTGGGAGCAAGAAGGAGACAGCAAGGAGCCTGGGTGTGGCTTAGCTCAACTGTTCTGTACTAAAGCTGCTTGGTGCTGCGGTGAAACTGAAACTGAAACTCCTCTGCTTGTGTTTTGCATTTGGAACAGATTTCTTTTCAGGTGGGGAGGGGGAGTAGAACTCCTCAGCATCAGAGCATGTTAGTAATCATAATAATATAGGAAATACGAATGCTCTGATGGTCATTTGGAAAAATCCTTTCTTAGTGAGCACCTAGAAGCCAAGAGGAACCTACGTGCCAAATGTCAAGTTTGTAGGCTTTACGGTTCTGGAGATTTTGTGATGATGCATGAGTGGTATTTCGCTTTTATAAGGAGGAGGAGGAGGAGGAGGAGGAGGAGGAGGAGGAGGAGGAGGGGGAGAAGGGGAAGGAAGGAAGGAGGAGGAGGAGGAGGAGGAGGAGGAAACAACAATGGTATATTGAGGTCCTACAAAGAGTGCAGAGAAGAACAGATGATAAGACATCCAAAGGTTAAATCTTACAATGAATGGCTACGGAAACTAGGCATGTTTAGCTCAAAGAAGAGGAGATGGCGAGGAGACATGATAGCACTCTTCCAATATTTGAGGGTCTGCTACAAAGAAGAGGGAGTCAAGCTATTCTCCAAAGCACCTGAAGGCAGGACAAGAAAGATCCATTAAAGAGAGATCCAACCTCTTGGGGAACTAAGGAGAAATTCCTTGACAGTGGGAACAAATATTCAGTAGAAGAGCTTGCCTTCAGAAGTTGTGGCTGCTCCATTACTGGATGCTTTCAAGAAGAGACTGGAGAGCCATTTGTCTGGAATAGTCTAGGTTCCCTGCTTGAACAGGGGGTTGGACTAGAAGACCTCCAAGGGCCCTTCCAACTCTTGTTCTTCTGTTATCTCCTAGTGTAGGTTTCTTAGAGGCTTCGGGTTTTCTAACAACTGAGGAGAAATTTCCTGACAGTAAGAAGAATTAATCAAGGCGATAGAAGTTGTGGGTGCTCCATCACAGGAGGTTTTTTTTTAAAAAAGTAGACAAACATTTGTCCGGAAAGGTGTACAGTCTCTTGAATAGGGGGTTGGGCTAGATGACCTCCAAGGTCTTCTATTATTCTTCTCATCCCTCCTATTACCTATCTCTTCCCACATATCACTATAACTGTGTTGCTTTACAATTTATATTGTTTTATTTGTTTTCCTAGTATGTTGATTGTGTATTAGTAACCTATGTATGATTTGATTGCTTACAGTAACTTAATGACTATCACTAAGGGTTGTATCTTATGATTCTTGATGAATGTATTTTATTTTTTCTTATGTACACTGAGAGCATATGCACCAAAGACAAATTCCTTGCGTGTCCAATCACACTTGGCCAATAAAGAATTCTATTCTCTTCTATTCTATTCTATTCTATTCTATTCTATTCTTCTATTCTATTCTCCTTCCTTTTTCCCTTTTCTATTCTTTTCTTTTTTCTTTTCTATACTATTCTATTCTATTCTAGTCTTCCTTTTCTATTCTATTCTCCTTCCTTCTTCCCTTTTCTATTCTTTTCTTTTTTCTATTCTATTCTATTCTATTCTACTCTATTCTATTCTATTCTACCTTAGGATTCTATTATTCTATTCTTGGTTTCTCCCCTTCCTCAATTTCTTTTTCTGCCTTTTTTTTAGTTCTGAAGCATTGAAGCATTTTAGATCTAAATGAGATTTCTTGATTTTTTCCACTCTCTTTCCAATTAAATAGATGAAGTTAGTTCCATGTATTTCTTTGAATTAGAAACAACAACAACCCCTCTAGAATACAAGGAAGCGATGTGTCTCCCCATTCCTTCCTTTCTAGTGAAAAATGAGCATTTAGAAGAGATTCTTTCTAATTTAAATCTGTTTTCAACAATTGCTTTGCAGAGCCCGCGCTGACCGCCACGGAGCCCCTTCCTGAGATTTCCTGCATCTTAAATTATGTGAAAATGCCGGCAGTTTCAGTAATAACTCACCTCCCTTTCATTCAGTTTGGAAAAATAAATATTTTCGGGGGGCCTGTCCATTTGCAACCCAAATGAGCCTGGGTCTTCATCGCTGCCAGGATTTATCGATTAAAAACAAGATTTCTGGGAAAGGAGTGGTGCCCTACAGCACAGCTCTAATTCACATGCAAAGGTTTTGAAAGTCTTTTTTTACAGATAACAGATAATCAGAGTTGGAAGGGACCTTGTAGGTCATCTAGTCCAACCTCCTCCCACCCAAACAGGAGACCCTACACCATTTCTGACCAATGGCAGTCCAGTCTCTTCTTGAAAGCCTCCAGTGATGAAGCTCCCACAACTTCTGAAGGCAACTTTTGTTCCATCGGTTGATTGTTCTCACTGTCAGTTCCATCGGTTGATTGTTCTCCCTGTCAGAAAATTCCTCCTTATTTCCAGGTTGAATCTCTCCTTGTTCAATTTCCATCCATTATTCCTTGTCTGGCCTTCAGGTGCTTTAGAAAATAGCTTGACCCCCCTCCTCTCTGTGGCAACCCCTCAAATATTGGAAGACTGCTCTCCTGTCTCCCCTGGTCCTTCTCTCCACTAGACTAGCCAGGCCCGGTTCCTGCAACCGTTCATCGTAGGTCTTAGCCTCCAGTCCCCTAATCTTCTTGGTTGCTCTTCTCTGCAGTCTTTCTAGAGTCTCAACATCTTTTTTATAGTGTGGTGACCAAAATTGGATGCAATATTCCAAGTATGGTCTTATTAAGGCTTTACAGACTGGTATTAGTACCTTGCTTGATCTTGATTGTATCCCTTGATTGCATTTTGCACGGTTATAGTTCGAAAAGGAAACTTATTTTGCCAGAGACTGTGGAAATTCTGAATTCTATCACTGTATTCTGACATTTTTTTTGAGAATCCCGGATGGAGGGGCACCCGAAAGCCACTAGGTCTTTCTCCAGAGAACCCTAACTTTTCCCACGGGTTTGCATCCTACTACTTTTCTGCCGAGTCAGCCCATGTTCCTATAATGGCCACCTGACACCCACTGTATATTTGTTGAGAAAAATCACTGCGCGGTGATTCAGAGCT
>CM019165.1:8801797-8901919 GCA_009733165.1 Naja naja
CTTGGGCATAGATTTCATAATATTTTACAACTCCAGACAGTTTTATGTGCAATCTGATTTACAGTGCTCAAACAAACATGTGCTAAATGGAAGTGATTGATATCAATTTAATTTTGTTTTAGTGTTGCAGCATAACCGTCAATTAATCTGTTGGATGGGTGTGCTTTACTGCTTTTCTTTTGTTTCTTTACATTGCCTTTTCTGCATTTTTAAAAGCAATTCACTTAACAATTGTGGCACGTAAGATCGTAAAATGAGGCAAAACTCACTAAGCTAATTTCTCACTTAGCAACAGAAAGAAATTTTGGGCTCAATAACGGGCGTCAGTCAAGGACTACCTTTATTGGGCCAGATTAGCCACAAAACAAGCAGGCAATCCACCCCGTCAGTTCTTCCATGGAATAACGGGGCTTATTAAAACCGGAGGGGAAATCACCCCAGATGTAGAACTCACAGTCTCCTGGTGGTTGGCCCAAAGTCACCCAGCCGGCTTTCATGCCAAAGGCAGGACTAGACCTCACAGTCTCCTGGTGGCTGGCCCAAACTCGCCCAGCCGGCTTTCATGCCAAAGGCAGGACTAGAACTCACAGTCTCCTGGTGGCTGGCCCAAAGTCACCCAGCCGGCTTTCCTGCCAACGGCAGGACTAGAACTCACAGTCTCCTGGTGGCTGGCCCAAAGTCACCCAGCCGCTTTCCTGCCAACGGCAGGACTAGAACTCACAGTCTCCTGGTGGTTGGCCCAAAGTCACCCAGCCGGCTTTCCTGCCAACGGCAGGACTAGAACTCATAGTCTCCTGGTGGCTGGCCCAAAGTCACCCAGCCGGCTTTCCTGCCAATGGCAGGACTAGAACTCACAGTCTCCTGGTGGTTGGCCCAAAGTCACCCAGCCGGCTTTCATGCCAAAGGCAGGACTAGAACTCACAGTCTCCTGGTGGTTGGCCCAAAGTCACCCAGTGGGCTTTCATGCCAAAGGCAGGACTAGAACTCACAGTCTCCCGGTGATTAGCCAAAAGTCACCCAAGCTGACTTTCTGTTTCTAGCCTGGTACCTTAACCACTAGCCCAAACTTGCTCCCAACTGAATCTTTCGAGCAGAAACAAACAAACGGAGAACACACACTGGACAAAGGCCTGGAATCAGAGAGAAAGAAAGAAAAAATGTCCACGTTGGAGCAGATTAGCTGAAGCAGAGCAGAGGCCCATTTTATATACATATTTATTTAAATGTATCTTCTCCAAAAGGAAAATTGCTCAGGGCGCAGAGGTGCCAAGGTGACAGAACTGGAGTTTTGCTACAGGCAGATTTCATCTCCCTTCAAACTAGGACCAGAAGGAAGCAGATATTCCTGCTGGTCACGATACTCAAGTTAAAAGCTGGGAGGAAGGTGTAGTAACACACAACCTTGCGGTGCTGTAATGCAGGAATAAAAAGAAGAGAAACACGTGGAACATCAGTAGCAAGAGACATCATTCACACTGTAGCCTAATCCACTTGTCTTTGGGATTTCAGAGTCAACAGGCCAGGAAGAACCCAACTTAGACACACTTAAGGTTCACATGACTGCACTAGTTTTTATCCTTCTTTGCAAGGCTGCGTTATACAGTGGCACCAGATACTGTCTGGCTGCAAAACAAAAACAAAAAACGCTGCAATTTTTCTAAGCAGAGTTCTTTATTATTCCAGTTTCAGTTGCAACCATGTTAAAAAAAGATGTTGAGACTCTAGAAAGAGGGAAGAGAAGAGCAATCAAAAGGATTAGGGGACTGGAGGCTAAAACACATAAAGAATGGTTGTTGGAATTGGGTATGTCTAGTCTAGTGAAAAGAAGGACTAGGGGAGACATGATAGCAGTGTTCCAATATCTCAGGGGCTGCCCCAAAGAAGAGGGAGTCAAGCTATTCTCCAAAGCACCTGAAGGCAGGACAAGAAGCCATGGGTGGAAACTAGTCAAGGAGAGACGCAACCTGGAACTAAGGAGAAATTTCCTGACAGTGAGGATAATTAACCAGTGGAACTGCTTGCCTTCAGAAGTCATGGGTGCTCCATCACCGGAGCGTTTTAAGAAGAGATGGGACAACCATTTGTCTGAAATGGTATAGTGTCTCCTGGCTGAGCAGTGGGTTGGACTAGAAGACCTCCAAGGTCCCTTCCAACTCTTCTATCGTCACTATAGATGGAATCTTGCCAAACTCAAGCATGTTAACATCCCCGTGAAGCACAAACTGTGGTGAACTATTACGGAGGAGCTGTCTTCACCCTCTTTCTCTGACACAAACTCTCTAAGCTGTGTTGTCTCCGGAGGTGGGATTCAGCCAGTTCTCACCAGTTCTGCAGAACAGGTAGTGGAAATGTTGAGTAGTTCGGAGAACTGGAAAATACCACACCTGACTGGCCCCGCCCCCATCTCTTCTCTGCCTCCCATTGAGTCCCAGCTGATTGGCTGGGTCTCCTTTGGTTGCCCTGCACAGGAGAACGGAGCTGGAAAGCAGGTTAGTGGGGTGGGGAGGGAATGGGATTTTGCAGTATCCTTCCCCTGCCACGCCCACCACACCACGCCTACCAAGCCACCACACCACGCCCACAGAACACCACATCCACCAAGCCATGCCCACAGCTGATTGGCTGGGTCTTCTTTGGTTGCCCTGCATAGGAGAACGGAGCTGGAAAGCAGGTTAGTGGGATGGGGAGGGAATGGGGATTTTGCAGTATCCTTCCCCTACCACCAAGCCACGCCAACCAAGCCACACTCACAGAACTGGTAGTAAAAAAAATTTGAATCCCACCACTGGTTGTCTCTTAAGTCTTCAGGAATGCAGCCCCTCCCTCCTGGGGATCCAGACTACACGCCATCAGAGACATTCAGTCTTGAGTGTCGTACTGATGCCCTCAAGATAGTAGAGTTGTCCGTATCATCAGCATCTTGCCCGTCCCTTCTCCTCCCCTGACTTAAAATATTTCCCAATGTCTTGGTGGTGTTGAGAATGAAGGCTCTGCTGTGTTGGTATTTCTCCAGTTGTCCATCCCAGGTTATATTTTCAAAACCCAGCTTCATTGCAGAACCTTCTCCCTTAACAGAATGACCCATCAAGGTTAAGAGTTGCTTCGCCAGTGGGCTTGAACTCCTGCGAATCCTGAAGAAATATTTTTCCAAGTTGTTTTTTTTTTAATTACATTTATATGCCGCCCTTCTCCGAAGACACAGGGCGGCTTACAATTTTTGGGATACAACCCAATGCGCTCAGCAATAGCCTTCATTCCATTGTATATGCCTGCTTATTACTAAGCGGCATTTTTACAAAGTCAGCTTATTGCCCCCAACAATCTTGGGTCCTCCATTTACCTACCCCGAGAGGATGGAAGGCTGAGTCAACCTTGAGCCTGGTGGGATTCGAGCCTGCACTAATTGCAGGCAGCTGGAACTTAAGTGCTAGGCATTTAACAGCCTGCACCACCAAGGCTCTTTTTTTCCCCAAGGTCAATTGGACAATTCCCAAAAAAATATTCTCCAAAGTGGGCTTCATGCAGAACTTTCTCCATCCTTTATTGGGGGCATATTATACCCGCTGCAGCCTGATTTATGGCAAATTGAGAAATAGATGCAGGCAGAAACAATTTCAGGGGCTCCATGCTGTTTGCCTGTAGTGTTTTTTCCCCTCCCTTTCTCATCTCCTGCCTACCTGGAGTGCTAGAATCAGTATCTAAAACAACTCAGAACAATGAGCAGGACAATTCTGCTCGTCCAAGCATAGTTGATGTTTTAGTTACTCACTGCCAGTTTCCTTTTTTTTCCACAACTGGTATGATTGTCATGGCAATTGCTCGCTTCCAAGCTGTGTAAGAGCCAGGGGAAAAAAATGTGTAGAAGCTCCTAAAGGGTTGTTTTTAAAGCTTCTTTTGTGGGGGGGAAAAATAAAAAATAAAAATGAGACGAGACCTTTATGAGCAATCATTTGCACAAGAGGAAACTCTCTCTAAAGCAGTTTAAGTCAGAGGAAACGTTTATGAATGCTCTTTTTTCCCCCCAAAAAATAAATCTTGTACATGGAACTGAGAATTTCGGTACAATGGTAAACCACGTAGCTGGCCAAGACAAGGTCTTATATTCAATTCTCAGCATCCCTGGCTGATTCTGGATGAGAATAAAATAATAATGATGTTGTAAACTTATGTCACTCATATCGACGGAACAAGTCTGAATCCTTACTCTGGCATAACAGCAAATAAGTTTCACTGTGGTTGTATGAAATCTGTATTTTTTTAACCCAGAATTGCAGAGGGGTGAGAAAAAATAGGCACGGACAAGTGACATATTTCTCTAGGAAAAATAAAAAATAGTAGGAAAATACAAGGAAGAGCAAACCCAGCCATGTGCTTTGTCTCTTGTGGTCTCTTGAGCACCTGGTGATTTCTACTAATGGCTAGCGATCAACATGCTACAGAGATTTCTTTTTTTTTAGGATCAGGACTTAAGATTTTATTGCAGGACCAGATTTACCTTCCAATTTTGCCTTTGCCTTCTAATTTTCTTGATGATTGCATTTTTTGAAAAGATTGCTTTCAACGCTAGAACTTCTTCCCAGGTCATTGCAGCTGAAAAGACTGTTTCGATTTTTAAACAAATGTTCTCTGGTCCCACTGTAGCATACATAGGGGTGTGGCAGGAAGAAAAGAGAAACTAAATACTGCCCACCACTAGCATTGACATAGGACAAGTCAGATAAAGTCTGGACTATAGGATTTCACTGTTTCGTGGCAACCTGGACTGTGAATTGACTCCAAACTGGAGCAATTTGAATACAATGGCAGAAACAAAAATGATTCAAACACAAATGAAATAGCAGAAAAAAACAATTGATGGTACTCACTTCCAACCTGCTGATCTGATCCACTGAAATCTATCTGCCTGTCTATCATCTATCTATCCATCTACCCATTTATCTATATTATTTATCTATCTATCATCTATCATCTATCTATCTATGCATAATGGTTATCTTTTGAAAGTTGAATGCAGTTAAATTTCATTTTAATATATGCTGATTAATGTATATTTAAAGGGACAATAAAATTTTATTTTACTACGTCTATCTCTATCTCTATTTATCTATCATCTATCATCTATCATCTATCATCTATACTATCTATCTATCTATCTATCTATCTATCTATCTATCATCTATAGTATCAACCTACCTATGCATAATGGTTATTTGAGAGTTGAATGCAATGAAATTTCATGTTAATATATGCTGATTAATGTACATTTAAAGTGAAAATAAAATTGTATTTTACTACATCTATCTATCATCTATATTATCTATTATCTACCTATATCATCTATATTATCTATCTACTTACCTACCTACCTACCTACCTATCTGTTGTGGTTAGCTGGCAGCAGGTGCGGGCTGAGGAGAGCAAGGACTCTGATGAGGGACCAGGACCATTAGGGAGTGGACTGCTGCCTTCAGAGATTGTGGGGATTGGCAGCAGTGATGAGGAGGTTCCCGAGGAGCCTGTGCCAAGTGCGCATGCGTGCAGGGCTGCTCATAGGAAAGAACAACTGTAGCAGCACGGGCGACTCAGGAGTAAGGCTGCAAGGTAATGGCCCCTCCTTCAAGAAGATAAAAGCCAGCTGTGAAGTGAACATTCTTTGCAGGAAGCAAAGACATTTTGAAACTCAGCCTCGTGGACATTACAGTATCTGAAATTGGTATTTGAAGACTCTTGTGTTGTGAAATATTTCTTATCTGTGATTCTTGGCAGCCTCGCACAGTTCTGGCAAGGTTTGTGCTTATCAAAGTTAATTAGTTTGCAGCAGCCTTCTAACCAGGGATTCATAAGACTCATTAAAAGGTTTCTGTTCCCTTTGGTTCGTGTTTGTTTTATTGGAAAAGGGTTTGGGGTCAGAACACTATCTTGATCACTTTTGTACAGCTTCACATAGTGACTCTGAGCTGCATAGATAATAAAATATACATAACAACCATTAAAAGCAGCTGATTTAAATTAAAAGGGTAAAAGCAAAATCGCAGAAAGGCATACAGAAGAGCACCTTCCACTAACATTGGCCATCCCAGGAAGGGGATGAGTGAAGAAAGAAGAGGCAAAGAAAGGTGGGGACATTCAGCACCCTGGACAGTGCTAAAATACAAAGCCCTGGAGATACCTGAATATATTTCAGCACCCTGGCTAGCTACTCGAAGGATTAAAGGCTGGGAAACAAGGGAGTTCACAAACAAAACATGGGTTGAGAACATCTTTAGGGGAGTCTACACCTGTGACTACTGCATTTGGTTACCCCACTTCCCTCTTCTTCTGTAGGTGTTGGCTCCTTCTAAAGCAGCTTAAAGGACTGGAAGGCCTTCAAACCTTGTTGGCTCATCTCCTATCGGCTAGAGACCTTCACGCCAAAACCAGATAGAACTGCCCAGAAATGTTCTGACTGTCACACCAAGGAGACTGTTTGGGAAATCATGGAGGCTGCCATCATTTAGCAAACATGGAATGTTTCTGGATGGATGGACACCGACAAATTATTTCCTAGGTCTGACTAAGTCTGGGGGTGGGGCGTGTGTTCTTTCCTGTTATCAAGCTTTTGATGCAGTAGCCCTTTCAATAAGTTTCCACAAAGCCCAGCAAAGCTGTGATTCTCCAAGCCTTCCTGCCACCTCCAAATACCCCGTTTCTCTGGCCTTCAACAATTTCACTGAAGCAAAACACCTGGGTAAAACCAAATTACCTGCCTCAGTGGTCAAGGTGAAAATGTGTCATTCTTTTCTTCCATACTCCTGCTTAGCTACAGTGGCCAGAAAGGATGCTGTTTCCTGAATCTAGGAGCAGAATCCACCCACAGCCTAAAATGGTCCAAACAGAGATAAAAAATGAGGGGTCCTTGGTGCTCTCTGAGCTCGGTTCTTTCCTTGCAGATGTTTCATTACCCAACTGGGTAACATCATCAGGGCTGGAAGGGAGAGGGGTTTGCAGGGAGAGGGAGAAAGATGACGACTGTGGGATCCTTGGTGCTCTCTGAGCTTGGTTGTCTTCTTACAGGTGTTTCATTATCCAACTAGGTAACATCATCAGTTATAGAAGGGAGAGGTGTTTGCGAGGAGGAGGAGGAGGAGGAGGAGGAGGAGGAGGAGGAGGAGGAGGAGGAGGAGGAGGAGGAGGAGAAGGATGCCACATAGCCTGAGAAAGTGGGAGCGGGGTGATTTAATTGAGTAGTTCTAAGTAGACAAAATAAACTTCTGTTCTTAGTTCAAGGTTATTAAGTGTGGCGCAGCAGACAAAAAGGCTCTTACACTGGGATAGATCGTGATTGGTGCATGGGATGTGATGATGGGAGAAAAGGGGATGGATTGTAGTTTGGGACATTGTGGGAAGTCCAGGAAACTTTTAGTTTTGAGATTCCACAGATGTGCCAGGTGCTATTCTAATAAAGGTACTTTTGAGGTTATGCTTGTCTCTGAGTTACTGATTGGAATGGAGGTTTGCTGGAACGCTGACATATTGATTAGTCACATCACCTAGTTTGGTCATGAACACCTGCAAGAGAGCCCCAAGGACACCTCATTCAACCCTGAGCAACAACTATTCCCTTAGATTCCCTTAGAAGCACACTTCGAAATCTTTTCTTCAAAGGTCACCTGCTACGGAAGGCCACCGATGGACTCCAATCTCTAGCAGCAACAAAACCCAAATACCTATTTTTTTGGAACACCTAGAACAGCTTAACGATGAGAGGAACTGTTGGAATGTGGCCTTGCTGCCCTCTTGCCCCACACAGGGGTAGGAAAGACACACCAAGGTGTGACCATGCTGAAGGCATCAGGGAGCCAACAGAGGATCTCATGACCCTGATTTTGCCTTCTTCTAGGTCCAGACTTGTGAGAGCATCAAGAGTGACTGCCTCCCAGCCTTTTAGTTTAGCTTAGTTTACTTTATTGTCATTGCACATCGTACAACGAAATTAAATATCATATTCTGTGTACATTATGTACATTATGACTATGAAAATAAAACACAAACACACATCCTTCACACTCCACACATTGAATTGAAAAACCCTGGCCCTGATATTGAATTAACATTGCACTACACAGTAGAATTCAATAGAGTTCCTGCCCTGGAATATAGAAGCTGTTTTTCAGCCTATTTGTCCTTGTTTTTATTATCCTGTACCGTCTGCCAGATGGTAATAGTTCAAAAAAAAGGCTGCCCAGAATGAGATGGATCTTTGAGGATGTTTTGAGCTTTCTTAAGGCAGCAGGAGCTATAAAGCTCTTCCAAAGAGGGGAGAGGGCAACCCAGGATCCTCTGGGCAATGATGTTAACCCTCTGGAGTGCTGTCCTATCTGCCCCCTTGCAATTGGGCAGATAGGTGCAGCAAGTGCAGTAAGTTAAGATACTCTCTATGGTGCAGTGGTAGAAGGTCACCAGCAGTTTTTCATTCAGTTGTTGTTTCCTGAGAAGTCTCAGGTAGTATAATCTCTGCTGGGCCCTTTTGACCAATGCTGCAATGTGGGCACCCCAGGTCAGGTCCTCTTTTAGGGTAACACCCAGAAACTTAAAACTGGCCACCTGCTCCACTCAGTCTCCATTGATAAGGAAGGACTGGATGTCTGATCTGTTCCTTCTATAGTCCACTATAAGCTCCTTGGTCTTATTGGTGTTGAGGACCAAGTTATTGTCTCCACGAAAGCAACTGGTCCATCTCATCTCGATGGGCAGACTCATCCCCCCCAGAGATGAGTCCCACCATTGTTTTATCATCTGCAAATTTAGTAATAGTATTACTAGCGTGAGTGGGAATGCAGTCATTTTTCTGACAATTGCAATGCCCCAGGTTCATGGATTGCCATTTGTGACTTTCCCAGCTGGCTTCTGAGAATAAACTCAATGGTGGAAGCTAGATTCACTTAAGGACCATGTGATTCACTTTAATAACTGAATTGATTTGCTTAACAACCCTGGCAAAAAAGGGGGGATCATAAATTCAGGTGTGACTCATTTAATTGCTTTGCTTAACAACATAAATTCTGATCCTAAGAGGAGGAATAGCTGTGATTACAAAGTCCCTTTGTAGATCCAAACTTTGCTGCTGGGTGGAGAATTCCAGAGTGAGGAAGGTAACTTTACCACCAGTGCAATCAATAATTACTGAAATGAAATGGGAGCGATACCAGATGAGTTATTTGGAGGCTCACAGATTACCTCAGATAATAGGGAAGCCCCAAGTATGCAATTAGCAGGCGTATAATTAATCACACTGGGTTGGGTCATTCTGCTCTCCATTTGAATAATTGCATCTCAGGCAATCCCCGAGAAAAAATATATATATATCTGGCTTACCAAGAAGCCCCTTATGAAATAGAAGGGGAGATGAAATCAGAATTGATCAGAGTCCAATTTTCTCCTCATCTGCATTTGGTCTCCATCCCCTTCCTGCAACAATCGATAGAAGCGAACCAAACAAAACAAAACAAAACAAAACCGCAAGACAGTGCCATATAGATTTTGGAAAAATGTCAAGCTCTCTCTTTATTGTGTAATTAATACGGCGCTGAATCTCTCCTGCAGCTGAGAGACACTGGGACTTCCCCGAAGAGGGAAACCTGAGGCTCTTCCTCCAGTCTATTTTAGGAGGATCCAGCATGCAGCCAAGGAAGGGCAACAGGATAATCAGAACAACAGGGACCTCAGAGGACATCTAGTCCAACCTTCTGCTCAGGCAGGAGACCCTACCTAGACCATTTCAGACAAGTGGCTGTCCAGTTTCTTCTTCAAAGCCTCCAGGGATGGAGTACCTACAACTTCCGGAGGCAAATTGTTCTGCTGATTAATTGTTCTAGCCGTCAGGAAATTTATACTCTAGGTTTATTTTGTCTCACCTTGGTAGAAAAACAGTAATTGGCCTATTTGGAAGATTCCCCCGTTGTCTAAAAACCTGGCTTCTTTCCATAGCCTTGATTTGTTTGTTTGTTTTAATTGAAGAATTATTCAGAATAACTCAGATGGAAGGGACCTTCCTTAGTTCCTTAGTTCTAGCTTGCTTCTCTCCTTGATTAGTTTCCATCCGTTGCTTCTTGTCCTGCCTTGAGGTGCTTTGGAGAATAGCTTGACTCCCTCTTCTTTGGGGCAGCCCCTCAAATATTGGAAGACTGCTATCATGTCATCCCAATCCTTCTTTTCATCAAACTAGACATACCAAATTCCAGCAACCCTTCTTCATATGTTTTAGTCTCCAGTCCCCTAAAATCATCTTTGTTGCTCTTTGTACTC
Source organism: Naja naja (assembly GCA_009733165.1). Classification (NCBI taxonomy): domain Eukaryota; kingdom Metazoa; phylum Chordata; class Lepidosauria; order Squamata; family Elapidae; genus Naja; species Naja naja. Next base: position 8,812,082 of record CM019165.1, read on the forward strand.
TTTCTAGAATAAGTGTATTATTGGGAGGTTAAAGTAAGTAACATTACATTAACTTCTCTATACTTCTAACTTCTCCGTACTCTTTCTAGACTAAGTGTATTTTTGGGAGGTTAAACCTAGTAACATTATAGGAACTCAGGGGTTGGATGAAATAAAAAAAAAGGAGGAATAGGCATATTTGGTTCTAGACTTCAAATTCCTCACTGCTGCTTTGCCTGCATGAATGGATCTGCCTGCGTTCACTTCCGATAAGGAAAACTATTTTCCGTGTGCTTCGGGTCAGGTGTTAATTTGATTTTTAATTCATCTGAACCTTCCTTCCCCAGCTTTCCACACCTCGTTCTTTTTGATCAGATGAAAGAATTTGCCGAAGCTCAGCCTGGCTACTACTACGTCTCTTATTCACCAGGGATGAAGGGTTTTTTCCAGAGCAGCCGAGTAAACTTCTTTACTATGTGAACCTCAAAGTCTGAGTTGGGTTTTTTTTTGTTTCTTAAATATCTCTCACAAATCAGGAGGTGAGTTTCCACCCGCAGCCCTCCTGTATCAAGCGATTCAAGTGAAGGGGAAGACACTCAAAATTTCAGGCCTAATCCATTTGAGGGTGAGAATGGGAAATTCACACTTTGAAGTATGTTTCTTCAATGTGACTGGGTGAACAACTGGATGTCAATATCACTCATCGAGCCACACATCTCCTTGGCCTCTAGACTGTGGGGATGCTGCAACAGTCGTAAGTGTGTGGTCATAAGGTCGCTCCACACAAGCAAAGTACCAACAAAAGAGGAAACTCCAGAGACGTTCCAGAGACAGGAAGTCTAGTCCTGCCAAGAATGTAATAAGGGTTAACGGAGAGGCAGTTTCTGTAAGCAACACCAGAATGTTTCCTTCCTGCCTTCCTTACAGGATTAGGCCAGTAATTTCTTCTGACAACCGGAGAGAGAATAGAAATGGTCATAGCACTTAGACTTATATATGGCTTCATAGCGCTTTGCAGCCCTCTCTAAGTGGTTTACAGAGACAGCCTATCGCCCTCAACAATCTTGGTCCTCATTTTATCAACCTTGGAAGGCTGAATCAACCTTGAGTTGGTCAGGATCAAACTCCTGGAGTGAGCAGCGAGCTAGCCTGTAGTACTACATACTAACCACTGGGAAAGGACAGGAGGGAGGGAGGCAGGGAAGAAAAGAGAAGAAGAAAGAAAGAAAAAGAAAAGCACACAACCCCAAGATTAATGAATGTTTGTGACGCTAGAGCAAAGCAAAGCAACGTTATTCCTACTTCCAGATTGCTTATTTTCCCCTTTTTGGCAACCATCTGCATAGGCATATGGGCTGCTGATAAAGTAATACACACTTTTCCCAAAGCCACATCACCATTCAATGCAGACCTCACATACTCTGTTCCTGTCTTGCCATATTACTAACACATGCTATGAATCTACGAACAACTGTGTTGGAGATGACCATCCAAAACTCTCATTTCCTTCCTGAGACTGACTAAAACCTGGGGTGCTCACATTGCAGCACTGGTCAAAAGGGCCCAGCAGAGATTATACTACCTGAGACTTCTCAGAAAACAACTGAATGAAAAACTGCTGGTGACCTTCTACCGCTGTACCATAGAGAGTATCTTAACTTACTGCACCTGTGTAGGGTTTGCCAATTGCACAGGGGCAGATAGGACAGCACTCCAGAGGGTGAACGTCATTGCCCAGAGGATCATGGGTTGCCCTCTCCCCTCTTTGGAAGAGCTTTATGGCTCCTGCTGCCTTAAGAAAGTTCAAAACATCCTCAAAGATCCATCTCATCCTGGGCACCCCTTTTTTTGAACTATTACCATCTAGCAGATGGTACAGAATATTAAAAACAAGCACAAATAGACTGAAAAACAGCTTCTATCCCAGGGCAGTCGCTCTTTTGAATTCTACTGTATAGCAATGTCAGGGGTTTTCAATTCAATGCATGGAGTGTAAAGGATGTGTGTTTGTGTGTATTTTCATGGTCATGATGTGCACCGAAGATGGTGTTTGATTTCGTTGTACGAGGTGTAAACTAAACTAAAGTAAACTAAACTAAAGCAGGACCCTCTCTCCAACCTTGGCAACATTAAGACTTGTGGACCTCAACTCCCAGAATTCCTCACTGGCTGAGGAATTCTGGGAGTTGAAATCCACACGTCTTATAGCTGCCAAGGTTGGAGACCCGAAGACTGAAGAACCCGGTGAAGCTAGACAAGTGGACAACAACAGGTCCTTGCTGCTCTTTCCAACAAATCTCTGTGAATCAAATCACCTTCATTCATCAAGAATAATATTTTGACAAAATTATTGTCATTGACAAAATGAACTGTTGTAGAGTGGTGTGGTGGCCTGGCATGGAGCTCTCACCTCACCATCAGGAGGCTGTGAGTTCAATCGTAGACAGAGGCAGATATTTCTCTCTCTGGGCACGTTGAGAATATATCTGCTGAATATAACTCCACACTGGTGACAGGAAAGGCATCCGGCCAATAAGCACTCTGTTAGCTCCATTCACTTGCCCAGACTCCACCCCGCGAGGGATTATGGGGTCGTTAAAAGAAGATGATGACTGTCATTGACAAAACCACCATCAGTCAATTGCAAAAAGCAGCTTCGCCTGGAATAGGTAACTCCTCCTGCAAGGAGATCTTCAACAACACCATCGAATAACAACATCTACCTGTCCCAGGTGCTTGGGAAGGACTAGAGAGGTGGACAAAAATGCCAAATCCAGTCTGACTGTGCGACCTAGCACAACAGTAATAATAATAATATAAGGTTTTTCTAAAAATAAAAAGACTATATTGCAAGAAACCATAATGAGAAGATTGGCGTTGTTTTAAATTGTGCAAATATCTTCAAAATCTGGCAAATAGTTTTGATTTTTGCAGACTCCTGAGAGGGTCTTGGAGGAGTCCTAGGGATCCTACAATCACACTTTTAAGAAACATTGGCTTAGATGAATTAAAAAACACCTACGTCAAAATATCCTCCATCCAAAGGCCTTAATTTCCCCCACCACCAATCTTTCCACTTACGAACCACACCCCAAATTGATTTCCATTCTCCAGAAGATTCCCTTCTCTTCTTTCTTAAAAACCTGGAAAACTTTGTCTTAAAAATGAAATCTACTTATCTAGTGGGTTTTTTTTTCATTCCACAACTGTGCTTTGTTGAATTGGAGGATATATCCCACATTTAAAAACAGAAAAATATGGGACACAGGGATGCAAGTCTAAGCTAGCCAAGAGAGGAAATATCTCCAAGCAACCTTATCTCCAGACATTACAGGGAATAATTATATTTAACTATTTATGTGCAAAAGTTGAGATGCCAGGACTGTGAACTGGTAGCTATAGCAACTAGCTGAAGTTCCCAGGAGGAAATTTTTTTTCCCCCTCCTCTGATTTCGAAGCAGAAGTAATTCAGGAACAGAGAAAATCCTGCTGGTATATCTGGACCAACACACCTTTCAAACATGACTCAGAGGAGGAGGGAATAGTCAGAAAGTTTTGCACAAGGAGGACGAGTCTTCATTAAACCCACCTAAGCAAGTTTATCACTTTTCAAAGCAAGGCAGGTAATACAAGCAAGTCCTCAACTCATATCACATTTCTTTATATATGTGTGTGTGTGTGTGTGTGTGTGTGTGTAGGTCTTGATGTATTCGGGTCTTGTCCCGTGTAAGGTTGAGAGTATCTTGGCGACGTTTTGACGAGATCCCACTCGCCATCTTCAGGCTGGTGTCTTCGGCTTTGTGCTTGTGCCAGCAAAGCGTGATCTGAGCTGCCTTCTCTCTATAAATACTGGAGGGGAGGTGTGGTGTGCTGGCTCTGTTGTAAGCGGGTTGGTTGGCTGTGTTGTTGGCTGTGTTGTCGCTTCTTGATTGGTTGATGGAGTTGGCAATATTTGCCAAAAAGAATTGTAAAAAAAAAAAAGAATGTATTTGTAATGCTGAACTACCAAGAAAGTTGTTCACTTATTCACACCTTATTAAAGATGAAAACAGTTACAGATGAGTATTCCAAGGTCCCTGACATAGTGGGGGGGTCATCAACAAGGTCTTGACTTTTCAGCTTGTATGACTACATCAATGTGTGTTTGTGAATGCATCTATTGATATGTGTGCCTGCTTCAGTGGTGGGATTCAAATTTTTTTACGACTGGATCTGTGGGCACAGCCACGTTGGTGTGGATATGTGGTCATGTGACTGGGGGAGGGCAAAAGTCTTTTTTTTTCTTTTGCAGCACCCCCATGCCCTGTTTTTGGCCTACTGGGCCTCAGGGAAGAAGCATTTTGAAGCCTTCAAGGTAAGTTACAACAGCAAGGGGGGGAATCAGTTTTGCTGCACGAGTTAGATTAGCTAGAAAACAAGAAATCCAACAATTTCCTACTTTCTAGCTAATCTAAATCGCGCAGCACAACTGATCGTCACCCAGCTGATCATCAGAAATACCGGTTCGGCTGAACCAGTAGCATTTTTTTACTACCAGTTCGGGTGAACCGGGCTGAACCGGGCCGAACCGGCAGCATTTCACCTCTGGCCTGCTTGTATATTCTTATTCCTTCTAAAGCAACGTTTGCCAAAAAGAATTGTAAAAAAAAAAAAGAATGTATTTGTAATGCTGAACTACCAAGAAAGTTGTTCACTTATTCACACCTTATTAAAGATGAAAACAGTTACAGGCGTCTAGGAAAGCTTCTGCTCCAATTTTTCATTTGTTTGAGTTATCGACAGGTTCCATGCCCTGAAAATTTTTTTTTTGAAAAATGACTGGCAGAGGGTGGAGTTTCACCACAAATTTTATCAAAGTCAGACGCTGAAAGAAACACCAGCAACACCGACAGCAAATGTAGCTCCCTCAACTGAGAGAAGAAATGCCCAATTTTATGTGGTATGTTAAAAGTGAAAAAAATGCAAGATTAAATACATGTTATATATATATGTATGTGTTGTGGCCCCGCCTCCTGAGCCTGTGTTGACAGAGGAAGAGGACCTGGATGATGAAGAGGAGGAACAGGCAATGCCTTTCTCCCCAGGACCTTCCTCTTCAGGACCTTCCTCCCTAGCAATGCCTTAGGTTTCTTCGGAAAGCCAAGAGGAACAGCCTGAGAGACGCATATCGGTACGGCCACGGCTGGGGAGTGAGGAGGAGGATTCCTGGCTTGATCCCAGGCAACGTCGGAGGGAGAAACGTCAGCAGCAGCGTGAGGCGTGGGAGGGCCAGAGATTGAGCTGGACCACACCCCGCCAGGTATAAAAGTGGGTGTGCCTACGTTGCAAACTCTGTTCGTGACAAAGTTTGGAATAAGCCAAGAATTCCGTCTGGGTTGTGGTGCCTGCTTTGGTTTATGGACTTTGGGAATAAATCCTCCCTTCTGGCTCAGTGAGTAGTCCGTTCCTTGTCAGCTCTGAACTAAGCAGTCAGAGCGTGTGTGATTGCCAAGACTCTTATCGGCTGTAGTAATTGACTTTTGGAGACAGGCCAGCGTGACTCTCTGTGCGAGTGTTGCTGCCAAGTTCCTTACCTTCTGGGGAAGGGAAGGGGAGACAGAACATGTATGTATGTATGTATGTATGTATGTATGTATATGTATATGTATATGGATGTATGTGTGTATAGGTATAAGTATATATATACTCCGTGTGTGTGTATACATACCGAAAATATGACCTACCCTGAAAGTAAGTCCTAGTTTGATTTTTACATGTGAGCGCCCAATATAAGCCCTACACCCAAACAAGCCCTAATTAAGACCCTGCCCACTCCAGAGTGCACAGGTAAAAATTACGCTAGGGTGGGGGTAGGGGTGGGGGGTGGAGCTGTCCTACTACTTACCTTTGGACAGTTGTAACCAGGCCTCACACACTCCGACACCTGCCTTGCTGGCCCACTTCTTCCACAGCTGGCAAGGCTGGAAAGACTTTCCTGAAGGTCTCTGTAGCTGATAAGAAAGCTCTGGATCGATCCAGAGCTCTGTTATCAGCTGCAGAGGCCTTCAAAAACTGCTGCAGAAGAAGTTCCTGAAGGCCTCTGACAGCGAAAAGGAGACCGGGGGCAATGCACGCAAGTGAGGTTAGTCAGTGGATGGCATCCCCCGAAAATAAGACCTGGTGCCTTTTTTGGTGGCAAAAAAAATTATAAGACAGGGTCTTATTTTTGGGGAAACACGGTAGTTTCCTAGGAAGCTACCAGCCTGGGGTTTGATAACACATCTCCAAAATACATGGACCTGCTACAGACAGAAGAACAGGGTCTTATTTTTGGGGAATACTCAGTGGAACTTCAAAGGTCCCAAACCTTGATAAAAGATCATTTCTCTTTCTTCTTATCCCCACTGTTTGGAGAGAAAAAAGGATTGTTGAGTGATGAACAACGCAATCTCCCGTCATCAAAAGACACAATTCCCCCACCGCTGTGCCAAAGACGTTCATGCAACTAACACGCATCGCACGGCTGTGCAAACGTCTCCTCTGTTTTTGCTGCCTCGGCCTAAATTAAATCCTTTGTAATTGTTTTTTTTTCCAGCTCGCAACTTTGCAGCCACAAAGTGATTTTCTGCATTTAATCCTGAGACTTTTCAACCATCTGCTCGTGTAAAAAATATATACTATACTGTGCCTCCTTTCAATACACTATGAAGAACTGAATTTCTTCCCCGTCTCTCTGCTTAAGGAGTAAAGGATGCTAAAGCCATCCTTGGCTTGGTGTGACGTGTGAAACCGGTCCCTGAGGATTGTCCGCCGTACCTTATGTTTTAGGATTAGCTACGCAACAAAATAAGTCAGTTAAAACAAGCCACGGCTTAGTAAGGAGGACAATGGAGGGTTTTTGCAGCCTTCAAACAATTTCCAGATTTTTTTCCCTGATGCCTAGCAGAGAAACGAAGGAAGATGGATGGGATGGGATGGGATGGGATGGGATGGGATGGGATGGGATGGGATGGGATAGATGGAAGGAAGGAAGGAAGGAAGGAAGGAAGGAAGGAAGGAAGGAAGGAAGGAAGGAAGGAAGGATTTGGAGCCTGCTTCAGAAGGAAGGAAGGGAGGAGAGGAGGAAGGAAGGAAGATAGGAAGGAAGGAAGGAAAAAGGGGGGAGAGATGAGAGGAAAGAAGGAAGGAAAGAAGGGAATCCCAACTGCATTCAACAACAAGCTGCATTCTAGATTTTGAACTCCCATGTAAGAATCCACGGAGCAATTTAATAAATTTAGACTTGAGTCTTATGAACTCATGGAGGTTCCACCTTTGGATTATAATGTCCAGCTCCAGTTATTGGCCTTTCTTTGAGGAACAGCTTCCTTCCACCCAAATCCTTCCCAAACGTTTCTCCAGATTAAACCCACAGGAAGGGAAGTATGTGCAACACCTTATTTCTTTCCGCCTACAACAATTCCCACAAAACCACCATACTTATCGATTCTAATGGTTGCCTTCATTCCAGTTCTCATCATTAAAACCAGCAAGAATGCTGGGTTTAAAGGTTTGGTGTCTCTCTCTTCCATCTTTCTCTCTCTCGCTCCCCTCTTCTCTCTCTTCCCCTCTCTCTTCCCCCCCTCCCTCTCCCTTCCTCTCTTCCTCTCTCTCTCTCTCCTGTCTGAGTGCATATAACTTTATGCAAACTGTCAACCTTAAAAGCTAAGTGATAGTATCCATTTTCTATCTCAAACTTATGACGCGTAAATTATAACTAGACTAAGAACACCTCTTCACCAGCCTGAAATAATGATCAACGTTAAAGCTATTTTGGATAGAGAATGGCACATGACACTAAACAATGAAGATTAGAGGAGAATTCCTGGTCTGGAGTTAATCCAAGAATAGCAGGCGAAGTATGAGATCTTCGATAGATGCCAGGCTTACTTTTATGAGAAAGGCAATAAAACCCTGTCTCCAATTCCTGATTTTTTTTTACTTACTTTCACAGTTGAAAATGTGTTACGATCAAACAAAAGCCAAATTAAACTGACTTTGGAACCAGAAATGTGAGCACACTTTTCATAAATCCATGTGTTTCATTTGTTTTAGAGGTAGCCATGAACTGCTTACATTTTTTTTTAAAGGAAGACCTTATAAATGCAAATGAATCAAGATTCATAGGAGAAAACATGAAGAATGCTATAAAGCCTAAGGAAGACCAGACCTAGAATCCTGCATCCAGTTTTGGTCACCACACTTTTAAAAAATGTTGAGATTCTAGAAAGAGTGCAGAGAAGAGCAACCAGGATGATTAAGAGACTGGAGGCTAAAATGTGTGAAGAACGCTTGCAGGAACTGGGCTTGGCTAGTCTAGGGAAGAGAAGGACCAGGGGAGACAGGAGAGCAGTCTTCCAATATTTGAGGGGCTGCCACAGAGAGGAGGAGGGGGTCAAGCTATTTCCCAAGGCACCTGAAGGCCAGATAAGGATGGAAACTGACCAAGGAGAGATTCAACCTGGAAATAAGGAGAAACTTTCAAACAGTGAGAACAATCAACCAATGAACTAAGAAGTTGCCTTCGGAAGTTGTGGGAGCTTCATCACTGGAAGCTTTCAAGAAGAAACTGGACTGCCATCTGTCAGAAATGGTGTAGGGTCTCCTGCTTGGGCGGGGGGTTGGACTAGATGACCTACAAGGTCCCTTCCAACTCTGTTGTTCTATGTTCAATGGAATGACTTGCCTTCAGAAGTTGTGGGAGCTTCATCACTGGAGGCTTTCAAGAAGAGACTGGACTGCCATCAGTCAGAAATGGTGTAGGGTCTCCTGCTTGGGCGGGGTGTGTATGTTGGACTAGATGACCTACAAGGCCCCTTCCCACTCTGTTAAGGTGAAGCTGAGATGCTTAAAGAAATTGGAGAGGCGATTTTGCCTGGCCCAGCAATAAAACAAGGAAAGGAATAAAATGATTGCGACACAGGAGTTTACCATTAATGCTTCTCTTATAAACAATTCATTATCCAAGATTATTTCACACTGCAAATACACACACGCGCTCAGGCACACACACACACGCACACACTAATCAGTACTTGCTCCAAACTGTCAGCCACAGAGAGAAAAATAAGAAATTGCCTAATTAGCCTATAATTATGGGATGTACGGCAACTGGCTTCAGAAAAAAAGAAAAGAAAAACCGATGTATTTTCACGACCGAATTTTCATAGCATCACAAAACATCCATCACGAAAAGCGCGTGGTAGGAGGGGAACTAGGGGAGCATCTAGACTCACCCCTGGATTGCCTCGCAAAGGCTTTCATACATGCAGTCCTTGACTTACGACCACAATTGCTAAGTGAGACAGGTGTTAAGTGGGTTTTGGCTGCATTTCATGACCTTGGTTGCTGCCGTTCTTCGGGGAATCCTTGCAGTTTTCAAGTTAGTCACACGGTCGTTAAGCGAAGCGGGCTTGGCCATCGGCTTTGCTTGTCAGAAGGTCGCAAAAGGGGATCACACAACCCCCGGGAGATCGCAACCGTCATAAATGCGAGTCAGTTGCCAAGCATCTGGATGGGATGCTGCACTGGTCATAAGTCGGACAAACGATCGTAAGTCACTTTTTTCAGTGCCGTTGCAACTTCCAACGGTCACTAAATGAATGGTTGTAAGTCGAGGATTACCTGTAGTGACCTGGCAGGTAATGTACCAATTTGGAGCCTCAAATCTCAGAAACAACCACCTGTAGCTCATATCTAGCTTGCACACCTGGATCAAAATAACTGAGATAGTCCAGGATTTCAGTCAACTCTTAAAAGTTTTGGTTTTATTGATCTGAAATAGTTTTGCACCATCTTGATGGAATAATGATAAAATGATGAAATGATGAAATCCTTCCTTCCTCTTTCCACTCCTTCCTTCCTTCTTCCTTCCTTCCTTCCTCCCTCCTTCCACTCCTTCCTTCTTCCTCCCTTCCTTCCTCTTTCCACTCCTTCCTTCCTTCCTCCTCACTCCTTCCTTCCACTCCTTCCTTCCTGCTTCCTCCCTTCTTCCTTCTTCCCTTCCTCCTTCCACTCCTTCTGTCCTTCTTCCTTCCTCCCTCCCTCCACTCCTTCCTTCCACTCCTTCCTTCCTTCTTCCTTCTTCCTCCCTTCTTCCTTCCACTCCTTCCTTCTCCTTCTTTCCTTCTTCTCCTTCACTCCTCCTTCTTCTTCTTCCTTCCTCATTCCATTCCTTCCTCCTCACTCCTTCTTCCTTCCTCCTTCTTCCTTCTTTCCTTCCTCCTTCCACTCCTTCTGTCCTTCTTCCTTCCTCCCTCCCTCCACTCCTTCCTTCTTCCACTCCTTCCTTCCTTCTTCCTCCCTTCTTCCTTCCACTCCTTCCTTCCTCCCTTCTTTCCTCCCTCCTCCCTCCCTCCACTCCTTCCTTCCTTCCTCCTTCTACTCCTTCCTCCCTCCCTCCTTCCTTCCTCCCTCCACTCCTTCCTTCCTTCCCTCCCTTCTTCCCTTCCCTCCTTCCAGGTTTTGCCATTTCAGTTCTTCAAACTAGACAATGTCCAAAGCAGAGGACAAAATTTGTTGGATGCAAAAAAATACACACACGGGGAAGGGCCTTGAGTGCAAGGTTAGCATATTATCTGTGTAGACCAACAAATCTCTCTTTTGTTTCAGCCGGGTCACAATAAACAAAGATTCATAAATCTCAATAATACTGGTGACCCTCGACTTACAACAGTTCATTCAGTGACCATTCGAAGTTACAACACCACTGAAAAAAGGGATGCAGGACCATTTTTCACACTTACGACCGTTGCGGTATCCCCCATGGTTGGGGAGGAACATGGGCCAGTCCTGGAGTCTGGGGAAGGCTCTGATGAGTGCTCTGTGTCGGAGGCAGAGATGGGGCCAGGGCCATCTGACAATTATCAGCTGCCTTTGGAGTCAGATATCAAGTGAGGCAGAAGAACAGCTGGAGCCTGTTCCTGATGTGCGTATGCACAGAACTGCCAGGAGAAGGGAACTGTTAAGGAACAAGGGTAGACTCGGGAGTAAAGGCACAGGTGGACGGTGAATGGCCCCTCCCATAGGGAATAAAAGAGGAGTGAAAGGGGAGTGGGGTTTTGCAGGAGACAATTAGTTCAATTCATTAGAGTGAAGATCTGTTCTTGACTCCTTGGCAAGTATTGTCTGCCTCAGAGTGGTGTTTGGAAGATATTGGCCTGGCAGCTCTCCAAGCCTGATAAAAGATCTGTAGTTGTGCAATCTCTTGAAAGACTGTTGGCCGGGACTTTGCTGGAGAGGAATTCACTTTAACCTAAATAAAAGGGGGTTTTATCGGGACGAGGAGTCTTGGGAAGCCCAGGTCAGATAACTAGCTTCCTAGGAAGCTGGAATTAAATCAAACTCCAAACCTACCAGCCTGGGGTTTGGCAACACATCTCCAAAATATATGAACCTGCTACAAGCAGAAGAACATCTTCTTAAATCTGTTCAGGGTAGGAGTTAGTGAAGGATGGAAAACCAGGCTCATAAGAAAAAAAGTCGCCGTTCCAGAAGATAAACAGTCAAAGTTCAGGTCCCAAAATCCAGAGGGACACCCCCGTTTGCAAACGAGGTCAGAATAACAGATCGAGGCCAGAAGGCAAAGAGCTGAAAATAGAGACACGGGGTCGGTGAAGGCCAGCCTTTCATTCAGACCCTGGTTTGCCAGAGTTTACTTAAGGTTCAGTTCCAAGGAGTAGTCCTGAGGAGCAGCTTACTCCAGGGTAATCCTATTTTGGGGGTGAAGGTGGTTAAGACAGGCGGTTTCCCCTCAATTCTTTCTTACAATCCCGAAAAGGAGGATGGCTCAGAAATTGCGGTCTACTAAGAAGTTAAGAGTGCCTACAAAATATTCCTAATTATTCTGTTCCCTTTTCTGGCTGTGTTCATTGGCAGTTTAAGGTAGGTTTATGCAAACAAGCCTCAGAGCTGGAGGAAGAGGAGGCAATTCCATTCTGTTCCACTCCATTCTCCTTTCTTCTTCTCTGCTGCCACATCTCCCATTTTCCTTCTCTTCCTATTCTAGTCTATTCTTTCTTTCTTTCTTTCATCTCTGCTTCTACTTCTCCCTTTTCCTCCTCCTCCTCCTCCTCATTCTATTCTATTCTTCCTTTCTTCTCTGCTTCTACATCACCCATTCTCCTCTTCTCTTCTCTTCCTCTTCTCTTCTCTTTCCTTCACCTCTGCTTCCACTTCTCAATTCTTTTCCTCCTCCTCCTATTCTATTCTTTCTTCTTCTCTGCTTCTGTATCACCCATTTTCCTTCTCTCTTCTCTTCCTATTCTATTCTTTCTTTCATCTTTGCTTCTACTTCTGCCATTCTTTTCCTCCTCCTCCTCTATTCTATTCTACTCTATTCTATATCTTCTATTCTACTATATTCTGCATTCTACTCTACTCTACTCTACTCCATATGTTCTGTTCTGCTCCAATTCTGTTTTGTTCTATTCTATTCTATTCTATTCTATTCTTCATTCCAATATTATATTCTATTTATTCTATTCCATTCCATTCATTCATACATATATAAAAGATATCCGGACAATACAATATAGGAGAGGATACATTAAAAGATGAAACTTAATAAAGTCACCATAATACGGAGGCCCAAACTGCAATGGGATAGTTCTTATACTCTGTTACCTGTGTCTCTCATGGAAAGGAAAATAAAGCAGAGGAGATATGACACAAGGGAGGAAAACCAGCATGAATAAGGTAAAAAAAATATAAAATAAAAAAGAATGCAGGTATTCCAGAAACCAGGTAAGTCACAAAGAAAACGATGCACGAAGAAAACCCTCAAACACAACCATGGAACCTTGGAAGCCGTCCAAGCTTAAAAGCACGAGAGCCACAACCTGCCCCGTGAATCATGTTTCACAACCATCACTGCCACTTAAGGTAGTAGCAGACGGGGCTCCTCCCGCCAGCATCCTGGAGCCACGGCCATAAATGCTAGTAAGACGAAGGACTGACTAAGGAATGACCACAAAGGCAGTAAACATGATTTAGTTCTCCTGGTGGGTTTGTCCCAGGAGACAAGGAGACAACCCTTTCAACCTGCCTGGCTGAAGGATGGCTGGCAGCCCTTGTTTGATGGGTTTAGTACGGTGCAGGGGTGCTGGGACTCTGCTTTAGGTGTCTGCCAAAGAAAACCGCAGTGTGTAGTTCCTGGAGGAGCTCCGGGTTTAAGTCCCTGGGCAAAATGCAGGGATCATAGATCAGGGGCTTTTATCCAGGATCCATCTGGCAGTTCTGAAGCAGGCTCCAAATTCCTCCCTCCCTCCCACCTTCCTTCCTTCTTTCCGCCCTCCATCCCTTCTTTTCACCATCTCTTTCCTTCCTTCCTTCCTTCCTTCCTTCCTTTCCTTCCTTCCTTCCTTCCTTCCTTCCTCCCTCCCTCCCTCTCACCATGTCTCTGCTTCCTTCCTCTCTCCCTCCCTTCTTCCCAACCTCTCTCCCTCACTGCTTCCTACTCTCCCTTCCTTCCTTCCTTCCTCTCTTACCTTTCTTTCTTTTCTTTCTTTTCCTTCTTTCCTCTGTTTCATGCTTCCTCCACCTTCTCCTCACTCTTCTACTCTCCCTCCCCTCCCTTTCTCTCTTACCCTTTCTTTTCCTTTCTTCTTTTTTCTTTCCTCCTCCTTCCTCTCTCCCTCCTTTTAAATCAGTTTGGACTCTTGGCCACTACCTGGCCAAGCTCCTACACTTTTCTTGGCAAGATTTTGGGTGGGATTTGCCTTCATCCCTTCTTGGGGCTGCGGGAATGGCTGGGACCGTCACCCACCTGTCTTTGTGCCTCAGGTGGGAGTAGAACTCAGCAGCGAATGGGTCGTTTTCAGGGGCAGAAGGATGCGGCTGTTGGCTATTTTAAGCAAAAGCAAAGATAGAAGTAGTAGAAAACATGGAGAGCTCTGACCTCAAAATGTTTCAGCAATTTATAAGCTATTAATGCGGGTATTCAAGAATTCTAAATAAAGAAACAAGAATTAAACAAGACCACGCTCTTCCCATGTTCCCTCAAGAGAATGAAGAACATTTGCATAACTGCAAATACTGGAATCTATTTTTTTTTTAATTACATTTATATGCCGCCCTTCTCCGAAGACTCAGGGCGGTCTTACAATTTTTTGGGATACAACCCAGTGTGCTCAGCAATAGCCTTCATTCCATTGTATATGCCTGCTTATTACTAAGCGGCATTTTTACAAAGTCAGCTAATTGCCCCCAACAATCTTGGGTCCTCACTTTACCTACCCTGAGAGGATGGAAGGCTGAGTCAACCTTGAGCCTGGTGGGATTCGAGCCTACAGTAATTGTAGACAGCTGGATCTTAAAAGCAGGCATTTAACAGCCTGAGCTACCAAGGCTCTTTTTTGATTGGCAGATATGCTTGAAGTGAAGCATTGCTACCCTCAAACTACAACCTTACATCCTTTCGGAAGGTCCTTGGTTGAACACCATGTTGTCAAACTCTAATGATAGATACCTATCAAGAGGGATGGACTATCTCTGAACATAAGCTGGGGCTGATGGGCGCTTTTTTTTTGTTCAGCCACATACGGATTTTGCCTTATCAATATTGAGGAGTTTGAAAAATACCCTCTAATTCAAAATGGGGAACAATACCCAAGTGTACCATGCTTAAAATAAAATCAAGCTAAGTAAATGTAGAGGAAGAATAGTAGATAAGTATCAAAACAGAAGCTTAGCTGAACTTATCTATTTTCCTATCCCAGAATCTTTACTTTCAGGGTCTGTCTGTCTGCCTATCTCTCTCTCTTTCCTTCCTTCCTTCTTCTTTCTTTCTTCTTTCTTTTCCTGTCTTCCCTCCTTCTTTCCTCCTTGCTGCCCTCCTTCCCTTCTTCCCTCCCTCTCTCTCTTCCTTCCTTCCTTTCTTTTCCTGTCTTCCTTCCTTCCTCTCTCCTTGCTGCCCTCCTTCCCTTCCCTTCATCTTCCCTCCCTCCCTCTCTTCTTTCCTTCCTTTCTTTCTTTTCCTGTCTTTCTCCCTCCCTCCCTCCCACCTATCCATCCACTAAAATATTTATTCTATTATTGTTTACAATTGGTGATATCGATTGTAAGCCAGAGAGTTATCCCCAAAGACAGAAGATAAATAATTGATATAAATGCATAAATAACAAGGAAATAAAATAAGCAAACACGAAATGCATTTCGGCGAGTCTTCCATCAGGAACAAAATGGGTAGCACCATTGTTTTCTGTTGGTACGACCTTGTATTTCTTGTCATGTTATTGGGTCTGCTATTGATTAAATTTAAATGTTACACGCTGCCAAATGTCAGTGGAAACCAGTAGGATATAACATTTTTAAATCAGGGCAGACACTGTTCAATGCTCAAAAACAAGACGCATTCACACCACATTAATCCCAGTTATTCAAGCTTCCTATTTTCTAGATCTGTATAATTCAATAAAGCAGAAACCAACTAAAAACATGCTGCCCCGTGCACTGAATGCCAAAAACTCTTATCAAGTTTAACACTAAATAAACTAGCAGGTCCTATGAATCCATCAATTTGGACTTTGACTTAGAGCAAGGGTCTTCAAACTTGGCAAGTTTAAGACTTGTGGACTTCAACTCCCAGAATTCCTGAGCTAACATGACTGGAGGAGGGTGGGAGCTGAAGCACATTAATCCCAGTTATTCAAGCTTCCTATTTTAGATCTGTATAATTCAATGCAGAAACCAACTAAAACATGCTGCCCCGTGCACTGAATGCCAAAAACTCTTATCAAGTTTAACACTAAATAAACTAGCAGGTCCTATGAATCCATCAATTTGGACTTTGACTTAGAGCAAGGGTCTTCAAACTTGGCAAGTTTAAGACTTTCAACTCCCAGAATTCCTGAGCTAACATGACCGGAGGAGGAATTCTGGGAGTTGAAGTCCACAAGTCTTAAAGCTGCCGTGTTTGGTTGGCTGTTGTCAGAAGTCTCAAGCAGAGGTCTTCAAACTTGGCAAGTTTAAGACTTGTGGACTCCCAGAATTCCTGAGCTAACATGACTGGAGGAGGAATTCTGGGAGTTGGTCCACAAGTCTTAAAGCTGTCAAGTTTGAAGACCCCTGAGTTAGAGGGATTGTATTTATTCTGACCCAACAGGGTTGTAATCAGCGCCAAATCCCTACATGATGAAAACTGGGAATCCTTCGGAACTACTTCAAACCGGGAACAGATTCACATGTATGGTGGGTGAATGCAGGTTTTACATCTTGATGCCTTAGCTGTCATCTTTACCTTTCATTACGCTCAACCTGTTATTTGGAAATATGCTCCTGAATTGTTGGACCTCCAGATAGTTTTTCTTCTCCAAGATCTCTGTGTTTGTTCATTCAAAAGCCCTGGCTCCAGGAAAGCTAGATGATAAGGTGAAGGGAGCTTCCTGGAGCATTGCTTCTAAACCTGGTTAGCTTGAAGATAGGTGGACTTCAATTCCCAGAATTCCTCAACTGGCTGGGGAATTCTGGGAGTTGAAGTCCACCCATCTTTTTTAAAAATAATTTTATTGTTCTTTTTCACCTTTAACACACATTAATCTTGACTTTAACAGTATTGTCATCATTATTATACAAATTATTCTGCACATCAATCTCATATAAATATCTACATTGATACATCTTTATTTACATTCATTTACTTTTATCTGTAATTTTCTTATTTCCTTTATCTTTATTTCTATTATTCAGCCAATTATCAAAGTCTACCCATCTTAAAGTTGCCAAGATTTAGAAACATTGATTTGAAGAGTATATATGAAAATATTTAGTTCTACAATAGCTGTTGCTGCAGAAATTGGGCACACAACTCCTAGAATTCTAAGCAATATTGGCCATGTTGGTGGGGGATTCTGGGAGTTGAAGCCCACCCGTCTTAAAGTAGCCAAGATAGGAAAATATTAATTTGGAGGGAATACAGGAAAATACTCAGCATTCTACAATAGACTTTACAATTATTTCTACTGAAGCTGTAGGCTAAAATCCCCCTAGGAGACCGTTTAAAAAAATAATAATAGCTGATTGTGTTTGCACAGACAAATACAAAACTGCCCAAATTTGCTCCACACCTTCGCCTCTTAAAACCAAGCTGGGAAATGAAAGCAGAAACACTACAACCAGATTGTGTGTTATTTTATTAGAAGAAGCAGAATCAAAAGAAAAAAGAAAACCCCACGCACAATACTGTAACTCCTGCTAGTAAAAAGAGAGCAAAGAGTTCCCCAAACCAGATTCTTTCTCTAACGAGTTTCATAAATGCAAGATAATCCGTCTTCTTACCTTATCCACTTTCTAACGTGAGATGGGCTCCATGCGATACGACGAACAGATCTGCAAAAATAAGATTACACCAGTTGTTAGCCAGAAGCAAAGAATTAAAGACAGCAACATGATGTTCATACATCCAGCTACGCCTCTCTGGCTGTGTGGATTTGCGTGCATATGTAAATGGCCACCTCTCCGTTGTAGACACTGGAGCCAAACAAGGCATTTCCATTTTACAATTTTAACACAAAGAACCCATTTTCAACAATACACTTCAGCGGGTGAATAAAGTGAATTAAACTTCTGTAGAAATACTGGGGTGGGGGGAAGCGGGTATTGATGCGATTAGCTAATCTCAAAGGACTCTGATTTAGGGTTAAATCAATTCCATCTAAGTCAGCCTTCACTGTACAACGCTAAAGCCCAACCGCTGATTGTATAGGTAGTCCTCGGTGTACGCCCAGTGAGGCCAAATTTTCTGTGGCTAAGCCAGACAAATCACCGCTAAAGGGCCCTGCACACCACAAACAACCACAGTTTTCCCCACCACCATCATGCCATCTGTCAGAAATGGTGTAGTGTAAGGTCTCCTGCTTCGGCAGGGGGTGTTGGACTAGATCAGGGGTCACCAACCTTTTGAACTTCAGTTACCACCAAACTCATAATTTTAAATCCTGCGGACCAAAGACCCTGGGAAAATCCCCCAAAAAGTCTGCAGGAAAATTCCCCACCCGTTTTCCTACCGATCGATCATTCTTTATTTGGGATCACAGGATATCATCTTCAGCTCCGTTCTCAGAGAGAGAGAGAGAGACTTTTGGCTTCATGCAAGGAAAGTAGCAGAAGCAGCAGAAGTCTTTCTTTCTCTCCCCCAAACTCCACCAGAAATATACATTTTTATACATCATAATTTCCATTTAACTTTTGTACCTTTTTATCACATTCTTTACTTATTTATGTTCTATGAACACCCTTTCATATCCCTCCATTTATAAAATTTGTTCCATACTTTATAGTATTCTAGTTCATCTTGCTCTTTCAGTTCCAATGTTAGTGTATCCATTTTGGTGCAATGTAACATTTTCTCAATCAAAGCATCCTCACTTGGTATCTTTCTGGCTTTTCAGTTTTGGGCAAATGTTATTCTTGCTGCAGGAATTATATGTCTAATTAAGTAGGTATCAACTTTTTACATTTTTCTCCAAAATTCCTAACAAAAACATCTCTGGTGTATACTGAATTTTAAGCCCTTTGCTTCTTATGACGACAGGTAGTCCTCGACTTACAACAGTTCATTTAGTGACAAGTTACAACGGCACTGAAAAAAAGTGACTTAAAAGGACCGTTTTTCACACTTATGACTGTTGCAGCGTCCCCATGCTCCCGTGATCAAAACTCAGATACTTGGCAACGGGTTCATACTTATGACCGTTGCTGTGCCCCCAGGTCACGCAATCCCCTTTTGTGACCTTCTGGCAAGCAAAGTCCAAGGGGGGGGAGCCAGATTCACTTAACAACCAGGTTACTAACTTATCCACTGCAGTGATTCCCTTAGCAACCATAGCAAGAAAGGTCGTAAAATGAGGCAAAACTCAAACTAGCAAATTTTGACATTTGACTTTTGCTTGTCAGAAGGTCGCAAAAGGGGATCAGGTGACCCCGAACATGGCAAACCGTCATAAATACAAGTCAGTTGGCAAACGTCTGAATTTTGATCATGTGACCAGGGGGATGCTACAACCGCCCTAAGTGTGAAAAATGATCATAAGTCACTTTTTGTTGTGGTTTGCTGGCAGCCTGTGCAGACGGCAGTGGAATCGGACAGCGGAGAAGAACAGGGACCAGTTTGGGAGTCTGGAGAGGTCTCGGACAAGAGTCCTGCATCCGATGCAAGGATGGGGCCAGGACCATCTGGGAGTGGGGTGCTGCCTTCAGAGCCTCCGGAGTCTGGCAGCAGCGAGGCAGAGGATCAGGGGAGCCTGTTCCCAGCACATGGGTGCAGAGCTGCCAGAAGGCAAGAGCAGCTGAGACAAAAGGGGCGACTCAGGAGTAAGGCTTGGAGGTGATTGCCCCTCCCATAAAGTATAAAGGACAGGCAAAGGTGATGAAACCTTTGCAGGAAGCAAAGTCGTTCACTCTGTTCGGATTCAACCTTGAAGCTCTGTGTGGACTTTGTACTTCAGTTGGTTTTTTTATAGTTCATTTGGCACTTTAGCTGTTGGCAGCAATTCAAAGAAGAGAAAGGTGGGTGCTTATCTCGAGGGACTGTTTGGGACTCATTACAGGGCTGGGAATGAACATAATTCCCAGCCGTTGAAATAAAACAAGAGTTGTTTTAACTAAGCGTGTACTTAATTATGGTCTCAGGAAGCCAGGGTCAGATCACTTTTTTCAGTGCCGTTGCAACTCCAAACAGTCACTAAACAAATTGCTGTACATCGAGGACTGCCTGCTCTGGATCCAAGGGTTGATTTAGGCACCCAATCCGGGGGATCGATAATGTATGCATAAAATAAACTGTTTAATGGGCATTGTGTGCCGCACTTCCTACCCCAACAGATTTAACCCAGCAACTGTGCTAGCTTTTGCAAAATGCCCAGAGGGGAGGCGTCCCCCAACCAGCATTTTTGCTAAGCCTATTAAAAGACTGTAGATTTAGTTAATGACGTGCAAGGAAAACATGCAAATTAGCCATGGTCTTTGTCTGGCCCTTGGCATTCCTCAAATTGTTCGCCCCCGAGGCCTGAAAAATTCACAAGCGAAAGCGGCTGAAAGTAAACAAAGAAACCAAAACCGTTCCATCTTTTTCTCTCTTTTTTTTTCCTTCCCCAAAAAATACAGCTGGTTTCAGTTGGGTTTCTTTCTAGGGTTGTTGTTGGTGTGTGTGTGTGTGTGTTTTAAAGAACTAGCAAAACACCATTTGCAATGGAAGGAATGTTAAAACGCACTGTGAATTAGAGACACTCTTCGGTGGCCCCAAGTTCACAGAAAATTAAAAAAAGGTTTTGTTTTCTGCAAGCAGGGATCACCGTGGAAGGGTTAAGATCAAAGCATTTTTGGCTTCCCTCTGGGACTCTTGGCAAAGTGGAAAAAGAGGGGGGTGGGAGATAGAGTCAGATCAACTGAAATCCGGGTGGGGGGAAGGAGGGTGGAAGGGGGTTTTCATATTTGGAATTCCTTCCATTTTTGCAAGAATGGGTCTGGAGGCTTTTTGGGCCTGGCCGGGGTGCTTTGTTGACAGCCAAGGATTAAACCATCTTTGGGGGAAAAGAGTGGGTGGGTGGGAGAGAGCCAGGATAGCCGTGTTGCAAAATGCCACGTCGCGCACATTCTCTTCTATAATTCATGAGGCATGAAATTGCTTCAATATATTATTTGGCTCTGGACCAAATCAACCTTCATTTACCAGCTAGAGAGCAAAACAAATCTATGGTCTCCAAAACTGATCCAGCTAATGCCTTCGTTTCATGGCTACCCAGACTCTAAAGGCTTGTTTACTTCCTCGTCCACTGTAGCCAATGTCTACGGGGCATTTGAGCAGGTTTTGGACATGGTTGCAGAAGTTTCGATTGTGCTTGTTTTTAAGGGTGGTAGCAGTGCCCTCTCTCTGTTGGATGCTCAGAGAAAGCTGTCCTGCGAGAATACGGGATAGTTGAGATTTTGGGGTTTCAGTTGTTCTCTGAGTGCAATACACCAAAGCTGGCTTTCTTTCTTTCTTTCTTTCTTTCTTTTTACAAAATGGTAGATGGCCACCCCTCTCAATTCATTCACTCATGGTGATGGTCCATGGAAAGGATATGGACTCAGGAGTAGGCAAGTCTTCAGGCGTTCTAATGAAGCTTTGATGGTATGATGAGAGGGAGGGAGGGAGGGAGGGAGAAGGAAGGAGAGAGAGAGAGAGGGAGATGGGATGGGAGTAGAGGTAGGTAGGTAGGTAGAGTTGGAAGGGACCTTGTATGTCACCTAATCCAAACCCCTGCCCAAGCAGGAGATCCTACACCATTTCTGACAGATGGCAGTATAGATAGATAGGAAGATAACTAGTTAGATAGCTAGATAGCTAGATAGCTAGGAAGATAGATAGATAGATAGATAGATAGATAGATAGATAGATAGATAGATAGATAGATAGATAGAAGATAGATAGATAGATAGATAGATAGACAGACAGACAGACAGACAGACAGATGACAGACAGATAGATAGATAGATAGATAAACAGATAGACAGATAGGAAGATAGATAGATAGATAGATAGATAGATAGATAGATAGATGAAGATACAGATGATAGACAGGATAGATAGATAGATAGATAGATAGACAGATAGACAAACAAGATGTGGAAATATGATGGAACATAGTGACAGACAGGACAGACAGACAGACAGATAGATAGATGGTGATAGATAGTGACAGATCAGACGACAGACAGACAAGATTGGATCAAGACAGACAGATTACAACAGATAGACAGATAGACAGATGGTGACAGACAGCATGGATAGACAGACAGATAGACAGATAGATAGATAGACAGATGTAAGTGGATAGACAGATAGATAGATAGATAGATAGATAGATAGATATGGATGGAGAGAGGAGATAGGTAGGTAGATGGGTGGATGGAGAGAGGAGGTACGTAGATGGATGGTTAGATAGATGGAAGGAAGGAAAGATGAATGAATGGACGAACAATGGATGGTTAGACAGATGAATATATAGACAGACATGGATGGATAGATAAGATAGGGATGGATGGATTGATGAATAAGACAGAAATGGATGGGCTATATAAAGATGGGTGGATAGATGGATGGATGGATGGTTAGACAGATGAATAAATAGACAGACATAGATGGATAGATAAGTTAGGGGAGGATGGGAGAGAGGGAGGGATGACGAAGAAATGGATGGGCTATATAAAGATGGATAGATGGATGATTGGATGGGTGAATATATAGATCAGGGTCTTCAAACTTGACAGCTTTAAGACTTGTGGACTTCAACTCTCAGAATTCCTCCTCCAGCCATGTTAATTCAGGAATTCTGGGAGTTGAAGTCCACAAGTCTTAAAACTTGCCAAGTTTGAAGACCCTTGATATAGACAGACATGGATGGATAGATAAGTGAAGGATGATGGATGGATGGATGGATGGATGGATGGATGGATGGACGGACACCAGTTTGACAACTTATCCAAGATTTGTAGTTTCTCGCAGCTGTCATCTTTTGCCCTGCAAACCGAGGTGGATAAAAAGTAGAATAAAATGGGATAACCAGTGAGGCAACCATCATTGGCAGCCATGCAGCTGATATACATGAAGGGTTTCTTAGGCCTGCCATTGTCTCGTTCTGCTAAGAGGAAAGGATGCTGTGTTTTAGCTCCTTTTTGACAAGTGAAACCCTCTGACTGTGCAAATCCCTGGAAGAGTTGATTATCCCACGAAAACTGGGACGGGGGCCTGACGCCGAGTCTTAAGGAACAGGATCCAATTATAGTTGCCCAGAAACTTCATCCTGTCAACATATTCTTCCGCTGCTGGTTTCCAGAAGCGGGATGACACCCGTTTTTGACATATCTTTTTGTTTAAAGTCCAATGAGCCTGTTTATAATCTGACAAGAGAACAACAGGAAAAATCGTGCTGCGAAGCTTGAATTTCTGAATTCTCTCTTCGCCACGACGCTTTCCATCTAGAAAATGCCACATTTTCCCATCTAGAACAGGCCTCAGGTTCTAAGGGAGATATGAGCCAGGGAGAGACAGCTAGTCCTCGGCTTACAGCAGTTCAAAACGTACTGCTAAGCTGTCGTCAAAAGGACAAGAGGGAACCTTTCAGTCACCACACCTCCGTCCAGGTGCTGATACACTCTGCTCACCTGAACATCTGTGTGCTGAACCACACGGAACCCCCCTTGTGAGTCTCATTTTCAGCCACCGTCTCCACTGCAACTCCTTTCCTGTATAAGTTCTGACGGGATAAGTTCTACTAGGTAAAAAGAAAGGTTCCCCATGCACATATGTGCTAGTCGTTTCCAGCTCTAGGGGGCGATGCTCCTCTCCGTTACAAAGCCCAAGAGCCAGTACTGTCTGGAGACGTCTCCGTGGTCATGTGACCGGCAGGACTAAACGCCTTCGAAGGCGCATGGAACATTGTTCCCTTCCCACCAAAGGTGGTCCCTATTTTTCTACTTGCATTTTTTTACATGCTTTCGAACTGCTAGGTTGGCAGAAGCTGGGACCAGGAACGGGAGCTCACTCCGTGACACGGCGCTAGGGATTCGAACTGCCAAACTCTGACCTTTCTGATCAACAAGCTCAGCGTCTTAGCCCCTGAGCCACCTTGTCCCTTAAGCTCTACTATTTCTCTACTATTCCTCTGTTTTGACTGCTGCCTCCCCGCTCAATTTGCAGACGTTGTAATTCCCTCCCTCCTTTTCTGATCATCTTTCCTCCCTGTGTGTAACCCAGGCAGGCAGCACAAGCATTGCTGAGCCCTTCTAACATATGCCTTTGTTCCCCTTGAATTATTGATTACATTCAAAAACGTGAGGCCAAAGCAGAAAGAACAGAACTTGGAAGGCAGTGAAAAACCACAAAGAAACTCCCTGGATGTGAGTCAGCCCAGCTTGAGAGGGGGGAGGGAAATCTTGTGGAATTCTGGATTTGCACCCAAACCTCGGCCACAGATTCAACTCAAGAATTTCCTAAATTCAGCTAGTCGTTGACTCATTTTGTGACTGTCTGAAGTTACCACGGCACTGAAAAAAGTGACTTAGGACCATTTTTCACACTTAATGACCATTGCAGCATCCACACAGTCACATGGTCAAAATTCAGAAGCTCGGCAACTGGCATGTACTTATGACTGTTGCAGTGTCCTGAGGTCAGGTGGTCTCCTTTGGCGACCTTCTCATAAGCAAAGTCCATGGGAAGCCAATAACTTAATCACTGCAGGGATTCACTTAACAACTGTGGCAAGGAAGGTCGTAAAATGGGGCAAGTTCCACTTCACATCTGTCCTCCCTTAGCAACAGAAATTGGGGGTTCGGTTGTGGTCATTAAGTCGAGGAGTACCTGCAAACCTCAATGAGCTGAGTTCACACAACCCACGCAGCAAGATTTGGACTTAGTGCAACGCACCAACTGCCATCAAAATCAGAACCGAGTAGAAAATCAGGATATTCCCATCCCTGGGAAGACAATAAATTCTACTTATGCTGCTTCCCAGCACAGGGGAGACATTCAGCCCTGCTTTTACAAGGCTTCTAACTCCGAAGCCACAGCCATTTTTGCCTCCTCTCCATACATCAGACACGGAATGCCTTCTGGGCTTTGCACGTTTTGGAGAAATGCTGTACGCATGCGGTCTTTTTTCTCTCCCGGACTCGCTCCAACCATCTCCAGTGACAGGAGGAATTGCTGATGAACTATTGATTGGGGAAAGCGAGCCAACGGAGTTGCCAAGTTGAGCCTCTCCTCCCGTTTCCTGGCTCCTAACTCTGTGCACTGCAGTCATACAGGCATCGCTGCGTAACTAGGATTCTCTTCCCCGGCACATACAGATTTAATAAGATGTCTGCATGGCGATAAAAATTTATTGCCGGGCCCCCAAACCAAGAAAGACACACGGTTGATTTTTTTTTTCCCCAAGCTGAGTTCTTTATTGATTCACACCTACAGACAGAATCTTGCCGGAGGAAACACTCAACTATCTGCCTCTACAATATACTCTGGGAACTGTTAAGGAAAGGCTGTCTTCACCCAGCTGGTTTTCATGTTTAAGGCAGAACTAGGACTCACTGTCTCCTGGTGACTGGCCCAATGTCACCCAGTCAGCTTTCATTCCTAAGGCAAAGACTAGCCCTCTCCTGGGTTCTAGCCTGATGCTTTAACCATTACATCAAACTGGCTCTTGTGGGTATCATGGTTATGACTACAGTTTCACAAACATCAACTCTGGACTGCAATGCTCTCCTGCATTTTTTCTCCCTTTATGATCAGTTCCCAAAGCCAGATGGTTGTTCAACCTTTCTCCAGGTATAGAATAGAACAGAACAGAATACCTTTATTGTCATTGTATTCCACAAAGACAATGAAATTTGAAAGCTACTCCAGCACAGTGCCCCAAACACCACATCACAATCACACTACAGAGTATTTAAATAATAATAATAATAATAATAATAATAATAATAATAATAATAATAGGACTAAATCACAAATGCACTGTTTGATTCAAGACAATTACTGCCTTGGAAAAGAAACTGTTTCTCAATCTATTAGTCCTCATTTTAAGACACCTATAACGCCTCCCTGATGGTAACAGTTCAAAATATGAATGTCCAGGATGAGAACGGTCTGTGGAGATTTTTAGTGTTCTAGAGCGGAGTCTGGTCTTTGTAATCTCTTCCAAAGAAGAAAGAGAGCAACCAATGATTTTTTGTGCTGTGTTTATAACTCTCTCGAGCATATTCTTATCCACTGCAGAGTATCCAGCATACCACACCGTTACACAGTATGCCTAAATAACTTCACAAGGTAGGCATCTGGAACAACTGGAAGTTTTGGTGGAGATGCCTGGACCTTCAGGGTGCGCTGAGATCCTACAGCTGAATGGCACCCACATTTCATCACCATTACAGCTACCGTCGTTCTTGGTGGGGAAATGAATTTTGGGGTTGAAAAATTAAAAAAAAGCAAGAGAATTCCCCTTACGATGAACTTCTCTCTCTCTCTCTCTCTTTCTTTTTTTCCAAAACCCCTCAGCCTTATTACTCAGAGGGGAGGGGAACCATTCAGACTGTAGCAATTACATCTGGAACAGAATGGAACGCCATAATTATACCTTCAGAGCTATGTGAAAATATTTTGAAAGGAAACTGTTCCAAGGCGTCGGCTTCTGCTTCGTGGGAATTGCACATGGTTCCCCCTGCTCTCAAGTTTCAAGGTTGAGAGCAACACAGGAGTGCGAGCACTGTGCATTAAGAGATTGCATGGACTTCGAAACAGGTGCTCCATAATGAACCCTATTTCGGATTCATCTCTCTTTCTTCATCCTGCTGGCAAGATGAGTATCAGAGAGCCACATTGGTTTTGTGGTGAAGGTGCTGCCCTAGAAACCAGGAGAGGGGTGAGTTCTAGTCCTGCCTTAGCCAAGAAAGCCAGCTGGGGGACTTTGGGCCAAACATTAGGGGATGGTGAATTCTAGTCCTGCCTTAGCCAAGAAAGCCAGCTGGGGGACTTTAGGCCAAACATTAGGGGATGGTGAATTCTAGTCCTGCCTTAGCCATGAAAGCCAGCTGGGTGACTTTGGCCAGTCCATCTATCTCAGTCCAGCCTCCCTCACAGGGTTGTCTTTGTGGGGGAAAATAGGAGGAGAAAGGAGCATTGTGTAGATTTGCTACCTTGAGTTATTTACAAAAATAATAAAGGCAGGATAAAAATCTAATAAAATAAATAGGCTAATCAATAAACAAGATATCGTAACGTTGGCATCCTGTTGTGTGTTCGGTATGAACCATGTTTCTCTCCACTATGCCATTTTAGAAGCTTCAATATTTATGACGGCTTTACAGCCAGAAGGATTTAAAGTTTCAGTGTTGTAAGAAATTAAAAAAAACAACTCTGAAAGCTAATCAATTTAATACCAAAAAAAAAAAAGACTTCACAGAATCCATCCAAATCTCATATTTCTACTAAGGTTCCCGCCCATTCTTTCTTATGATCCATGAATTAAACTTGTGAAGACCCTCACAGATTTAATCCTATAAAAAAGGCAGTGGTGGGATTAATTTTTTTTTACTAGCAGTCCTGTGGGTGTGGCTTGGTGGGCGTGGTGTGGCTTGGTGGGAGTGACGGGGAAGGTAGTGCAAAATCTCCATTCCTACCCCACCCCACTAACCTGCTCATTCTCCTATGCAGGGCAACCAAAGGACACCCAGCTGATCACCTGGGACTCAGCAGGGAATAGATGAGGGTGGGGCCAGTCAGAGGTGGGATTTGCCAGTCCTCTGAACTACTCAAAATTTCTGCTACTGGTTTGCCAGAACTGGACAGAACAGGCTGAATACCAGTTCTGAAAAAAAGTACATTTAAATACAACATGTGTTTCCTTGCTGGTGTTTTTTTTAAACTCTTATTAGCTTTTAAGGCAAGTGAAAAAAAATTGCCAGATGATTTTGAGGTTCCAAAACACCTTATGAGCTAAAATGAGACAGATTTTTTAAAAAAAAAAACCAGAAAATAAAATGCAGCTACAGGTTCTAAAGACGGCAACCGCATGCCATTAGCACATTTTCTCAAACGTTTGGGACCCAGAGCTGACCCTTAAGTTCATTACATCAAAAACAGCTTTTCTGGGGGAAATGGTTTAAAAGGAAAAGAAGGATGACCTACCATGCTTAGTGCTTCAAAATATTCTCTGTACAAAGCACACACACGCACACACAAACAAAACCCTTAATGTTCAGAAATCATACCTGTTTGCACAGTAAATTTCAAATTGCTTCCAGACATAAGAATTCAGCCCATTAAAGGTCCCATTAACCTTAACAATGACTTCCTTTGGATATTTTTTTTCAACAGTCAATTGCCTTGTGGGAGAGAAAGAATTTTATTTCTCCCGATGGGAAGTTCCTTTTAGATCAGACCTGGATATTTGATGACTCTAAAGCCACATTTGGTTCTTTGGCTGTTTCTATCCTGCCAGCATGAGATCAGGTTGTTGTTTTTTAGAATAGAATAAAGAATAGAGTAGAGAATGGAATACAATAAGGAATAGAATAGAATAGAATAGAATAAAGAATAAAGAATGGAAGAGGAGTGGAGGGAGGGAGAGTAGAGTAGAGTAGAGTAGAGAATGGAATAGAATAAGGAATAGAATAGAATAGAATAGAATAGAATAGAATAGAATTCTTTATTGACCAAGTATGATTGGACACGCAAGGAATTGGTCTTTGGTGCATGTGCTCTCAGTGTACATAAAGAAAAAATAAAATACATTCATCAAGAACCATAAGTTACAACACTTAGTGATAGTCATAGGTTACTAATAAGCAATCAAATCATGCTAGGGAACAAACAAAACAATATAAATTGCAAAGATACAAGCAACATAACGTAAGTGGGAAGATAGGTAATAGGAAGGATGAGAAGAATAATCATAATACAGTCTTTTTTCAACTCACGTATGTGCAAGTCTAGCGACCTTCACATTAATGTATTGGAGAACAGGTGCTTGCAAGAGATGCTGAGCTAATGTTAGCTTTCAAAAGTGTCAGCTCACATTAAAAAAAAGGAAGATTGATACAGAGCGTAGTTTTAGCAAGATGTGAGCTTTTAATTATATATTTACGGAAATCATTCCCGAAAGGAACATTGAGATGAGAATTACGTTCAGCCTATTGGGTTCAGCCCTCCACAACAAGTCTCTGTTTCTTATGTGGCCACTTAGGAAAATTAATTGTCTATCGCTTTTTGACACCATAGAACAGCCCAATTGCTGAACATAGAGATGCTTAAGCACCTGTAGTCAGAACCTATATAAATATAGGTATAGTAATACCTCGGTATTCATTGTTCATTGGTTATGGGAGGCACGATGAGTACAAAAAATGATGCGTAATAAACACATTTTCCCCATAAGGAATAATGCAGTGAGTCACCAGGAAGCCAACTTCTCCTGAAGAAAAATGGATAGTAAATTAGATAGATAGATAGATAGATAGATAGATAGATAGATAGATAGACAGAGATAGATATGATTGATGATAAATGATTGAGATAGATAGATAGATAGATAGATAGATAAAGAGATAGATATGATTGATGATAGATGATAGATAAAGAGAGATAGATATGATAGATGATAGATAGATAGATAGATAGATAGATAGATAGGCAGGCAGACAGACTGACAGTCAGACAGATATAAAGAGAGACAGAGATGATAGATTGATTGCAGATATGATAAATGATTGAGATAGACAGACAGACAGACAGACAGACAGACAGACAGACAGACAGACAGATCTACAACCATGTCTACAACCAACCACGGGGGGAAAACTCTGGGAGATACAGTCATAATTTCCCCCAATCTGGCTGCTCATTTGTGCAATTTCTCCCTCAGATAAAGGCCACCTAAGACAGCTTGATGGCTTCCTAGTTTCCTTGTCCAACCTGAAGGAACAAGCACGGGTCCTCAACCGTTCCTTCTTCTGGTATCGCTCCAAATGGTTTCTGACCTGCAGGGGATCCTGTTTAAAGCCGTTTTCCTTTCTCCTCAATTAAAAGCCGGAGGTAGTTACCAACAGGCAGAGGGAGGATTAATGGCGAGCGGGGCCGACAGTGGCTCTTCTTCCTAACAATTTACTGATTAAAGATGCTGCGATGAAACTGCTGATGGTGACCCCATCAAAGGTACTCTGCAATTAAGAGAGCACTGCAGGGGGGGAAACCCTCACGTGCACATCACCCAAGAAATAAACCTACAAAGGAATCATTTTCTGTTATCGTTACTAACCTTCAGGGCTATTTTTAAGACCAGGGTGTGTTAGAATGTCCTAGCGTTCGGTGGGCATTTCTTGAAAAGGAGGGTTTTTCCCCAGCTCACTGTTTTAAAGAAGATCATGACTTGAGAGGGGGGAACTTCACCTTCCATTTCCTGGACAACCACAATCGCACTAAGCGATTGTGGTCCAAAGCACCCGACAGCAGGACCAGAAGCAATGGTTGGAAACGAATCAAGGAGAGAAGCAACCTCAAACTAAGAAGAAATATCCTGACAGTGTTCTGACCCACGCCCTTTTCCAACAAATCAAACACAATCCAAAAGGGAACAGAAACCTTGTAATGCTTCTGCAAAATAATTAGCTGTGATCAGCACAAGCCTTGCCAAACTGTGCGAGACTTGCCAAAAGATAACAGACAAGAAATAATTTGCAATACAAGCATCTTCAAATACAAACTCAGGATACTGGAATGTCCATGAGGCTGGAGTTTCAAAACGTCTTTGCCTTCTGCAAAGTACGTTCGATCACAGCTGGCTTTTATTTTCTTGAAGGAGGGGCCATTACCTTGCAGCCTTACTCCTGAGTCGCCCGTGCTGTTGTAGCTGTTCTTTCCTCCGAGCAACCCTGCGCACACATGCACTTGGCACGGGCTCCTCGGGAACCTCCTCATCGCTGCTGCCAGCCCCCACAATCTCTGAAGGCAGCAGTCCACTCCCTAATGGTCCTGGCCCCTCAGCTGAGTCCTGGGTCTCCTCAGCTGTCCGCACCTGCTGCTGGCTTACCACAACAGACAGTCAGAACAATTAATCAGTGGAACAATTTGCCTCTAGATGTTGTGAATGCTCCAACACTGGAAGTTTTAAAGAAAACATTGATAAACATTTGTCTGGAATGGTGTAGGGTTTCCTGCCTAAGCAGGGGGTTGGACTAGAAGACCTCCAAGGTCCCTTCCAACTCTTGTTATTCTATTCTATTCTCGGCATCGGAAAACTTCCTGGAACAGGGAGATTCTGTTCAATCAAGCACATTTTTGCAAACTGTGATCAGGTAGCAGAATTTCCTTATACACGCCTGCTCGGATTCCTCGGATTCCCCCCCCCCCACTTCTGGTACAATTTTGCTTCCTTTCTCTCTATTCTTAGTTCGGTGTCAGGAGAACAAAGCAACGTTTGTCATGATTTTTAAGAATTTAAAACAAAATACATTGTGTAAACTGTCCTAATCAAGGGGTTTCTTTCAGTTACGGGCAAATTCTTCTTCTTTTAAAATAATCACCTTGCTCCTTATCCAGTGCCAGGGCAGCCAGCCAAATAATTACCTTGCTGAATTGGCGTACAGTGAAGAGACAAGGGGCCGGCCTCCCCCACCCAGCCCCCAACCCTTATTTTTCACCAAGTTTTCAAACCGTCGAACGCTTGCAAAGACAATGCCTTCGCTTGTTCTGAGCTGCACTTGGTCGTCGCCAATTGTGGCAAGCTGCGTGGAGCATTCATGCAAGCAAGAAGGTGAGGCGTGAGCACAACAGCACTAATAACAACTTAACAATTGTCGATAAGAAAGACAACAACAGTCTGGAGAGCGGGCCGGCGAGGGGGTACTTGGGAAAGAGTGGAAGAGGAAGAGCTGGAGAAAAATTGCAAAATACGAAGACCGGCAAAGAGGAGGAGGATGTCTGTGGCAAAAGAAAGCAAAGATGTCAGTGGTTCTTGACTTATAGCCAGTTGTTTAGCCACTGAATGTTCAGCAGAACTGAAGAAAGTAATTTACATCCACTCCTTGCGCTGACCACCGACCGTCCCAGCATCCATACAACATGTGATTAAGATTTGGGCACCTGGAAATGGGTATTTACTCATGGAAGAAAGCTGGGTGGGTGACTCTGGGTCAGTCACCAGGAAACTGGGAGTTCTAGACTCACTTTAGGCAAGGAAACCAGCTGGGTGACTTTGGGCCAATCACCAGGAGACTGGGAGTTCTAGTCCCGTGTTAGGCAAGGAAGCCAGCTTGGTGACTTTGGGCCAATCACCAGGTGACTGGGAGTTCCAGTCCCACCTTAGGCAAGAAAGCTGACTGGGAGTTCCAGTCCCACCTTGGCATGAAAGTTGTCTGGTGACTTTGGGCCAATCACTAGGAGACTGGGAGTTCTAGCCCCACCTTAGGCAAGAAAGCTGACTGAGAGTTTCAGTCCCACCTTGGGAATGATAGCCAGCTGGGTAACGTTGTACCAATCACCAGGAGATTGGGAGTTCTAGTCCCACCTTAGGCCTGGAAGATGATTGGGTGACTTTGGGCCAATCTCTCTCTCTCAACCCAACCCACCTCACATGGCTGTTGCTGTGAGGTAAATGCAGAAGATGTATTAGATATGTTTGCTACCTTGAGTTGTTCGTAAAAATAAGAATATACAAATAAATGAGATAAATAAACATGATCATCTGAACCAGCTGATGCCTTTTCAAAGTTATCCTTGGGTGAGCCTGCCAGCCCATCAAAGAGCTTTTCTTGGCAATTCACTCCCTTGCTATTTTCTGTCAAGACCTCTGTTATTTCCAGCTTTCAATCAATTGCAAGAGTATGAGTAAATGAAGAACACACTTGGAGACACATGCGCGTCAGCAGACTCTCTCATTGCCACCAGACTGAGCCAAAAGCAGCTGCTGATCCAGTTCTACAGAGGAATTATGGAGTCTGTCATCTGCACCTCTATAACTGTCTGGTTTGGTTCTGCAACCCAACAGGACAGACACAGACTTCAGAGGATTATTAGGATTGCAGAAAATACAATGGCTACCAACCTGCCTTCCATGGAGGACCTGTATCCTGCACGAGACAAAAAGAGGGCTGTGAAAATATCTACAGACCCCTCACACCCTGGACATAAACTCTTTCAACTCCTTCCCTCAAAACGATGCTATAGAGCAATGGTTCTTAACCTTTTTGAAAGAATCGCCCCCTTGAGCCATTGAGGAAGTTGTCATCGCCCTCTCCCCAACATAACCGCCCCTGCCACCTCTTAGCATCCCCAAGGGGGCCAGCAGAGGGGCGCTAAGAGGCGGCAGGGGAGCGGCGCATTGAACGCGGCGGCGGCGGCATGTAACGTGCCACTGCTTCCGATTGGAGACGCCGCCCAGAGCAGTGCAGTCAATGGGTGAACCTGCAGGGGGCCAGCACCTCGAACGCCCCTGTCGCCTCTTAGCACCCCTCTACCGCCCCTTGGGGACGCTAAGAGGTGGCAGGGGCCATTCGAGCGCCGCCCTGCAGGCTCACCCCATTGACTGTTGTACCACCTGAACCGCCTGTCCATCCATCCATCAGGTCTGTCTGTTTGCCTGCCTGCCTTCCTGCCTATCACGCACCTGTCTGTCTTTTGTCTACCTACCTACCTATCTACCAATATAGATCTCTCTCTCTCCCCAATATATCTCGCTCCATTGCCCCATATCGCCCCTTCCATTCCTTGCCCCATGTCGCCTTTTCGCTCCATCACCCCTGAAACAAAATCGCCCCTTGGGGGGCGATATTGCCCAGGTTAAGAACCACTGCTATAGAGCACTGCACACCAGAACAACTAGACACAAGGAGTTTCTTCCTGAACCGCCATCACTCTGCCAAGCAAATAACTCCCTCAACACTGTCCAACTATTTACAAAGTCTGCACTACTATTACTATTAATCCTCCTATCCTTCCTTTCACCCATCTCCTCCCACTTATGACTGTATGACTGTAACCTTGTTGCTTGTATCCTTACAATTTGTATTGACCGCTTCCTAGTATGATTTGATTGCTTATTGTACCCTATGACTCTTATTAAGTGTTGTACTTTATGATTCTTGACTCTTGACGAATGTATCTTTTCCTTTTATGTACACTGAGAGCATTTGCACCAAGACAAATTCCTTGTGTGTCCAATCACACTTGGCCAATAAAGAATTCTATTCTATTCTATTACAAAAAACTGGGGCAGAATTCTTCCATATTGGAAGCAGAACCATTCCTGTAAATTCTGAATTTTGCCATCTTGTAAAGAGGGATCCACCATCCGCTGCCGAATAAAATTAAATCCAAATGAGGAATAAGAGGTGGAAAGACAGAAGGAAGCAAAACACAAATGTTTGCAAGGCAAGGGAAGGCTGGCTGGAAAAAAAAAAAGAAATCAATGGATTTCAATTACTTAAAAATTGAGTACACGTGTTAGAACATGTTTCCTTTGTGGTTACGGGAGACATGTTTCATCCTAGCCAGCTGTGCAATGACAGATTTTTGCCATCCTAATAAAACAAGAACCAAATGGCAGAAAAGCAAGATCTCATACCGAAAGCCTAAAATCGTTTGTGGCTGAAGCTTGTGTGACCAAGTAACCATGGGGCACAAAAGTGCATAATGCTAAACTCACGCTTTGCTTAACTATGGTTTATCGAAGAAGACAAGCTGGAAAGCTGTGCACATTACCAATGGCTTCAACCTTGATTTGCTTCAAATTTTTTATTAATGCTTTGGGGGAAGGTTAGGGGACTTGGAGAACAAAGTTTAAATGTGATTAATAAACCAGAATGGTTTGGCGCACTAGGTGGACGGAACACAATGCAATGAGGCTTAAACTATTATTTAAATTATCTTTTAAGTTATTAGGAAGCAGCTGTGATGTTAAACTGTTTTGCAAACAAAATATTAAAAAGGCACGTGACCATTATTTTTCCTCCATTTAGAAAAACTTATAGGTCCTGGATTTCAGAAAGACCTGCAGAAATACAGGTAGTCCCCAGCATACAGCCACAATTAAGTCCAGCTGTCAGGATTCCGGCAGTTTCCCTCATTTAAATCATGAGTCTCGAGCCAAACTTCCAAAACTCCAAAAGGATTTATTGGGAGTTAACATGTCCGGCACTGCCTGGGTGCAGCCAACTCTGAGACATGTAATTCATTGTCACCCTTGACCCTGGTTTCCCCCCACCCCCGGGTGTATCATAATTCATCTTCTCCAATGGGACACATCCATAGCCAAGAGTCATCAATCATACCTCCAGTAAGATATTTGCATGGCAGAGCTGGAATGGAATGGAATGGAACAGAACGGAATGCAACAGAATAGAACAGAATAGAGTTAGAATAGGATAGGATAGGATAGGATAGGATAGGATAGGATAGGATAGGACAGGACGGAATAGAGCTAGAATGGAATGGAACGGAACAGAATGGAATAGAACAGAATAGAACAGAACAGAATTCTTTATTGGCCAAGTGTGATTGGACACACAAGGAATTTGTCTTTGGTGCATATGCTCTCAGTGTACATAAAAGAAAAGATAAGAGTCAAGAGTCAAGAATCATAAGGTACAACACTTAATAATAGTCATAAGTACAATAAACAATCAAATCATACTAGGAAACAGTCAATATAAATTGTAAAGATACAAGCGACACAGTTACACTCATACAATCCCAAGTGGGAGGCAATGGGTGATGAGGAGTGATGAGGAAATTAATAGTAATAGTAGTGCAGACTTTGTAAATAGTTGAACAGTGTTGAGGGAATGATTTCTTTAGCAGAGTGATGGTGTTCTCTCTAATAAAAAAACTCTGGGAAGGAATTCCAACGTTGTAAATGGATTTACTGCCAGCAAGAATCAGAAAGTCATTTTTGGAAAACACAATGGCTGCATTATTAATTTTCCGAAGGGCTTCCATTTTAAAGCGATGTAGGATGGCTTGAGTGTTACAGTCCCACCACACCATTTCTTTTTAAGGGAAGAAGAAGAAGAAGAAGAAGAAGAAAAGGAAAATTCTCATTGTAATTCAGGAGGCGTCGTGCAAAACACACCAAACACCCTGCACAAAAACATATTTACCCATAAAGCTGTTTCATTTAG
This sequence comes from Naja naja, assembly GCA_009733165.1. Classification (NCBI taxonomy): domain Eukaryota; kingdom Metazoa; phylum Chordata; class Lepidosauria; order Squamata; family Elapidae; genus Naja; species Naja naja. Next base: position 8,847,722 of record CM019165.1, read on the forward strand.
CTTCCCCTTCACTTCAGATATCTGTTGAGGTGATCAAACACATTTTGACAATGGCAAAAGGGAAGGCCAGAATGGGGAGGGAGGGGATGACGAAAGGGGGAGGATTAAAACCAGCTGCATACAGCGTTTTTATTTCAAACGGTCAGTGTTCTTGTTCCCGGTGATCCCATCGATAAAGCAACTTTTAGCTAGATTGCAACTTGGCATTTTATGGCCCTCACGATTCTGCAGGGGGGCGTCATTTCCAACTTAGGGTGCACCCCCGCTTCCCATGCATCCCAGTTCCACCAGCCCCAAAACACAGCGTGATGTTTATTAAAAACATCAGCAAGCTTTTAAAAAAAACCCAACAATTCATTTGGCTGAGTCAGGTCCAAAGCAGGTTTGAAAGAGGGCACTGCAAATCACAGGCAAGAGTTAACCTTAACAATGAGTGATCTACACACACAGTGTGTAAAACTTTCCAGAAATGCCTGCAAACAACACAGGATAATTAGCCGGGAGAAATCCCATAGGTCAATGGCCTTTGATTATTATTATTTTTTTAAACTGGTTTGTGTACATATAACAGCAATAAAATGGAAGAGCAGAATTGAGATGGAAAGGAAAACACCAGGTGATCCCTTGTGTTCTTCTCCACCATGAAGGACCAATTTGGTGTAATATTACATTGCGCCGAAATGGACAGGCTAACCCTTGAATTGAAAGAGCGAGACGTACTAGAATATTATAAAATATAGAATAAATTTGACAAATGGAGGGACATGAAAGGATGTTCATAGATTCAAAATAAGTAGAGAAAGTGATAAAAAGGAATAAAAGATCACTGGAAAAAATGCAATATAAAATGTATATATGTATATAAATGTATTGACTTCTTTTTCTTTCTAATTGTAAAGAGATTGGACAGAAATGCATGTCAAAGAAGAGACACCATGTTCACTGTTTTTTTTAAATGTTTATATTTATTAAAATTATTTATTTTTTTAAAAAGGACCAATTTGGTGGACGGAGATGAATTATCCACCCGCAACGCCACGCAAGCATGGGTTTGTTTTTTTTTACTTATTTACAAGTGCTCCTCGACTTACAACCACAATCAAGCTCAACATTTCTGTTGCTAAGTGAGACATTTGTTAAGTTTTGCTCCGTTTTACGATCCTTCTTGCTGTCATTGTTAAGTGAATTGCTGCAATTGATAAGTTAGCAACCTGGCTGTTAAGTGGATCTCGCTTCCCGGACCTTCCTTGTCAGAAGGTCGCAAAACGGCTTCACCTTTTAACAGCCTTGAGCTCCTGAACACAAGACAGGAAGCTAAAAAAAAATATAGCACTTTTCTATTTTCTTTTACATTTTCAAGGGGGCTCTTTTCTCCCTCACTGCAGCCCCAAAATATCGTTCTTTCGCAGAAACGATATGCGTGTTTTACATAAAACACCGCCAATTTTCCCTTTGCTCAAGGCGACCACGAACAAAATTTGTTTTCAAACAACGTGGTTCTACATCACGGGCTTAAAAAGGGAGGAAATAATCATCTCCATTTTTCCCTTTTCTTTTCCTCTCCTTTTTGTGATAAGACCTGATATTTCCATTCTAGACCGAAGCAATATTTTTTTTATAAACACCACCCATCCATCCTCCGTATTTAAGAATTGTTCCAGATAACAGATGTGTTTGTTTGTTTGCATAAGGGTAGCATAGAGGGGGTCTGTGTGGATATGAATTCTGAAATCAATACTAAAAAATGCATCTCTATTTGGGCTGATTATTTTAGCGGGAGGGATATTGATTGGAGTATAATGTTCTCAACTTTACCTGCTGCGAGTAACTCATTTGGGGAGGGGCGGAGTGCCGTCACGCAGCTCTGTGTTAAAGCTCCCACCCCATTTCTGAATATCTGTGTGTGTGTGTGTGTGTACACAGCCATTTAGGCAACGAGATGGAGCACAACTTCACCACTTTAGGGTATTGTTCATCTTCGATACCACATTTGAAATGAGAGTTATAAAGTCAGAAATTGCATCTCAACAGTCAGAGGGACCAATAATGGAAAGTTATAAAAAGATGGTAAGAGTCTAGAAAGAGTGCAGAGAAGAGCAACCAGGATGATGAGGGGACTGGAGGCTAAAACCTACAATGAACGGTTGCAGGAACTGGGCCTGGCTAGTCTAGTGGAGAGAAGGACCAGGGAGACAGGAGAGCAGTCTTCCAATATTTGAGGGGCTGCCACAGAGAGGAGGAGGGGGTCAAGCTGTTTTCCAAGGCACCTGAAGGCCAGACAAGGAACAATGGATGGAAATGGATCAAGGAGAAATTCAACCTGGAAATAAGGAGAAACTTTCTGACAGTGAGAACAATCAACCAATGGAACAGAACTTCCCTTTGGAAGTTGTGGGAGCTTCATCCCTGGAGGCTTTCAAGATGAGACTGGACTGCCATCTGTCAAGGGGGTTGGACTAGATGACCTACAAGGTCCCTTCCAACTCATGTTATTCTGTTAAACATCAGTTTATTTTTTAACATAGTTCAGGGTGCACACTAAACAACAAACTGTTACCCACCAGTTAATCAGTGGTAAGAGAATCCAAGGGGAATACAGATGGCCCACAGCTTCCAGCAGCTTGTTTAGTGACCATTCAAAGTTACAACAGCACTGAAAAAAAGTGACAGGACCACTATTCACACTTATGACCACTGCAGCATCCCCACGATGCCTTGATCAAAATTCGAACACTTGGCCACTGACTCATGCAGAGTCCTGGGGGTCACATGATCTCCTTTTGCGACCTTCCAACAAGGCAAGTCAAATGGGGAAGCCATGTTCACTTAACAACCGTGTGACTAACTTCACAACGGCAGTGATTCTCTTAACAACTGTGGCAAGAAAGTGTTGTGGTTCGCCAGCAGCCTGTGCAGATGGCAGCAGAATCGGACAGTGGGTAAGAATGGGGAGTCTGGGGAAGACTTGGATGAGGTCCTGGGTCCGATGCAGAGTTGGGGCCAGGACCATCTGGGAGTTGTGTGCTGACTCCAGAGCCTCCGGAATCTGACAGCAGCGAGGCAGAGGAACAAGGGGAGCCTGTTCCCAGTGCGCGTGTGCGCAGACCTGCCCGAAGGCAAGAACAGCTAAGACAAAAGGGGCAACTCAGGAGTAAGGCTTGGAGGTGGTTGCCCCTCCCATAAGACATAAAGGAGGAGCAAAGGGACAGGAACCTTTGCAGGAAGCAAAGTCATTCGCTCTGTTCGGATTAAACCTTGAAGCTCTGTGTGGACTTTGTACTTCAGCTGGCTTTTTATAGTTCATTTGGCACTTTAGTTGTTGGCAGCACTTCAAAGGAGAGAAAGGTGGGTGCTTATCTCGAGGACTGTTTGGGACTCATTACAGGCTGGGAATGAACATAATTCCCAGCGCTGAAATAAAACAAGAGTTGTTTTAAATAAGCGTATGCTTAATTACGGTCTCAGGAAGCCTTGGGCAGAACAGAAAAGGTCGTAAAATGGGGCAAAACTCACTTAACAACAGAAATTTTGGGTTCTATTGTGGTCGTAAGTCAAGGACTGCCATATGTAGCCCTTACAAGCCAGCATTAATTTTGGCGACATTAATCCTAACTCAACAAGACCACAATTCTCTCTCTCTCTCTTTTTCTTAGCACTCTTAATCAAGCAGACTTACCTGCGTGACAAGTCCTAATTTATCCAACCGGCCGCTTAATCACAGCGCCTTTAAAATCTGCCTGCCGTAATGATAATCTAATTATATTCTAGATGAGCTATTTTAGCCCTGTCTGCCACGAGATTAATTTGGTGGATCCAACCTCAGCTATCAAAACAGCAAAATAAAACAAGAGCACTGGGCATCGCCACACAAACCCAGTTTAAAGTTAGCTTGTTTAAAATAAGGAGGAAAAATAGAGATAAACTATAGACCTGATACATTGACAGGTAGAGAATTTATGCTGATCTGGAAGAGATTCCTTTTCCACAAAAAACAAACAAACCCCAACCCAACTTGGCTAAAGGTTGGGTGGCTATTTTAGGTCCCTTGTTTAAGCGAACAACAATTTTAGTTAAATTTAGGAGAGGCATCACTGTTGCAGAGAGACAGTAATAAAATAATAACTTTCCTTATCCTGCTTGCTATGCAGTTTTTACGGTGCCATTATGGTTAAAAAATCAGAGAGGGGAGAAAAAGTGGCTTTTAGAGAAATCTGCAAACCTCAGAGCATTTCAAAATTAATCTTGTTTGCTTTTTGCCAACTTAAACCTGGAGCTGTTTTTATAAAGAAAACGATGTCCTTCATTTAGGATGCCTTTTTTTCTTTTTCTTTTTAAAGGAAAGCATTCAGATTCTCTTTAACTTACTGCAGTGAAGAGACTGTGGACTCTATTCCTGTTTCATTTCTTAATAGATAGCATGCTTTCAAATAGGAAACTCACAATGGAATGTTTTTATATATGTATGAACCAGAGGTGGTGAATTCAGCCGGTTCTGACCAGTTCTGGAGAACCGGTAGCGGAAATTTTGAGTAGTTCAGAGAACCGGCAAATCCCACCTCTGACTGGCCCCGCCAACCCCATCTCTTCTCTGCCTCCCATTGAGTCCCAGCTGATCGGCTGGGTCTCCTTTGGTTGCCCTCCACAGGACAACAGAACTGGAAAGCAGGTTAGTGGGGTGGGGAGGGAATGGGGATTTTGCAATATCCTTCCCCTGCCATGCCCATCAAGCCACGCCCACCAAGCCACGCCCATAGAACCGGTAGTAAAATAATTTGAATCCCACCACTGGTGTGAATGCTCGCGCCATAAAACCATGAATGAAACTATGAATGTCTTGCAGCCATTTTCCCCACCATTAAAATGTTGGTGCCATTTTTAAATAGGTTAAAAGACATTATGGTAATTTTTTTAAAAAATGTATTTGTCAGGGCTCCAGCAATTGCTCTGATTAAATCATGATTCTCGAGCCAAACTTCAAAAAAGTTCAAATGATTTATTAGAGGCGACATGCTGGCACTGCCCTCTATGAAGCCAACTCTGACCCTGTTTCCCCCTCTGCCCCCTGGGTGTCTCATAAACCAGATTCTCCAACTGAGCCCATTCACAGGCTGGGTGTCAACATTCAGGTTCTCCCATTAAATATATTTGCGGGCAAATGCTCAGGTAGTTTAGTTACAGTCTTTTAAAGATAAAGAGTTGGAATGTACTTTTGGTTTCAACTGCTGCACTGCTCTTCCAGATTACCTTCCACTCCCCCCTTTTCAAGGTATTAGTGACAACATATAAAGTCCTACATGGGTTGGGTCCAGGGTATGCGGGAGCCGCCTCCTGCCGCATCAGCCGATCACTGTATGCTCCCACAGGCAGGCCTCCTCGGGTACCGTTGGCCAGAGACACAGCTGGCGGTGCCCAGGAGCAGGGCCTTCTCTGTGGGAGCACCCACCCTGTGGAACCAGCTCCCCTTGGGCCTTCATTTGGCCCCTGATCTCCTCTCCTTCTGCTGGGACCTGAAGACCTGGCTATTTCAGCAGGCCGGCCTGGACTGAACCAAGGGGGGCGGGTTTGTTTTAGAGTAATTTTAATGAATTTTAATTGTTTTTTACTATTAGGCTTGTAATGTTTAATTCATTTTTAAAGTAAATTATTGTATTGTGTTTTTATTGTAAGCTGCCCTGAGTCCTTAGGAGAGAGGTATTGTGTTTTTATAGAACAGCTAACGCTTTGGGCTCCTGTAATTGTGTGGGCTCGTGTCTCATGTGCCAGCACCCAGAAGGCAATGCGCACCCCCACCACCACGCCCCCTGCGCATGTATGCGCACTCCCCCGCCCCTCCCCCTTACCTGCACTGCACCTCACAGCTGATTTTCGGCTGGTTTGAGGCCGTTTTTGGCCTCCCAGGGGCTTGAAAAAAGCATCTGTGGGCCGAACAGGCTGGTTCGGTCACTTCCGGTATTAACAGGAAGTGACAAAAACTGAATTAGTCAGTTGTTAAGTGGCTTCCCTGTTGACTTTGCTCGTCAGAAGGTCACAAAATGTAATCACATGAGCCCAGAACACTGCAACCATCATAAATATGAGTCCGTTGCCAAGCATCTGAATTTTGATCGCATGACCATGTGGGAGTTTGTGAGGGAAAACGGTCATCAGTCACTTTTTTCAGGGCCGTTGTAACTGGTCACTAAATGAACTGTTGTAAACCAGGGACTATTCTCTATTGTTTTATGAACCCACTTCATGGTTTGTCAACCTTGGCAACTTTAAGATGTGTGGACTTCAACTCCCAGAATTCCCCAGCCAGCATATGTGGACTTCAATTCCCAGAATTCTCTAGGACTTGGATTAGGTTAGGATTAACAAAAAAGAATTTATTTTGTCAAAATATAAACATTTACAGCAGAGAAAAGTCCTAAAACTTTAAGAAAAGACTTTCTGGAGCTGCTTGGGCGGGTGGGTTGGACTAGATGACCTACAAGGTCCCTTCCAACTCTGATAATCTGTTAATGTTCTGTTAAACAATAGGAGAAATGATGTTTCCCTTGACTCTAGAAAACAAGGATCCATACAACATCCCAAGGAAAGTGTGCTTTGTTCGTTTATCGTTTCATAGTTTGTGTGAATTCCTCCATTGGGGTTCATAAGCCAGCATTTGGGGTTGAGCATATGGTGTGAATGAACCCAGCCCAGTGATTTATCTAGCACAACACTGATCCACAAACATTGGCCAATAAAATGTTTCAACCACGTGTTTATTGGATACTTCCTGTAATCAAACTTCTCTCTGTGTAACATTTTGCACAACAACAATTATTGATACCACCCTATCAACCAGCCAGTTATGCTTCCATAAGGGTGGGGTAGGGGAAAGGAATATTTCATTTTTCCCTTAGCAAGAACACAATTTCTTTACAGCGTCCAAAGCAGCTGTGTGCATAGCTATGCAAAGAAATATTTAGGCCAGCCAATGATAGATTGCAGATTACAAATCGCTCCAACACATTTTCTGATAGATTTCTCACGACCAAATCCAGCCACTTGCACAAAACAAATTGCAAACAAGATGCACCGGCTCAGATTTCTGTAATTGTGATTACGGGGGCCTACACCTTGTCTCCACAGTGCAACAGCCCAGGAATTTTAAAGAATGGTAGCGATAAAACAGAAGACATCGGGGAGACAGAATCTGGTACGAGCAGAAAGTTGAGAAGAGAAGAGAAGAGAAGAGAAGAGAAGAGAAGAGAAGAGAAGAGAAGAGAAGAGAAGAGAAGCTGGGACCTTGGAGGCCTTTTAGGCCAGCCCCCTGCTCAAGCAGGAGAGCCTATACCCGTGATGGCGTACCTATGGCATGCGTGCCACAGGTGGCACGCAGAGCCATTTGTGCCGGCATGCGAGCCGCAGGCAAACTTTCCTCACTGCACAAGCACATTGACCGCTGATTTTTCGGCTGTTTGAGGCCTTTTTCGGCCTTCCAGAGGCTTGAAAAAGCCTCTGCAGGCCTAATAGGCCCGTTTTGTCACTTCCTGTTAATACCGGAAGTGACAAAACGGGCCTATTCAGCCCACAGATGCTTTTTGAAGCCTCTGGGAGGCCGAAAAAGGCCTCAAACCAGCTGAAAATCAGCGGTGAGGCACAGTGCAGGGCGGGGGATTGCGCACGCATACGCAGGGGGCGTGGGGGGGCACATTGCCTTCTGGGTGCTGGCACGTGAGCGCACGAGCGCCAGCGCGCACATAATTTTGGGCCACAGGAGCCCAAAAAGGTTAGCCACCACTGCCCTATACCATTTCAGCCAAGCGACTGTCCAGTCTTTCTTAAAAACCTCCAGTGGTGGAGTGCCCATGATTTCTGAAGGCTAGTTAATTGCTCTCACTGTTAGGAAGTTTCTCCTTAATTCCAGGTTGCATCTCTCTTTGATCAGTTTCCAACCATTGTTTCTTGTCCTGCCCTCTGGTGATTTGGAGAATAATTTGACCCCCTTTTCTTTGTGGCAGCCCCTCAAATACTGGAATTCTGCTATCATGTCCTCCTAGTCCTTCTTTTCTTTAAACTAGCCAGACCCAAATCCTGCAGCCGTTCTTCATATAATTTAGTCTCCAGGCCTTTGAACTTCTGAGTTGCTCTTTCTGAACTTTTTCCAAAGTCTCAAAGTTATTCCCTGTGCTCCGTGACAACAATGCAAAATTTACAAGGACTGTTTAGGACAGGGTCTCCAACCCTGGCAACTTTTAAGCTTTGCCGGCTGGGGAATTCTGGGAGTTGAAGTCCGCCAGGCTTAAAGGTTGGAGACCTCTGGTTTTAGTACATGCTCTGTCCATCAAGAACCAACTATGTTTTGCAAAATAAAAAATGAAAATGAAAGACTCTTTTGCACTTGGCAAAAATTTGGACTGGCTAAATCAGGAGCAGGCAAGCATAACGAAATTTGGGCCATCATCCGTGTAAATTCTCAATCTGGGTTGAGGATGGCCCTGCCCACCGTTCCAAATATCCACAGACAACGCAAGTCCCCTCCCAGAGTCCTCGGCGTACATCCATTCGTTTAGCGACTGAAGTTAACAATGGCACGGAAAAATAAAGTAATCTATCACCAGGCCTCTGGTTTTACGACCGTCGTAACATCTCCACGGTCATGGGGTCAAAATTCGGGCGCTTGGCAACCGGCGTACATTTATGACAGATCATGTGCTCATCAGTAGCCACCTTCCTAACCCACTTTTGACCAGCAAAATCAAAGGGTGAATCCAGTTTCACTGAATAGAATAGAATGTAGAATAGAATAGAATAGAATATAGAATAAAATGGAATGGAATAGAATGGAATAGAATAGAATGTAGAATAAAATGGAATGGAATAGAGAGGAGGAGGAAGGAGAGTGGAATAGAATAAAATAGAATAGAATGGAATGGAATGGAACAGAACAGACAATAGGAATAGAATAGAATAGAATAGAATGTAGAATAGAATAGAATATAGAATAAAATGGAATGGAATAGAACAGAGAGGAGGAGGAAGGATAATGGAATGGAATAGAACAGAACAGAACAGAGAATAGGAGTAGAATAGAATAGATTAGGAATAGAATAGAATAGAATTCTTTATTAGCCAAGTGTGATTGGACACACAAGGAATTTGTCTTGGTGCAAATGCTCTCAGTGTACATAAAAGATAACATTCGTCAAGAGTCAAGAATCATAACGTACAACACTTAATGATAGTCACAGGGTACAATCAGCAATCAAATCATACTAGGAAACAGTCAATATAAATCATAAAGATACAAGCGACAAAGTTACAGTCCTACAGTCACAAGTGGGAGGGGATGGATGAGAAGGAGTGATGAGAAGGTTAATAGTAATAGTAGTGCAGACTTTGTAAATAGTTGGATGACTGCACCATTCGTTTAACTGCTGCAGTGATTCGCTCAACAACCATGGCAAAAAAAAAAAGGTCGTAAAATTGAGTGGGGTTCACTTAACATCCACATTGCTTAGCAACAGAAATTCTGGTCCCGCTTGAGTTGAGGATATTTTGGAAAAAGTGTGGAGAAGAGCAGCTAAGATGATTAAAGGCCTGGAGACCAAAACAGATGAAGGACGGTTGCAGGATTTGGGTTTGGCTACTCTAGCAAAAAAGAAGGACGAGGGGTGACATGATAGCAGCATTCCAGTATTTGAGGGGCTGCCCCAAAGAAGAGGGGGGTGAAATTATTCTCCAAAGCACCTGAAGGCAAGATGAGAAACAACGGATGGAAACTGATCAAGGAGAGAAGCAACCTGGAATTAAGGAGAAACTTCCTAACAGTGAGGACAATTAACCAGTGGAACTGCTTGCCACCAGAAGATGTGGGTGCTTCATCACTGGAAGGTTTTCAAGAAGAGACTGAAAAGGCCACCTGTCTGAAATGGCTTAGGGTCTCCTGCTTGAGCAGGGGGCTAGACTAGAAGACCTCCAAGGTCTCTTCCAGCTCTATTCTGGATATAACAGCAGTGATTCACTTAATTGTGGCAAGAAAGGTCCAAAAATGGGGGAAGAATTCACTTAACAAACATCTCACTTAGCAACAGAAAGGTTGAGCTCAACTGTGGCCGTAAGTCGAGGACTACCTGTCCTGTAGGTCAGAATCCATGCAAATTTCATTCATGCTAGAAAGATCACCAGGTAACAAAGTCATTGACTCCTTTGTAACATTTCAGGATTCTTCATCACCCGCGCCTTAGGCATGAAAGCCAGAGAGGTGAGTTTGGGCCAATCACCAGGAGGCTGTGAGTTCTAGACCCACCTTAGGCATGAAAGCCAGAGAGGTGAATTTTGGGCCAATCACCAGGAGGCTGTGAGTTGTAGTCCCACCTTAGGCATGAAAGCCAGAGCGGTGAATTTTGGGCCAATCACCAGGAGGCTGTGAGTTGTAGTCCCACCTTAGCCAAAAAAAGTCCAGCTGGGAGACTTTGGGCCAATCACCAGGAAATGGTGAGTTCTAGTCCCACTTTAGGCCTGGGTGGGTGACTTTGGGCCAGTCTCTCTCTTTCTCTCTCCCTCCCTCCCTCCCTCCCCCCCTCTCAGCCCAAGCCACCTCACAAGGTTGTTGTTGGGGGAAAAAGGAAGTGAAAAGTGTATTAGCTACGTTTGCCTCCTTGAGTTATTTGTAAAAATAATAAAGGTGGGATTATAAACAAATAATTCTCCCACATTGAAAACACTGCATGTTACAGATCGAAAAATGATACTGCTCAGAATACCAACCAACCTTCTGCAACAACCTTCCCAACTTTCCTGCTCTTGCAGACCTCCTCAAACTAAGCCCCCCCCCTTTGCCGGGTATCCCCCAAAATAAAAGTTTCTCCCAGCTCTCCATTTCAGCCCAATCTTGCACGAAGCATAAAGAAGAGGGCAGCACCTGTGCATTTGGCCACAATGCAGTCAGGTCAAGGCAAAAGGCTATCAGTTAAGAGCTTGGGGCCGCTATAACCAGGGAGTGTCAGAAATGGGGAGTAATAAAAATATAATAATAATAATAATAATAATAATAATAATAATAGTTGATAATGAAACCTCTGCAAGAAAAGCACTAAGCTCAAAGACTACCCAGAACCCCATAGTCCTCCTTCTCCTTTCCACATATGTCACTCCTTTCCAGCACTGATGATGTTACCTAGTTGGGTAATAAAATGTCTGCAAACGAACAACCAAACTCAGAGAGCACCCAGGACCACTACGAAATACAGGTAGTCCTCAACTTTACAGCAGTTCATTTAGTGATCGTACAAAGTTACAAGGCCACTGAAAAGAGTGACTTACAACCATTTTCCCACACTTACGACCAATGCATTTATCTCCATGCTCACTTGATCAGAGGCTTGGCCACTGAACTCATATTTACGATGGGTGGCAGTGTCCTCTGGGCCCACACGGTCCCCTTTTTGTGACCTTCCGACAAGCAAAGCCAACGGGGGAAAGCCTGATTCACTTAACAACTGTTCTACATGAACTGCAGTGGGTTTCTTTTTTTACTTAACGGTGGCAAGAAAGGTTGTAAAATGGGGCAGAACTCACTGAACAAATGTGTCCCTTTAGCAACAGACATTTTGGGTTCCATTGGGGTCGTAAGTCAAGGAGTACACCTGTAATAATAGTTGGGTTCTGCAGGGTCAGGCCCGCTCACCTTCCTACCAACTCCAAAAGGTGAAATAAGCATCCTTCATCACAAGGATCTCTCTCTCTCTCTCGTTCTGTCTGTCATCCATCCATCCATATCTATCTTATCTATCTAAATCTATCTATCTATCTATCCATCTATCCATCTATTTCTGTCTGTCATCCATCCATCTCTCTCTCTCTAGTTCTGTCTGTCATCCATATCTATCCATCTATCTATCCATTCATCCATCCATCCATCCACCTAGTTCTGTCTGTCATCCATCCATCCATCTCTATCTTCCTCTCTCTCTCTCTCTCTGTACAAACCACACACACACACAGTATCTACCTACAATATCTATCTTGCTATCTCTCTCTCTATCTCTCTATCTAATCTATCTCTCTATCTAATCTATCTATCTATCTATCTATAACATTTTTCATTATTATTCATCACATTTCCAATTTCATCATAGTATACATCCTGGTTATAACTGTTACACTCATAGTCATACAGTATAGTCTCTTTTGACTGACTATCTATCTACCTACCTACCTACCTACCTACCTACCTACCTACCTATCTATATCTATCTCCTAGGGAAGCCAGCCGTACAACTCAGTGCTTCATATCCCAAAGGACAGTGAAGAAGTCGACTGTCAAAGACACCACAATATCAATAAGGCTTAACCTCCATAAGGGGCCAGGAGGCTCTAGTCAACCCCCCACTTTTCCACCAAGAGAAGCAAGCAGAGATTGAACCCAGGGCTCCGCAACTATGCCCAGCAGCCCTTGTTTTTCCCCATCCTCCCCACCCCCAAATCCCAACCATCCCCCCAAGGCATCTCCCCATCAACTTCTGGCTTGCTGATCCCTGTAGCAAATCAGGCTGCAAGCGAAGGAGAAGTTTAGGGAGCGCAGGTGGGGCAGAGGGGAGACCCGGGAACCCCCAGCAGCTTCTGCAGGGGAGAGGGGGAAGAGAGGAGAAGCAGAGAAGGGATATCCCGCCCCCACTCCCCATTTTTCTATCCGCCTCAAGGGACAGCCCCAAGGGACAGCCCCTCCTTCCTTCGGTTCCTTCCCTTTCTTCCTTCCCTCCCTCCCTTTCCTTCGACTTCCAAGCAGAGGTCCACGGACCCACCACCACTCCTGACTGGCACAAATTGCCAGTTCTGGTCGGTGTCGGTTTGTCCATCCCTCTTCCCACCCTTCACGTTCCTGCGCGATGCCGCTCCTTCCAAAGCCGCCGCCGCAGCCCGGTGGGCAGGGGTGGGCGGGGGGCTTCAAGGCAAGCCTGCCTGGGGGGGGAGTGCAGGGAGGAGGAGGAGGAGGATGGGGGACGCGAGGGGAGGAAGGTGCAGACCTGGCCTCCGGCGGAGGAGTTGCGCTGCTCTGAAGAGGAGGAGGAGGCCGCGAGGACCGCTGAGCATCTTCCGCGCCCGCCGCGAGCGCTTCTGCCCTGCGCCGCGCGAGAGCCGGCGGGTTCCCACGAGCGCAAGGAGGAGGGGGAGGCAGGGGGCGGCGCCTGGCTGGCTCCACCCATCTCCCCCCCACCCCACTCACTCACTCACTGCCCTCTCCCACTCCCACCCACTGACTCGCATCCACCTACCCCCCCCCCACTCATTCCAGCCAGGCTGGTCCGTGAGGAGGAGATATTATCCCTGTTAAACACGCGCGCGCCCGCACCCCCGTGGCTACTTAGTCCCGGCCAAGCGCCAGGGTCTCCTGCTGCTTCCCCGGGGAGTTGCATCATTCCCGCGACCTTTCCCTTCGATACGAGGCACGGCAGCTGCTGCCAAGCCGGCGGGATCGCCCGAGCCTCGGGAGCTGCGTTCCCACGACCCTCCTTGACTCTTGGTTTTTTTCCCCCTCCTCCACGGGGAATTTCAAGGAGTGGGGAGGGGGCTCCGCGTTGGAAACGGGTCCTCTGGGTTGGAAAAGGTCCTCTGGACGTGCCCCGCTAAGGGGGTTCCGCGTTGGAAACGGTCCTCTGGACGTGCCCCGCTGGGCGTGGGAAGAGGGCGTTGGCCAGAGGAGTGGGTGGGTGGCTGGGCGCAATTCAAGCCATTGGGTTTGTTTCATCCATTGGGTCTTCAACCCACCCCAGCCCCCCTCCACACACACACACATTTTCACCCCCTGGGTAATGCGTGGCAAGGTCTCTTCGGGTCAGGCAGGGGGCAAGAAGGCAGAAGAAGGCTGGGGGGCATTGGGGGTGCCCTCTCTTTATATAGACTCTGCTGCACCCGAGACTGCAAAGCTGAGCGAAGCAAAGGTGGTGCGAAGCCCAACCAGGGAGGGGGAAGCGCGGTTTTAATCTTGTTTCACAGTTTTGGGGTGGGTGGGAAATAAGGGGGCAGAGATTGCAAAGGCGGGTGGGGGGGCAAGTCTGCTGATTTTCAGGGCAAGCAGCGCATTGGGCCTGGGAAGGGATTTCCCCTGCAGCACAGGCTAACTAAGAGAATGGCCAAAAAGAAAAAAAGAAATCAATGGCACAGGGCGGGACTTGGAATATTTATAGCCGCTCGTGCCTCGGGAAAAGCACTTTGCACGCTGCATCTGCTGAGCTAAGCAAGCTGCAACCAGGCGAGTTTTTAGGGAGCGCCAACCTGCCCCATTGGCATTTTTTGGGAGGTGGGACCTGCAAACCCCTCCACCCACCACCGCTGTTGCCTTCCCTGGATTGCCTTCTATTTTTTAATTAAAAATAAAAATAGGGGGGGAATTAAAATGCAAGATTGCTGATCCCTGCAAGGGGCCAAAAAAAGCGCGACTCAACCGAGAAAAGAGGAAAAAAGGAGAGGAAGTGGAGGGGGGAGGAGCGAGCAAGAGAAGGAAGAGCCGGGGCAGGCCGCGCGGAGGGAGGGGTGGAAAACAAGTGGAATGGACGGCGTCTCTAAGAGCGACCGGGAAAAACAGCTAATCGGCACGGCGCGTGGAGCACAAAGGGGCGGGGCAGGGGGGGCCGGTGCGATACGGCCTAGGGCGCATGCGCGGAGAAGGAGGAGGCGCGGCCGGCCAATTGGGGCGTTGCTTCTTGAATGGTGGGTGGCGCGCCCGGAAGCGGCTGCTCGGTGGAAGTCGAAAGGTGCCGCTCGAGCCACTGAGGGTGAGTTTGGGGGCGGTGGCTCCGGATGTGGGGAGCGGCTGGGCCGGAAGTGGGGAGCCCTGGCCGGGCCCCCTGAGGGTGTGAGGGACGTCGCGGGGCCTGACGAGAGCAACGGGCCGGGGGTCGTTTGGGAGGTGGACTTCACTTCCCATCGGCCGCTCGCTTGAAACTCCCTGACGAGGGATTGTGGGAGTTGTAGTCCGGAAAGTCTTGCCTCTCTTTTAGCTGGGGATGATGGGTTTGAAGGCATGAACCTTCGCTGTGGGGGGACTAGGGGCAGGGAGAGCGGGGTTTAAGTCTCCCCTCAGTCCTGGGCGGCTTTGGATCCCTTCCTCTATCTGTTCGGTCTACCTCGCAGGGTTGTTGTGTGGCATTTATCACATTGTTGTCGGTCAAGGGTCTTCCAACTCAAGTAAGTTTACCAGGACTTCAACTCCCAGAAGTCCTGAGCTAACATAACTGGAGGAAGAATTCTGGGAGTTGAAGTCCACAAATCTTCAAGCTGTCAAGTTTGAGGGCCCCTGGTGTAGGAAGTCCTTGACTTACAACTATTTGCTTAGTGACCATTTGGCCAGTTACAACGGGGTTGATCCCCTTTTGTGATCTTCTGACATGCAAAGTCAAATGGGGAAGAAGCCAGGTTGTCACTAAACAGCTGTGTTTACTCACTGGAACTGCAGGGTTTCACTTAACCCCTGGGGCACAAAAGGTCATAAAATGGGGCAAAACTCAACTGCCTCGCTTTTAGCAATGGAAAGTTTTCAGTTCAGTGGCTGTCGAGGACCACCTGCATAATGGAAGCTAATAAAGCAACCCAATAGGACATAAGAGACGCTAGCTCCTGACACCAGGTTTTTTGAAGGGGTCTATCAATCATCCAAGTCATGGTTGTCCTAAAGGGGCTTTTTTTCTAAGAGGCAACTAAAAGTGACTGGTGGTGGGGAAGGGAAGGATTGATATTCCTGGCAAAGAGCTGGTCATTTGCATCCTTTTTAGAGAGTAGTTGAGGCCACTTGGATCTGTGTCCTCAGGGTCACCTGGTTTCTGTAGTCTGCAATTTTATTTTATTTTTCCCCTCTCTGGAAATCCATTCCTACTCCCACACCATTTGAAGGTTCATGCTAAAAGTCTGTCTCAAAGGTGCCTTTTTTCAGGAGGCAACTGGACTTTCTGGTTTTTCTTTGAAGATGTTTTGCTTCTCATCCAAGGAGCTTCTTCAGCTCTGACTGGATGGTGGGGAATGGAAGGACACCATCCTTTTGACAGTTCCAAGAAGGCTCCACACCCACTCAGGTGACCCTGAGGACAAAAAAGGAGTATAAATCCTTCCCTTCCCCACCACCCAGTCAGAGCTGAAGAAACTTCTTGGATGAGAAGCGAAATGTCTTCAAAGAAAAACCAGAAAGCCCAGTTGCCTCTGGGGAAAAAGCACCTTTGGTATACAGAGCAAATGTTTTGGCTTTCTCCAAAATGTACTTTTTTGTTCTCATATCATAGACTTTCTTCTGAGGAGTCAGTGCAGCCTGCTTTTATCCACCCTCAATGGCCTCTTAATGACACTGAAAATAAAGGGGGCCTGGTTTGAGGTTCACATTTGATTTGCACCAGATTAGAGTGGATTTAGCTTAGGATATGTGTTTTCAATTGCTTGACAGGTGACTGAACCGTGTGTTTTAGCCTCTTTAAGAGACCATTATTTAAAGACATGACAGCTTAACAGAATTTGTGGTTCAGTATATTGTGCAAACCCAGATAAATGGGTTAATTATTGAGTTAGGCCATGGGTGTGTTTAGCCTAATTGTTGATACTGTGGAGTCCTTGGTGCTGTTTGATTTTGATCGGTTTGTTGTAGATACTTCATTTCCTGTAAAAGGTATGTGGGGAAGGCTTTGGGAGATGGAGGAGTGTAGGAGGGGAGAGAGACAGAGAATGAGAGTCAGAGAGAGAGACAGACAGAGACAGACAGAGAGAGAAGCTACATTGACAAAATCTTGCAAATCTGAAAACTTTCATTAGTACAGTGGGACAATTCTGAAATCTGTGTTTGATTTTTTGGACATAACAAAAAGGGTATAGCTTGTGAATAAAGAATCTGGTTTATAGGTGGGTTTCAGGGTCATTTCCAAGCTACCTGTAGGGACTAGTAAAAGTCCTCACCTAATATAGGTAGTCCTCAACTTATGACAACAGTTGAGCCCCATTGCTCGGTTGCTGAGTGAATTTTGCCCCATTTAATGGCCTTTCTTGCCACCATTAATAAGCGAACCATTACAGTTCTTCAGTTGGTAACACGGTTGTTAAGTGAATCTGTTTGACTTCGCTTGTCTGAAGGTCACAAAAGCAGATCACATGAACATGGGCCCCTGCAGTTGCCAAGCTTCCAAATATTGTGCATCTGACCAAAAAGCCATAAGTCTTTTTTTCCCCCAGTGCCACCGTAACTTTGAACAGTCATTAAATGAGCTGTTGTAAGTCAAGGACAACCTGTAATTTGAGAAGCTTCTGCCAGCTGGTGTAGGCTGTTCCGAGTTGCATAGATTCTTGTTACTATGTTCCTGATCTTGTGCCTACTTATTTGGGAATAAATCCAACCGCGTAGAGGCCAGCTCGCTCTTGAACCAACAGGCAGAAAATTTTATTATGGCCGCAGAGTCCTATTCTGAGTTACAGTTATTTAAATTCTGGACCCTATGCCACTGGTTTTTAAAATATCACCCTGCTAAATAAACGATTTCTGAAAATAGATGCAACTGCCTGTACTGTTACTGCTTTCACCATATGGAACAAATGTAATCTTTAGTTGAAACACATCAAGGCAACTGTGGCAATTTTCCCAAAGCAATTTTGGCTACAACAGGAAGATAATCTGTTTTGTTTCTTTTTTTTTTCTTTTCTTTTTTTTCCTCCTAGTAGGAAAACTTATTTATTTTTATTTATTTTATTTATTTATTTGTCAAACATGTATGAGAAAACAAGTATAAGTATGAACATAACATATAAACATATAAGTAGTATAAACAGGTATAAATATATACATAATAAATGAGTATGAATAAGTGGATAAATGGGAACAGTAGGGCAGGGATGGTAGGCACGTTGGTGCACTTATGCATGCCCCCTTACAGACCTCTTAGGAATGGGGTGAGGTCAACAGTAAACAGTCTAAGGTTAAAGTTTTTGGGGTTTGGGGAAGAAACCACAGAGTCAGGTACAGTATTCCAGGCATTGACCACTCTGTTGCTACCACTCTGTTGCTAAGTCGTATTTTCTGCAAACAAGTTTGGAGCGGTTTGTTTCTATTGTTTGCCCTATTATTGAGGCTGAAGCTGAAGTAGTCATTGACAGGTAGGACATTGTTAAAACTAGTTTCTTAGTCATAGGAATCCAAAATTATAGGATTCTTATCAAGGACATTGAACTACACTTTCACATGTCAATGAAATATGATTCTTTTTATTATAACATGGAGATTTTCTGATAATATAGCTTAATATAGTTCATAAAAACAATCTTTTCATCTCTGTTGAGTGGAGTTACTACTAAAGTGCAGGCACGATCCTATTTTAATGAAATATGTGTGTATCTTCCAAAAATATTTGGGTTGATGTAATATTTTTTAGACATTATTCTAAATCTTGCATTTTTAAATTCAGTCCATATTTGAAAGCCAAGGACATTCTCAGTTTTCCTAGGTGGGGAAAATCTAAAGAAAAACCAGAACAAGCAACCTATAATAAAACTTTCCTGTCCAGAATGGTGGTAGGATAAACAATAGTTATGTTGACCTCACCATAAACCATGATCTTTGAACATTTTTCTAAGGCACAGTTGGCTGAATTCACATTGGGTTGAGGCGTAAACCATGATTTACAAACCACAGAGGCCAGATTCATACCATGCTTAAGCTATTATACGCATTATCTACTTTTGTTGCTGCATGATTTGTGAAGAGGAAGGACTGGAAATTTATATGGGCTATAAAAGTAATAAATAATAAAGTAATTCTGGCTGGTGTCAAAGTTTATACGGCTTGAACAGTGAAATAAACATCAATATTCCAAAGGCTTTGAGAATGATAGCTCCTGTATATGTTTAAAAAGTATTCTTAGTCACCAGAAAAGGAAATAAGAAATTAGCTTGTCGAATAGTAACTTTATAAATGGATGAATATTTTATCCAGTCAACTACAAGCTAGCATTGCCTTCTGCTCCTTTTCAGAATTCTTAAGCATAACGTTGCTTCTCATTATCTCTACACTTGCATATTTCAGCTGTTTTTAGCATTTCATTCCAGACTGCAATATTTATTCTGTACAATTTAGGAAACCAAATCACTTCCTCAGTAATCTCTTCTTGCGAAAAGCACAGGTTTTGTTGGATTAAAAAAAGAAAAATCCCAAAAGCATTTATACTGCTGCCTTTTTTGTCTCCCTCAAAAAATATGTTAATAACTGCAGCCCTTGCAGTGGATATATATATATATATCTAATAATAATAAAAATCAATACTTATATAATAAAAATGTAATATATATATCTCATATATAAAAAGAAGCAACAAGTGTGGCTCAAACAATTCTATACCATACAAGTAAAATACAGCTAGTCCTTGACTTACAACAGTTCATTTAGCAACCATTCAAAGTTATAGCAGCATAGAAAAAAGTGACTTACGATCGGGTTTCACACTTACGACCATTGTAGTATCCCCATGCCTCACATGATCAAAATTCAGATGCTTGGCAACTGACTCCTGTTTATGACACTCACAGTGTCCAGGAGTCACGTGATCTCTTTTTGCGACTGTCATGCCCCTGGAGGTGGAAGCCGAACAGCTGACAGGGAGTGGGAGTGTGGCTCCCTTGGCTGTAGAGGAAACTGGGGAAGGGCAAAGTCCGGCTGGGCAGAGCAGAAGAGGTAAAGCAAGGGAGAGGGAGTTCAGAGGAAGACCCAGGGCCACCCCCTCTTCATCCTAGGGCACACAGGGAGGAACCGAGAAGGGAGCAATGAGGGTTGTGTGGCTTACGGGGAGGAAAGGGCCCTGATTCCCTTCATTTGCTGCAGCTGGGAGCACAGTGTATAAAAAAGGCAAACTGGGTTCAGCAAGCTGTTGGGAGCAAACGTGAATTTATCTTGTATCCTCGTGGCTTATCTGTGTTCCTGGCATCTTCCCAACTGTGTGAGTTTTGACGTGCTTTCAAGTCTGCAATTCCTTCTCCTGCCCTGTCAAGTTAATTACTTCAGCTTGGTTTGTTTGGATTTTTAGTTACAGTTTGTATGTACCTTGTGTTGGACTCAATTTTCTACAGTTAGAGGCTGTTCCCAGAAGAGTTTTTCTCCAGCTGAAGGTAACCTGGACATTGGGGGCAAAGTTGGAGATAATAAATAGACTCTTCTTGCTTATTTGGGTGTGTGGCCTTTGTGCCACGCCCCTTTGGGTCATCACAGTGACCTTCTGACAAGCAAAGTCAATGGGGAAGCCAGATTCACTTAACAGCCTTGGCAAGAAAGGTTGTAAACCGGGGCTAAGCTCATTTAACAATTGTCTTGCTAGGCAACAAGACGTTTCGGGCTCCATTGTGATCATAACTCGAAGGACTCCCCGTACTTGTATTTTTATACTGGGAAAGCTCTGGAATGGCATCCACATGAAGAAGAAGGAAAAGTCAGCAGGGTCAATTTTGAAGAAAGAGATCCTGCATTTCAGGGGTTCCAATCAAATCTACAAAGAGAATTGAAATGCCGGCCGCAAATAAAAATAGAAAATATGAAGGGGCAACTCTTCTGCTCATTAAAATAAAAGCTATATCTAGATTCATCACACGATTAGGAGTTTCTAGAGACTTATCCTGAGTGACCTCACCCTATGATTATTTTTTTAAATTATGGGATGTTTCTCAGGGAGACATCTCAGGCTACAAGATACATGTGTCTGAGAGGTTTAGGTGGAGGGAATTAATTTTCCTAAACCAGTGTATCTCAACCATGGCAGCTTGAAGGTGTTTGTGGACTTCCAACTCCCAGAATTCTCCCATGCTGGCTGGGAAATTCTGGGAGTTGAAGTCCACACATCTTCAAGCTCCCAAGATATAGAACCACTGTGCTAAAACAATCGCATGCAGTGGTTTGATCCCATTGGTAACAACACTTGGTTTTTTTCCTCCCCTTTCCTTCTGTGGAAGGCTTAGAAACCAAATCCTGCTGCATTTTTTAAAATAAAATCTTAAACGTGCCCTTCTCTATTCTTTTCAAACAGAGCTAAGTGAGCATTTTGCATTGGTTAGACAACAAACTGGCAAATCAAGGCGCTGAATAGATTTCAATTATTATAACAATGTTAAGCTGTCATGTTTTTAACAGATCTCTATAAAGCTAATCACTTAGAATAAATAAAATATGGAGCAAAGGGCGATAATAAGAAGCAGCGATGCGAGGCAGACAAAATATTGGAAATGTCAGCCTTAATGTAACCATCACTCTTTGATTTATATCTCATTCTTGTCTGGTCCTTCCGTGGCTGCTCCTGTGAGCATGTCATTAATAATGACTTCTTCTTCTTGGGAGCTTGGAAATCATTTTTAAGAATTGTTTGTTGGTGCTTCAGACAGTGCCAATTTCTAATCAAATTGCACAAGGAGACAGGTAAAAAAGGCCATCACTGTAGCTTCCCATAACCTGATTGTCACAGTAGATGGCAGCACCTGTCTGACCTTGGAAGATGAGCATGGTTAATGTTTTGGGTGAAGGAGCTCTTGAAAATTGTGCCAGAACTGTGGGCTAAACTTGGAAGAAACTCCCTAAGGAAGGCAATGTCTACCTATTATGAATTCCATTGTTGTTGTTAGTGGCGAAGTTGTCTCTGACCCATTGTGACCCCTTGGACCACGTTCCTCCAGGCCTTCCTGTCCTCTACCATCTTCTGGAGTCCATTGAAGCTCATGCCAACTGCTTCAGGGACTCCATCCAGCCACCTCCTTCTCTGCTGTCCCCTTCTTCTTCTTTTGCCCTCCATCGTTCCCAGCATTTGGCTCTTCTTCAGGGAGTCCTTCCTTCTCATGAGTTGGCCAGAGTCTTTGAGTTTCATCTTCAGGATCTGGCCTTCTAAAGAGCAGTCAGGGTTGATCTCAAGGACTGACCGGTTGGATCGCCTTGCAGTCCAAGGGACTTGCAGGAGTCTTCTTCAGCACCACAGTTCAAAGGGCCTTCATTCTTTGGCGCTCAGCCTTCCTTATGGTCCAACTTTCAAAGCCATACATTGCAACTGGGCAAACCATAGCCTTGACTCTATGCCCTTTTGTTGGCAGGGTGATGTCTATGCTTTTTAGTATGCTGTCTAGATCAGGGGTCTTCAAACTTGACAGCTTTAAGACTTGTGGACTTCAACTCCCAGAATTCCTCCTCCTCCAGTCATGTTAGCTCAGGAATTCTGGGAGTTGAAGTCCACAAGTCTTAAACTTGCCGAGTTTGAAGACCCTTGGTCTAGAATGAATCCAAACCCTTGGGCTGTTCAATGAAACTCAGGGTTTTTTTTTTTTCATCCAGATGCAAGTTGATGTTCCTTAACCAATATTGGTGGAGAAGGCGGGACATACCTGGCTTAATTAACATGCAACATGGCTTGCTTGCTTGCTTGTTTTCAGGATGCAGAGCCTGTTCCTGAAAGAGGTCACACTCCAGTGTAGCATTTTGTGAGTTGAGTGAACACAACTCCTCCTTTTGAGCAGGGTGGTAGAGCTAAAGTGGCCCTCAAAATCCCATAATTGCATAAAGCAACAGCGACCCATTTTCCTGCCAGCTGTTAGAAATGCTCTCGAGTCAAGCCTGTGCTCCAAATTCATATGCAGTATATGGAATTTGTGCATTATGAAATATTCACAGACCCAAAGGGTGAAAAATATTGGGGTGGTCACGTGGGAAATACGACTTGCAGCAAAAGAACTTCGCCTTCAAGGAAGCTACACTGTTGTGTGGTATTGTGTAGCAGGCAGTTGCCTAACTGTTCTTGGGGGGATAATTGGTTCCTGCACAAGTATAATTGTGCCTTTGATCTTTGGTTCAGCGCCGTAGTATAAGGTCTTACACAGCTGCTTGGCCAATGGAAAAATCTTTTTGTATGTAAAAATGAAATGTTTGTAATTGAACAAGCCATAATTCACAACAAGGTTAAGCTGCAGGTGATTAGGGTTTATTTTAACAGGAGTGGGACTTAATTCATTAAGTCACAGCCTGAGATTCTTCCTCCTGGCCTCCTGTTTGAAGAATGTAACTGTAGTGGGAGCCTTTTATTCCTTACTAGCTGGATACCGGTGCTTCGCTACGAAACTATGTGGTTGGGCTCAGTTTTTGGGGAGGAAAATAAGGGGGGGGAATTCTGCCTCTGCCTACCAGCATCCATCGGTATTCATCTGGCTAGCGTCCTTTCAGTGCGTGAGAGAGTTGAGGGCTGTTTGGAAAGTGAAACAGTATTTGCTGTGTGAGCAAGAAGGAGACAGCAAGGAGCCTGGGCGTGGCTTAGGTGAACTGTTCTGTACTAAAGCTGCTTGGTGCTGTGAAACTGAACCTGAACCTCCTCTCCTCTGCTTGTGTTTTGCATTTGGAGCAGATTTCTTTTCAGGTGGGGAGGGGGAGTAGAACTCCTTAGCATCAGAGCATGTTAATAATAATAATAATATAGGAAATACTAATGCTCTGATGGTCATTTCGAAAAATCCTTTCTTAGCGAGCACCTAGAAGCCAAGAGGAACATACGTGCCAAATTTCAAGTTTGTAGGCTTTACGGTTCTGGAGATTTTATGGTGATGTGTGAGTGGTATTTCGCTTTTATATATATATAGAATAGAAAGAATAGAATTATGGGAATGGGGATTTCTATAAATCCACAGGTTTTGAGCAAGAAATTTTGTTTTAAGATGTAATTAGGTTGTTTGGACTCCCCAATGCAACACATAGAGATTTAAATTTGATAGGCTGGCCTGCTTGACTGAAGACTAAATTATGACCGCAAAAATCCCTATTCATTTAATCCCAGGGAACATTACAAAAAACTATGGTTTGATTAATGAGTTGTTAAATAAGCCATCAACTATGTCAACCAGCCATTGTGACTTAATCAGCATCCGTGACTGAAATAAAGAATGGTTTATAACAATAGCTGGCTGGGGAATTCTGGGAGTTGACATCCACCCATCTTAAAATTGCCAAAGTTGAGAAACATTGCTTTAAACTGTTTGAACACATTTTTGCCAATGCTTAGCAATTTTTGGGGGTCCCCCCCATGATTCTCCCCATTTCCCCCTATTATTCTTCTCAGATCACCCAAGCAATCTTGGCTATTGACAGTAGAGGGCGGTAGCTAACACCTGCTTATTTAATCTCAAGACTCCGTTAATAAAAAGCAGTGGTTTAATAATATCATTTGCTGTTAAATTGCAGAATGCCACTGTCTTATAAAGCATCTGGCTCTACTAGCCTGCTTTTTAATATTGCTTTCAGCACATTTTATTTTTCCTGCTTCCATTGGCTCTGCGTTTTTAATACCCTTCTTAATATCCCAGCACATTTCATCATCAGCTTGAAAAGTCCCATATCTTTGAATGCATTCTAGGTGAAAAAATTACATTGAACAAGAGCGTTGCAACTGGAAAGCTGAAGGGAGAAAATCTACATCGGGGAAGGCTACGCATGCACATACCTACACCGTAAGTAGTCCTCAAGTTGCCATCATAATTGACCCCCAAATTTATGTTTGCTAAACGAGACTTTTCTTAAGTGAGTTTGCCCCGATTTACGACTTTCTTTGCCACAGTTGTTAAGTGAATCCCTGCAGGTGTCAAGTTAGTAACAGGGTTATGAAGTGATTCTGGCTTCCCCATTAACTATGCTTGTCAGAAGGTGTGATGACCCAGGGTGGGATACAAAATAAACACAATCACAAAAACAGATGAAGCCCCTTTTATTCCTTCACTTTGCTTCAAAGCTCCAAATATCCTTGACTGGGGACAAAAAACTTCCCCACAAGTAGTTACGAAAAGGAGGAAATGCTGTTTGAACTAAAAATGCCTATAAATTATAAAGAGGAAAAACAACACAAACCACACTGAAGCAATTAAGGGAACCAGGCAAGATAAGGGCTTGAAGATGTCCACAGATGTCGGAACACACACTGGGAAGGACGCCAAACTCAGAGAGGAATGACAGACTAGAGATATTTCCAAGCTTTGTTTCCAGCACTGGCCCATACGCATGCCTGTCCTTTTAACCAGTTCTCACAGCTGCAGCCCATGAAGAGGATCACAGCCCTTTTCTCTCCCATAAACCATGCCATTCACGTCTCTCCCTAATCCTCTCCTCCCTGCGTGCCCTAGGATGAAGAGGGGATGGGCCTGGGTCTTTCTCTGACTGCCCAGCCGGCCTCTGCCCTTCCCCAGCCTCCTGCACAACCACCGGAGCCACACTTCCATTCCCTGTACGCTGTTCCTCCTCTCCCTCGGAGTTAGTCTCCAACAGGGGCATGACAGAAGGTTGCAAAAGGGAATCACATAACCCCGGGACACTGTCATCATCATCGTTTAATGACCCCATAATCCCTTGCAGGGTGGAGTCTGGGCAATTGAATGGAGCTGAGTGCTTATTGGTCGGATGCCCTTCCTGTTGCCAGTGAGGAGTTTTGTTCAGCAGATATATTCTCAGTGTGCCCAGAGAGAGAAATATCTGCCTCTACCTAGGATCAAACTCACGGCCTCCTGATTGTGAGGCAAGAGCTCCGCCTCTAGGCCACTGCCCCACCCAAACCCCAGGACACTGTGATCATCATAAATATGAATCAGTTGACAAGCGTCTGAATCTTGATCACATGACAATGGGGTTGTTGCAGCGGTCATAACTGTGAAAAATGGTCATAAGTCACTTTTTTCAGAGCTGTTGTAACTTCGAATGGTCACTAAACAAGCTGCTGTAAGTCAAGGACTATCTGCACTAAAACACAGGTAGCATTCTGACCCAACCGGGTTCCCAAAGAGCAAACACAGACAAAGGCAGCAGCCCCCACCTTTCAAGGTTTAATCACGAATGCTGCTCCTTTACAGATAAAAGGCTGCTTTCCAACAATTATCTCCGACAAGGAAGAGCCTTGCCAAGTTGTTTGTCAGTAATGCCAAAAACCCGGAGATAAGAACTAATTTACAAGATTCACAAACTAAGATGTCCACAAGCTGAGCTTCAGAGCTTCTTTGCCTTCTGCAAAGAATGCTTTTTCAAACCTGGCTTTTATCCTCTTGAGGGAGGGGCCATTACCTTGCAGCCGTACTCCTGAGTCACCTGTGCTGCTGTAATTGTTCTTTCCTTCGAGTAATCCTTCGAGCACGTGCACTTGGCACAGGCTCCGCGGGAACCTCCTCATCGCTGCTGCCAGCCCCCCCCCAATCTCTTAAGGCAGCAGTCCACTCCCTGATGGTCCTGGACCTTCATCAGAGTCATCGCTCTCTTCAGCCATCTGCACCTGCTGCCGGTTAACCACAACATCTGTAGGGTACATTGTAACTGCTGTCTCCTATGAGCAATCCTGCACGCACACGCACATGGCATAGGCTCCTCCTCATCGCTGCTGCCAGCCCCCACAATCTCTGAAGGCAGCAGTCCACTCCCTGATGGTCCTGGCCCCATGTCAGAGTCCTCGCTCTCCTCAGCCATCTGCACCTGCTGCCAGCTAACCACAACAGGTAGCCCTTGACCTACAGCCATTCATTTAGTGACCGCTCAAAGTTACAAGGGCACTGTAAAAAGTGACTTACAATCGTTCCAGCATCCTCATGCTCACGTGATCAAAATTCAGATGTGGGCAACTGGTTCACATTTATGATGGTTGCAGCATCCGGGGTGGTGTGGTGTGATGTGCTTCTTGCGACTGTCTGACAAAGTCAGTGGGGAAGCCAGATTCACTTAACCACCAGGTTACCAACTTAACATTTGCAATGGTTCACTTAACGCTGGCAAAAAAAAAGGCCGTAAAATGGGGAAATTCACGTAACAACTGTCTCAACAATTGTTCGCTTATCAACAGAAATTTGGGGCTCAGTTGTGATCGTAAGTCGAGGACCTGCAATACTGAAAGCTCTTGTCACCTGGTGCTATGCCTTGGGCACAGCTCCAGAGACCTTCAGATCTGGTTAGCAAATGGATTTCTTTTGAAACAAGATGGAAGGCATGATTAATTTTACCTCCCTGATAAAGTACAATCGTTGTTAATTTCAATCTCTGGACAGAAACAGAAACACACATTACTTTTCGATGCTGGCCTGGGCATTTTTGTAGCCGAATGCATCTCTGTAGTAACAAGCAGAGCGATTAAATGTTATTTTTTGGTGCCGTTCCAAGCCAGGTGAAACCCTCTGGAAATTGTCTTTTTTTTTCTTCCCCTGTTGGAATTTTAAATTATAAAATTGAGGAGGACTCAACCACAGATCTTGAAAGGAGAAGCTGAGTCCCTAGCGTAGGCGTGGGAAGTGATCTCTTTTTTCTTCTTCTCTGAAGCCATGCTCTTGGGCTCATAAAAGTAATTTAATTTGTTTTCAATAAAACCGCTTGATCATCGCTCACTGGGGCAAGGTTAGGTCAATTATGCGGAGCTGCTCGGAGTTCAGCTATTGATTTGTTTCCCCTGCGTCTCTGCATTCTGGAAGGCTCTTGATACAGCCAAGCTAATTCTGTTTGGGAGACGTACAGGGTGGTTGTTTCAGTTACTCGCATTTTAATCCTTGTTTTCGCTTGGAAGGAGATGAAAGCACACACCGTTGTTTTATTGCGAGGTACCGTTCCCAGTGGGGCAGCGTGGAAAATACTTAACAAGCTCTTGATTTGAAAGGGCCATTGGTCACACCATCCACGCATGGCCAGAATCTTTAAACCTGGTTTGGTAACGACAGGGGCGAGGTATAGCTTAGTCCTTGACTTGTGACCCATAATTTGAGCCCAAAGTTTATGCTGCTAAGCGAGACAAGTTTGTTAGGTCAATTCTGCCCCACTTTACAACCTTTCTGGCCACCGTTGTTAAGGGGATCACGGCAGCTGTTAAGTTTGTGATACGGTTGTTGAGTGAACCTGGCTTCCCCACTGAATTTGCTTGCCATAAAGTCTCAAAAATCACATAATCCTGGGACACTGTAACCATCATCACTGTGAATAGTTGCCAAGCACCTGAATTTTGATCATGGGACCGTGGGGAGGTGGCAACGGTCGTAAGTGTGGAAAAAAAACTATCATAAATCAGTTTTTTTCAGCCATGTAACTTTGAACAGTCACTAAATGAACTGTCATAAGTGGAGGACTACATGGGTTTAAAGGCAGCTTCCTTAATCCAGGCTGGGCTCTAGGAGCTCCTGAAAATAGCTTTATCCAACCCGTTTACCGGACTAACAGTGCCAAAAATGACACCTAGATTTGGAAATTTGGTTCAGACTTGGTGGTTAACCCCTGAATTATAATTTTTGGGGCACCAAGTTCTAACTTGGAATATTAAAGAGCATTAAGCTAGAATTATTTCTTTGATGTTTTAACACACAGGACCAAATATACCTTAAAGCTTGCATGCTCGATAGTTTCTTCAGTTGTCACAATTAATCACTGCTGATCTTTGGTTACCAATCCATCATACAAGTAGTCCTCGACCTACGACCACTTAGCAAATTTCTGTTGCTAAGTGAGACATTTGTTAAGCGAGTTTTCCCCATTTTGCAACCTTTCTGGCCACCGTTGTTAAGCAGATCACTGCAATTAAGTTAGCAGCACGGTTGTTAAGTGAATCTGGCCTGTGTACTGGCCGATGGCTTTGGAATGACTCAGCAGAGCTGAGGATGGATTCTGCAACAACTGCGGGGATGGAGGATGGATTCTGAAGCAACTGCGGGGCTACAGGATGGATTCTGAAACAACGTTGGGGCTGCTGGAAATGGCTCTTTACATGTATTGATGTGCATATTGTTAAAGGGGGTTGGGGCACAAATAGGTGGTAATTAAGCCTTAGATTAAAATATGGTGAAGGTGGCACCAGGTAGGGATCAGTTAGTGAGGGTTGGAATAGGGTAGAGATGTAGACATGTTATCGGGTTAATAGCATTTAGGGATAATTCATTTCAGGACAAATCTTCAATACTCAAGGACTGGCTGAGACTGGCTTCCCTCTTGACTTTGCCTGTCAGAAGGTCACAAAAGGGGATCATGTGATCCCAGGATGCTGCGACCATCATAAATATGAACCAGTTACCAAGCGTCTGAATTTTAATCAAGTGACCATGGGGAGGCTGCAACAGTTGTTGTACATGTGAAAAACGGTCATAAGTCACTTTTTTTCGGTGTTACCGTGACTTTTGAACAATCACTAAATGAACTGTTGTAAGTGGAGAACTACCTGGAGTGTGTAAGAGGCTCACAAACCAGGATGAACTTAACAATTTCTGAGTCTGATCAGCTGTCCCATGTTTCATTTGCAGCAGGCACCTGAAAGGATGACTTTCTACTGACCATCTCTGCAAGAAAGCTGAACTTTCCCACCCATCTGTAACCCATGTGCATTCTTTTCTTTAAGTTTGACCCACGTCCTGTGTCCAAAAATGCCTACAGGTAATGTGCAATTCCGCTGCACTGTCTCTTTGTCGATATGCTGGTGGTTGCTCTTGCCAGAGTTTGGAAATTCCATCGTGGCTAAACAATCGCAGGGATGCTGTTGGATTCTTAAATGAGTCTCTGACTCTCTGCTTTGTCTGCTGACCTTAAAACCTTTCTGACGTGTGGAATAAGAGAGAATATCATGTGAAGTCTTAATACCACTTTATGATGCCTTCTTAAGGCCACGTTTGGAATACTGCATCCAGTTTTGTTCTGTTCTATTCTATTCTTATTCTATTCTAGTCTATATTCTATTCTAGTCTGTATTCTATTCTATCCTATCCTATCCTATCCTTATTCCTATTCTATTCTATTCTATTCTATTTTCTATTCCATTCTATATTCTATTCTGTTCTGTTCTATTCGATATCCTATTCCATTCCATATTCTATTCTGATTCTATTCTATTCTATATTCTGTTCTAATTCTAATTCTACCCTATCCTATTCTATATTGTATTGTAATTTCTCTCATCTCCTCTCTTCTAATTCCTATTCTAGTCTATATTCTAATTCTATCCTATTCTCTATTCTATTCTATTCCAGGCCATTCTATATTTTCTCTTTTCTCTCTTCTCTTCTATATTCTATTCCATTCTATATTCTATTCTATTCTAATTCCTATTCTATTCTAATTTCTATTCTATTCTATATTCTATTCTAATTCTAATTCTGTCCTATATTCTATTCTAATTCCTCTTCTTTCTTCTCCTCTCCTCTTCTAATTCCTATTCTAGTCTATATTCTAATTCTATTTCTATCCTATTCTCTATTCTATTGCAGGCCATTCCATATTTTCTCTTCTCTTCTCTTCTTCTGTTCTATTCTATTCTATTTTATTTTATTCTATTCTATTCTATTCTATTCTATTCTATTCCCTATCCTGATTCATTCCATTCCAGCTGATGGCCTCCTGTGATTGGTTTTGTCGTAGTTTGCTGAATAAACCTTTGGCTGGGGGATCCCCTTATCCTAAACTGGATCACAGTGCTTGTTTTTCACACATTACGCCATGCCATGAATGGCAGTCCAGTCTGGCAAACTAGCTTTTAAGCCTCGACTCCACATAATTTACCAGTACATCCAGGGAAACTATGTAATGTACCATATCTGTCCACAAATGTTACAATGTCGCTTCCGAATTAGAACTTCTGTAAAAAATATGCCCAGTTTGCTATTGTTTTGCCTGAATGTTTTCCACGTAAGATACTTTTTTGAGTTCAATGTTTCCATTTCAATGATACTTATTTTATCTTCCAGTGTAAGATTATTATTTATTTCCTGTCTGCTTATATATACTATAGATACATTTTTCTTACAAGTGTGTGCATTTGTTCGATAGGCATTTATCACAAATGCATGAATTTGCTTATAAATAACTGGTCGAAATGTTTTTCACCTGAGGTTTATTGTGGGATAAATTTCAGGTTTCATGCTGTGTGGGTTTGTTTTTTTTTAAAGATGCCAGAAACCTGGTGAGATAAATCTAATAATGAAGGATATAATGCAGGCAATTGTGTAGGAATACTAGGCAACAAAGAAGCTAGGAAATGACAAAGCACTAAGTAAACCTGCAGAACAGAAAATAATTCCACCAAGGAGACATGTGGTAAATTGTATGTGGTAAATACCAAACAAGTTAGAATTATTATTACGACCACAATTAAGCCTAAAATTTCTGTTGTTCAGTGAGACATTTGCTAAGTGAGTTGTCAGCATTCCAGAAAAACCCAATTACAAAGTCAGAGACAGGCATTTTCTCAAAGTTTCCTTTTATTAGAGTAGGTGTACTGGCACACCTGGGAAAACCCAATTCTGAAAGTCCCAGGTTTTCCTCCAATCAGTAAAAAAATTACAAATCCACCCCGTTGCACCCATCATTCCATCACATGCCCCAATCACCATCCGCCCCAGCTTGAGATATCCTCTCCACCAGGTGCAGAAATGACATGACCTTGACTTAGAAAAAGAATGCTATTATGTCTAACCAAGAAATTCCCCCCTCCCATTTTCCCAGGCTCAAGAATGTGGCAGTGTGGAAAGGTCTGGTGCTAATATGGCTTCCAAAGCTGACATGAGGTTTGCCCCATTATACAAACTTTCTTGCCACCGTTGTTAAGTGAACCACTACAGCTGATAAGTTAGTAACTCAGTTGTTAAGCAAACCTGGCTATCCCATTGCTAGCTAGAAGTTTACAAAAGGGGAATCATGTGACCTTGGAACACAGCAAGGGTCATAAGTGTGAACCAGTTGCCAAGCATCGAGATTTTCATCATGTGGTCATAGGGAGGCTACCAAGGTATTTAACTGTGAAAAACGGGTCCTAAGTCCCCTATTTCGGTGCCGTTGTAACTTGGAACGGCCACCAAATGAACTGTTATAATTCAAGGACTTACCTCCTGTGCAAACATTTCGCGTTTTTCAAAACACAAATTAATGGGTTTTTAAAGGAAATCTTTTCTCCTTTTTTTAACCCTGAGCAAAGCATCAGGATTAGAATTGACTGTGAAACCTGGATAAAGGACTGTGTGTAAAACTTGTGGGGGGGAAAAATGCAAATGTAGATACAAAGCTTAAATCCCTTATTTTATTTTATTTATTTTTGTTCCATAAAACCATAAAGGAACGACTGGCCGGTCGTTCCTTTATCTGTTCAGCTGGTGCAGAAATCCAAGCACAGACTTTTAAGATCAACCCCTCCTTAAAAGCTCCATGTTCCATTTATCTGCAGCAAAATATGTAAAGCCCTCCATGGCTTAAGACCCAGCGCCTTCGCTCTTATACACTTGCCGGAGCATAAAGATCTAGCAGGAATAATGTTGTAAGGGGAGTTTGCCAGGATTAAGGATGTAGCAGCTGGAGTGGGGGAGAGAGAGAGAGAGGGAAAGCAGATATTCTTACACCCTCCCCATTGCAGCCACAGGTAGTCCTTGACTTACAGCAGTTCGCTGACTGACCGTTCGAAGTTGCAAAGGCACTGAAAAAAGTGACCTATGTCCATTTCTCACACTTAAGACGAGGTCGGTAAAATGAGGAGCCAGATTGTTGGAGGCAAGATGCTGATTCTGTGAAACTGCTGAGAGAGGGATATAAAGCACTCTGAAGTAGTATGGAAGTCTAAGTGCTATTGCTCCTTCCTTCCTTCCTTCCTTCCTTCCTTCCTTCCTTCCTTCCTTCCTTCCTTCCCTCCCTCCTGTCCATCCATCCACCCACCCATCCATTGTGCACAGTGGTTAGAATGCAGTATTGAAAGCTAACTCTGCCCACTGCCAGCAGTTCAATCCTGAATGGCTTAAGGTTGACTCAGCCTTCCATCCTTCCGAGGTTGGTAAAATGAGGACCCAGATTGTTGGGGGCAAGAGGCTGACTCTTTAAAACGGCTTAGAGAGAGCTGTGAAGCACTGTGAAGTGGTATATAAGTCTAAGTGCTATTGCTATTCCTTCCTTCCTTCCCTCCCTTCCTCCCTCCCATCCATCCATCCATCCATCCATCCATCCATCCATCCATCCATCCTGCACAGTGGTTAGAATGCAGTATTGAAAGCTAACTCTGCCCACTGCCAGCAGTTCGATCCTGAATGGCTCAAGGTTGACTCAGCCTTCCATCCTTCCGAGGTGGGTAAAACGAGGACCCCGATTGTTGGGGGGCAAGAGGCTGTGTAAACTGCTTAGAGAGGGCTGGAAAACACTGTGAAGCGGTATATAAGTTTAAGTGCTAAGTCCTAAAACTCCCTTAACAACTTTCTTCCTTAGCAATGGAAATTTTCGGCTCAGTTTTGGTCGTAAGTTGAGAACTGCCCATACCAGCTCGTTGGTAGAGCCACTGAGTTGTAATTAGGCCACATCCAGTGCACTCTGTGTCCCCTCCTTTATAACAGTCTCTATTTTTCATGCTGAAAATAAATGCCTCTCGTTTCAATGTGTGCCTGTTTGCAGAGGCCTTCATAAATCCAATTTTGGTAATACAAATTGCTGCTGTTTGTAAATATAGGTTTTATGTTTCGGAGCTATAATCTCATAATCTTTTTTTTATGGAACTGAATTATATCACAGGAAATTGCTTCGGTAGTACAAATTCTTCAGTTTCCATCTACACACACACATGCACACACAGAGTCAGAAGTTGCATAAATCTTCGTGCTCATCGAGGCTGTACAGCTTGTTTTGGAGGTCTTATAAATTACTTAGAGAATTTAATTTTTGCTGTGGCTGATTTTTGCTGAGGCTACCTTAAAAATGGATGTTTTCCCCAGTATGTGTCTGAATCAGTTTCCCTATATCTGAAGGAAGCTGCCGTCTAATTATTGCAGGCTCGAATCCCACCAGGCTCAAGGTTGACTCAGCCTTCCATCCTCTCGGGGTAGGTAAATTGAGGACCCAAGATTGTTGGGGGCAATAAGCTGACTTTGTAAAAATGCCGCTTAGTAATAAGCAGGCATATACAATGGAAGGAAGGCTATTGCTGAGCGCATTGGGTTGTGCTCCAAACATTGTAAGCTGCCCTGAGTCTCCAGAGAAGGGCAGGATATAAATATGAATAAAAATTAAAAAAAAATAAAAATAAAATAATTTGAATAAACAGCCTGGCTGACTAACAGTACAAAGTCATGATGTGTTTGGGTGTTTCCTAATATAACAAACTGTGATCCACAGCTTCCCCTGGAGCTACAATTGGCCCCTGACCTCCACTCCTTTCGCCGTGGCCTAAAGACTTGGTTATTTGAACAAACCGGCCTGGACTGAGTGGGGGGCTTTGGTTTTAAATGTTTTGTGGTTTGGGTTTTACATATTTATTTGGTCTAATTAGTTTAATTATTTTTAATGTTTTTTAACTTTTGTATTGGGTGTTTTTTATGTGAGCCGCCCTGAGTCCTTTGGGGAGAGGATCAACCCCTGAGGAACCCCACAAGTGAGCGCCCTCAGGGCCGACCTCTGTCCCCCTGTCAACACCGATTGCAACCACCCCGAGAGGTAGGAGGAGAGCCACCGAAAAACAGTGCCCCCCAGCCCCTCAAGGCGTCACAAAAGGATACCATGGTCAATGGTATTGAAAGCCACTGAGAGGTCTAATAGGACCAGGACAGAGGAAAAACCCCTGTCCCGGGTCCTCCAGAGATCATCCATCAGTGCGACCAATGCCGTCTCCGTGCTGAAACCAGGCCGGAAGCCTGATTGGTACAGATCTAGGTAGTCTGCTTCATCCAGGGAAAGTGGAAACTGCTGAGCCACCACACTCTCAACAACCTTCACCAAAAAATGAAGGTTGGAGACTGGACGGAAGTTGTCTAACATGGTCGGGTCCAGGGCAGGCTTCTTCAGGAGGGGCCTCACCGCCTCTTTCAAGGCGGAGGGAAAGACACCCTCCCTTAACAAAGCATTGACCACTGCCCAGAGCCAACCGCAGGTGACCTCCCTGGCGGCATAAGCCAACCAGGAAGGGCACGGGTCCAACAAACATGTGGTGGAGCTCAGGCGCATAATCCTGTCCACTTCATCCTCGGAAACAGGATCGAACTCAGCCCAGATCACATCGGCCAGACTGTTTGCACCATGATCCTCAGACCACTGCAAGGTGGAACACAACCCGTCCCGAATCCATGTGATCTTACCCGACAGATATTGACCAAATTCCTCAGCTCTTCCCCGGAGAAGGTCCACCACCTCCCCCGGATGTAGGAGGGAGCGGGTGGCCCTAAACAGGCTGGGCATTATCTGGACGCTATGAGGTGGAGAGATAGGACCTTCTCGCCTCATAGCTACCAGGTAAGTCCTAATATGGGCTCTTAACTGGGCTCGATCGGATTGGAAGCAGGTGGCCCTCCACCTGCCCTCTAAACCCTCCGCGCTTCATCTCCCGGAGCTCCTCAGTATACCAAGGAGCCACCCGGGATCCACGGCGATGAGGGGCGCATGGGGACAACCCTGTCGAGGGCAGCCCCAGCAGCCTGCTGCCAAGCGGCCGCCAGGTCTCGGCAGATTGTGGGCCCACTGCTGGGATGAGGAGCCACTTGATGGTTCGCCCCAGGCCTGATGGACCCTGAGAGGTTCCAGGCGGAAGTGGGGAAAAACCCCAGTTCCTGGGGGTCCTCAACCTCCATCATCAGCTGGCATCCTCATCCCAGCAGGGGGCAGCCTGTTGGAAGACCAGCCACAGGAGATAGTGATCAGACCATGGGATGGGCAGTATTGTACAACTAGCCTGCCCTCTATCACTCGCCACTGTTCTGAGACAAAAACTAGGTCGAGGGTGTTTCCCCCCTCATGAGTCGGGCCTTGAATCAACTGGGTCAGGCCCATGGCCCCCATGAATTCCTGGGCCAAACCCGACGCCCCCCCAGGGAAGGCAGATTGAAATCACCCAGGACCATAAGCCCTGGGAGATCCACCGCCACCCCGAGAGGACGTCGAGAAACCCAGGCAGGGTTGCTGCCACACAGCTGGGGGAAAGGTATTGAAACTAGCTTTAATTTTGGATAGTAAATCACTACCTGTCGTCTACAATAATTCCTTAAGTGACCATTCAAAGTTACAACGGCCTTGAAAAAAGTACTAATAAAGGAGAATATTTGCAGTTCAGGGTTGACATATGAGGTGTCCTGAGGGGCTGCCATAGAGAGGAGGGGTCAGGCTATTTTCCAAGGCACCTGAAGGCCAGATAAGGAACAATGGATGGAAACTGATCAAGGAGAGATTCAACCTGGAAATAAGGAGAAATTTTCTGACAGAACAACCAACCAATGGAACAGAAGTTGCCTTCAGAAGTTGTGGGAGCTTCATCATTGGAGGCTTTCAAGAAGGGACTGGACTGCTAACTGTCAGCAATGGTGTAGGGCCTCCTGTTTGGGCAGGGGGTTGGACTAGATGACCTACAAGGTCTCTTCCAACTCGGTTAATCTGACTTTAATCTGATTTTAATGAACAAAAGGACCAGGGGAGACAGGATAATGGTCTTCCAATATTTGAGGGGCTGCCACAGAGAGGAGGAAGGGGGTCAAGCTATTTTCCAAAGCACCCGAAGGCCAGAGAAGGAATAATGGATGGAAACTGAACAAGGAGAGATTCAACCTGGAAATAAGGAGAAAATTTCTGACAGGGAGAACAATCAACCAATGAACTAAGACGTTGCCTGCAGGAGTTGTGGGAGCTCCATCAATGGAGGCTTTCAAGAAGAGACTGGACAGCCACCTGTCAGAAATGGGGTAGGTTCTCCTGCTTGGGCAGGGGGTTGGACTAGATGACCTACAAGGTCCCTTCCAACTCTGTTAATCAAATCCTTGGTGCTCTCTGAGCTTGCTTGTTGAAAAAAGTGACCTTTGACTGTTTCTCACACCCAACCATTGTAGCATCCCCACGTTCCCATGATCCAAATTCAGAAGCTGGGCAACTGACTCATATTTATGATGGTTGCAATGCCCCCGGGGTCATGTGATCCCCTTTTGCGACCTTCCGACAAGCAACGTCCATGGGGAAGCCAGATTCACTGAACAACCTTGTTAGTAGTTTAACAGCCGCAAGGATTTGCTTAACAACTGTGGCTGCAAAACAGGGCAAAAAGTTCTCAATAGCTGCCTTGCTTAGTGACAGAAAGTTGGGCTCGATTGTGGCCGTAAGTCGAGGACTGTCTGCATTTGGAGCCACAGTTGTTTTACTCAGTGCAGCTGCCCCTTAAAAGTGGTTTATCAACAGGCACAGATGTTTGTTGGTGCTTACCTGGGATAATCTGGGTTTGTTTTTGTGCCTTGCTTAAACCTCTTCACTGTAAGTGTAAAGCCACGGCAGCTAAATAAGAAGGAAATAAATAAACCTTAGATTTGCCAAGGTTTGTTCAGCAAGCCATAGGTAAACAGTGCTTTTGCACGAAGTGAACTCGTCCATTTATTTCCGTCCTGACCGAAACCACAATATTTTGAATCCAGTCCTCTTTGTAGACTTGGGGTTGGCTTGCTGGGATAAGCCAGTTCCCAGAAACCGTAGTTTATCCGAACCAGGAAGAGAGCAAATCAGCATATGCCAGCCAAAGGCTTTGCCTTAAGCCTGGATCTTCAAACCAAGGTTAGCTTTGTAGTGTGGTTTTGTGCGTGTGTGTGTTTGCCTTGCTTAAATCTCTGCCCAGTTCACTGAAAATGTAAAACAACAACAGCTAAATAAGAAGGAAATAAATAAACCTTAGATTTGCCAAGGTTTGTTCAGCAAGCCATAGGTAAACAGTGTTTTTGCACGAGGTGAAACTCATCCATTTATTTCCATCCTGACTGAAACTAGAATCCTCCACGCCTCTGCTTGCAACAGAATACCTTATGCCACCAGACTTGAAATTTTAGGCTTAAATAGAAATAATATGCAGCTAGCACTATACTAATAACATAAGGGAAAAAGGAAATTAACTCTTATGTGTATCTCTATACACATAAATAAATATAGTTTGTATGGCCAAAATGGTGGCCAAGAAAGTTGCACTGTGTTCAATTGTTTGTAATGTTTATTCAATAAAATTTATTTTAAATAATTTCTAAAAAAAAAAAAAAGAACAGAAATTTTAGGTTTAGACAACTTAGAACTACACCACCTTCGGTTTGACCTAAGCGTAGTGCATAAAATTATCTATTGCAATGTCCTACCCGTCAGTGACTACTTCAGCTTCAACCATAACAATACACGGGCACATGATAGATTCAAACTCAAAGTAAACCACTCCAAACTCGATTGCAGGAAATAGGACTTCAGCAACAGAGTGGTCAATGCCTGGAATGCACTACCTGACTCTGTGGTTTCTTCCCCAAACCCCAAACACTTTAACCTCAGACTGACTACTGTTGTTGACCTCACCCCATTCCTAAGAGGTCTGTAAGGGGGTGTGCATAAGCGCACCAGCATGCCTACCGTCCCTGTCCTAATGTTCCCTTTTATTCGTATCCATTTCATGTATTAATAATCATGTTTATATTTATACATGTCATCTAACACACGCTTGACAAAATAAATAAGAGTCCCCTTTTTAGACTTGGGATTGGCTTGCTGGCATAAGCCAACTCTCGGAAACCATAGTTTATCTGAGCCGGGAAAGAAGTGAATTGGCAAATGCCGGGAAAAGGCTTTGCAAACATTAAGCCTGGTTCTCCAAACCAAGGTGAGCTTTGTAGCGTTCACCCATCTTTTTGTTCTCCTTCATTAGCCTTTGCGTTTCTTGCCTCGGTGGATGAAACAGATTTTGAGGCACGTAGGTCCTTTCAAAGCCGCACGTTCTTCAATGGATGTGTTTCGACAGAGTACAAATAAAAATAAACCAAATATGATTAAAGGTGCCCCTTGAGAGCATCCCTGAAGGATGCTGTGTGTTTACGGTGCAGAGCTGGAAAGGAATCAGAAAACTGCTTCAAGGCGAGCCGGCTGCTTGTCGGCAGCAGTGATGCAATGGCAGTAATTAACTGGGCTGGGGTGTGTGGGTGTCGCCCAAATTTTCACAGGAGTTTTCTTGACACTTCCCGGCAACGCTGTAATTTCATGATAGAATGCATAGGAGGTCACAGAGTCAACCCCTTGAATCTTCAAACAAGACTAAGAGAAATCTGTTTAATTGGCTTCTTTCTCCTCCCCCCCCCCACCATCCCCTCTGGCAGCATGTCAGGGAATGGAATGGAATAGGAATAGGAAAAACAGAATGGAATGGAATAACAGAGTAGAGTAGAATAGAAGAGTAGAGTAGAGTAGAGTAGAGTAGAGTAGAATAGAATATAGAATAGAGTAGAATAGAATGTAGAGCAGAATAGAATAGAATAGAATAGAATAGAATAGAATAGAATAGTAGAATAGAGTAGAATAGAATATAGAATAGAATAGAGTAGAATAGAATGTAGAGTAGAGTAGAATAGAGTAGGGTAGAGTAGAGTAGAATAGAATATAGAATAGAGTAGAATAGAATGTAGAGTGAACAGAACAGAATAGAATAGAATAACAAGAGTTGGAAGGGACCTTGGAGGTCTTCTAGCCCAACCCCCTGATCAGGCAGAAAACCCTACACCACTTCAGACAAATGACTGTCCAACCTGTTCTTCAAAATTTCCAGTGTTGCAGCATTCACAATTTCTGGAGGCAAGTTGTTCCACTGATTAATTGTTCTAACTCTCGGGAAATTTCTTCTTCGTTCTAGTCAGGAAATTGCTCTTTAGTGCTAGAAAGATCATCAAACATAGAGCAGATCTTGAATCCAGGATCTGGGTGTTGGCAAAACAGGCAGGAATCCAGGTTAAAACTGCAATCCTAAATCAAGGACTATCCGTATCTGCAGCTAGCCTAAAAATGACTCAGCTCATGTTCTGCATTTTTTTTATCCAGTTTCTATAGCTGCCCAACCCATCCAGGCAACTCTGGGCAGCTTACAGTTTCAAAATTGTAAAATGATTAAAACAATGTAGGAAACATGGAAACAATTTTAAAAAATCCGCAGAATATAAGACCCGTTGAATCCAAGCACACCACATCGTGGCTCAGGGTCATAAGGAAGGTTTGATTATTACACCTTATTCAGCAAACCCTAGTTAAGGTTGCTTAGGGCGACATGTAACAACAATTCCTTTTTTTTTCCTTTTACCTTATGCAGCTGAAGTAATAAAACAAATGTCATTTTTCGGTGCAATCACAGATTTTCTCTTCTTTCCCTACAGGCTAATCCTAGCAGCTAACAGAGATGAATATTACCACAGGCCCTCCAAATCCGCTGATTTTTGGGACAGTAGCAGCGAGATTCTCAGTGGTATGTATAGTGCTCTCTGGGTATGTGTTTAAGTCAAGCAATGTGTCTCAGAGTCGCTAGCTATCAGGATTCCGGCAATTACCCCCATTTAAATCATGAGTCTCGAGCCAAACTTCCAAAACTTCAAAAGGATTTATTGGGAGTTAAAAGGTTCAGCATTCCATGGGTGTAGCTGACTCTGAGACACATCATTCATTGTCACCCTTGACCCTGGTTTTCCCCCACCCGCTGGGTGTATCATAATGCATATTCTCCAATGGGACACATCCATAGCCAAGAGTCATCAATCATGCTCTCCAGTTAGAATTTTGCATGGCAGAAATTTCAGTCACCTAGTTACTATCTTTGAAAACATTTGTGGAATGCACATTCCGTTTGCAAGCTGCCACACTGCTCCCCCCTCCCTTTCTGTTGGCAACTCTAAAAAGACCATAGAAATATTTCATGAGTTGACATCTCGACTTACAGCTGGTCACTTAATGAATGTTCGAATTTATAACATCCTTGAAGAAAGTTATTTATAAGCTGTCCTTGAGGTTAGGACTGCTGCACTGGTCTCTGCAGTCACATGGATGCATTTTGGGCGCATAGCAACTGGCTGGTTGCAGCATGTCCTGGTCCTGTGATTGTATTTTGGGATATATTTTTTGATGTTTTCCAGAGGGGGCGGGGAAAGGTAAAAAAAAAAAGCCCTTTTGATAAACTAGATTCAGACTTATGGCCACCTGATTCACTGAACAACCATGGTGAGTTGCTTAACTCACCGCCTCCTGGCGATCAGCCCAAAGTCACCCGGTTGGCTTTCATGGCTAAGGCAGGACTAGAACTCCCCGTCTCTGGGTGATGGGCCCACAGTCACCCAGCTGGTTTTCATGCCTAAAGCAGAACTAGAACTCACAGTCTCCTGGTTTCTGGCCTACACCAAACTGGCTTTCCCTGAAATACTATTCCTTAGTGAGGGTTGTATCTACAGGTTACCAGAGCAGCATTTTAGTGATTTTAAAGAGAAGAGATGTGGATTTTGCTCTGTGCTAATCCAATTTATTTTTCAAACGTGCAGCTTCAGCAGACCCAATACTGCCCATTTTAGAAGCATTTCTGTAGATCTCTCTCCCTCCCTCTCCCTCTCCTTCTCCCTCCCTTTCTCCCTCTCTCTTCCCCTCCCTCCTTCTCCTTCTCTTTCTCCTCTTTTTTTCTTCTCTCCTCTCTCTCTTTCCTCTCCTCTTTTCTCCTTTCTTTTTTTCCTCCTCCTCCTCTCTCCTCCTCTCTCCTTCCTCCTTCTCCTTTCTCCTTC
This sequence comes from Naja naja, assembly GCA_009733165.1. Taxonomy (NCBI): domain Eukaryota; kingdom Metazoa; phylum Chordata; class Lepidosauria; order Squamata; family Elapidae; genus Naja; species Naja naja. The sequence goes on from CM019165.1 coordinate 8,889,167, forward strand.
CTCTTCTCCTCCTCCTCCCTCTCCTCCTCCTCCATCTCTTTTCCTCTCTCTTTTCTCCTAAAATAGTTATTGCATTCCTCACTTGATAACTTCCAGTCTCTGCCCCTTCTTCCTTCCTTCCTTCCTTCCTTCCTTCCTTCCTTCCTTCCTTCCTTCCTTCCTTCCTCTCTTTCTCGCTCACTCCCTCCTGCCTAGCCATCCTAAAGTACCTGTTCCAGTATGCACATAAATAAAAACGAGATCCGAACAGTCAGACCATGAGGATTTTTTTAAAAAATAAAACCTCTGCGAACATTCATCTCTTCTGCTTAACGTTGTTGTCATTGGAAGGGATGCTGCGGAGGATAAATTATTCTCTCACTCTTTCAGTCTGCCCCAAAGTTCTTCTTTCTTTCTTTCTTTTTCTTTTTAACTTTCTGAAAGTCTGGTTTCCATTCTGAATTCTTGACAAAATGGGGTATGCGAGCCGCTTCTCCCTTGTTTATACAGAGCGATGCTTAGCAAGGAAGGGGGCGGGTGGGCACCTGCTGAAATTTGGAATTTTAAAAGCGTTCTGGTCTGTTTTGATGTATTTATCCTCTCTCTGAGCTCTGTGTGTGTGTGTGTGTGCGCCCGCCTTGGTTTTTTTAAGACCTTGAACTGTCAATCTTCTCAAGAAAGTGGGTAGTATATCTTCTGCTTCTTCATCTCCGTGAAACCAGACCCAAAACAGCAAAAGCTGTTTTACCTCGCCTTAGTGTATTTTTTTTAACTAAAGGTAGTCCTCGACTTGCGACAGTTCAATTAGCAACCATCCAAAGTTGCCGCGGCACTGAAAAAAGGGACTCACGACTTGTTTTTCGCAGTTACGACCACTGCATGATCGTGCAGTCAAAATTCAGAGGCTCGGCAACTGGTTCACACTTATGACAGTTGCTGTGGCCTGAGGTCATGTGATTCCCCCTTTTGTGACCTTCTGACAAGCAAACTCAATGGGGAAATTAGATTCCCTTAACAACCGGGTGACTCACTGATCAACTGCAATGATTCACTTAACAACACCCCAAGAAATCACTCCCCACTTTTGAGTGCTATTCGTTGGTCGTCAACCAGAGGTTGCTTAATGGTGCCCAGGTGATTAATTTTTTGTTGTTGTTAATGGCAGGCTTGGATATGGAAGAAGGGAAAGAAGGTGGGTCCTGGCTTGGAATCAGCAAGAAAGGCAAGATGGCCGCCTTGACCAATTACATGCAGCCTCAGATCAACAAGCATGCAAAAGGAAGAGGCAAGTATGTAGTAGGAAATGAGAGGGCTCCAACATGCACCCCCATTCAAATCACAAGTCTCTAGCCGCATCTCTCAGAGTAAAAAAGACTGATTTATTAGGAGTTGACATGTCGGAGTTTCTTGGTTGCAGCTAACTCTGACACAACATCCATTTCACCCCTGACCCTGGTCTTCCCCCCACCCCCAGATGTATATTCTCCAATGAGACACATCCATAGCCAAGAGTCATCAATCTTGCTCTCCAGTAATAATCTTACGCACCAACAGCTTTGGCTGCCAAGGCGATTATCTGAGGCATTTAAGGAATGCACTGCTTCCCTCCACTCCTTTCCTGCTGGCAACTAAAAAGACCAAAGGAGTATTTTTTTAGTTGACAACCTGCTTAACTGAAAAAAAAAATGTTTATCCTCCATAAGTGTAATAAAGCAAACCCGTCAGTCCTAGAGATCAACCCTGACTTTAAGGCCAGATCCTAACGATGAAACTCAAAGACTTTGGCCAGCTCATGAGAAGGAAGGAAGGACTCGCTGGAGAAGAGCCTAATGCTGGGAAAGATGGAGGGCCAAAGAAGAAGAAGAAGGGGACGGCAGAGAAGGAGGTGGATGGATGGAATCCTTGAAGCAGTCGGTGTGAGCTTCAATGGACTCCGGAGGATGGTAAAGGACAGGAAGGCCTGGAGGAACGTTGTCCATGGGGTTGCGATGGGTCGGACATGACTTCGCAACTAACAACCACAATTATATAATTATGTAATTACCACTTATAGTTAAAGAGGCAGCCCTGGTGGTTAGAATGCAGTATTGCAGGCTAACTCCACTCACATTGCCAGCAGTTCGATTCCTTCAATCCTGACTGGCTGAAGGTTGACTCAGCCTTCCATTCTTCTGAGGTCAGTAAAAATGAGGACCCAGGTTGTTGGGGGCAAGAGGCTGACTCTGTAAACTGCTTAGAGAGGGCTGTAAAAGCACTGTGAAGCGATACATAAGTCTAAGCCAGCCGTGGGCAAACTACGGCCCGGGGGCCGGATCCGGCCCGTTCGGCTGTTCTATCCGCCCTGAGCCAAAAGAGCGGAGGGTTCTCTTGCTCTCCCAGAAGGCTACGTGAAGTAATCTAACTTTGAATTTATATTAGTTCACACAAACACTCCATCCATGCTTTTGTTCCGGCCCTCCGGTCCAGTTTAAGAACCCATTGTGGCCCTCGAGTCAAAAAGTTTGCCCACCCCTGGTCTAAGTGCTATTGCTAGTGCTATTGCTAGTGTCCTTCCTTCCTTCCTTCCTTCCTTCCTTCCTTCCTTCCTTCCTTCCTTCCTTCCTTCCTTCCTCCCTCCCTCCCTCCCTCCCTCCCTCCCTTCTTTCCAAGGTGTACTGTGGTTATGATGCAGTATGGCAGGCTAATTCTGCTCACTGCCAGCCGTTAGATCCTGACCGGCTCAAGGTTGACTAAGCCTTCTATCCTTCCGAGGTCTCTTTGGCTCTCCCATCCCCAATAAAGATATTTTGCAAGCACGAAGTTGAATAAACTGAAAGCATTAATACCTTCATTGAAAGAGGAACTGCGACGTTCTGCTAAAATAAACACAGTCTGTGGCTTAAAAACTAAAGCTTTTTTTTTTTCTCACCAAGCTCCGTGGTCAGCAAATTATGTTGCACAGCCAGCAAATATTTATCGCATTACTGAGATATTGTATTTATGAAACAAATAGCCCTCTAATTGAGAGGGTTGATTTTTATTGCTCTGCTGGTCAATAAGAGTGACAATTCCTCTGTTCTAATCAGCATTTTGCCAGATGGTATGGAGTTGACCTCCTACCCATCTTCTCCTCTGCCTGCCTTAAAGCAGTATAGCCTTACAAACCAACTTGGGACTATTCGTTGCTCACATGGCTTAAACCTGAAGCCGAAGCTTCACTTTCTTCCCAAATTATGACCTTGGTTTGTACAAGGGAAATCCCCAGGTTCATACAGGGCAGGAAGAGTGTGGAAATAAGGGAGTGAGCACCTTCTTTGCATCTAGGTCCAATCTAGGTTGAATCCTGGCTTCTGTAGGTAAATGACGATTGGGAAGATCTGATCATTTGTAAGTTTGTCTCTGACCATAAAGCCGTTGTGGGCTCCTCAACCTTTTATCTGATGGTACTCTAGGAAGAATCTCTTCCCTCTTAGTCCTTCCAGGCCATGTCTCTCTATACCATTACATTCTGGCAGCTCATTCAATTCTGAAATTATTATTATTATTATTTAGACTTGTATGGCGCCCTCTCTCCCTAAGGACTCAGGGCAGCTAACAATATAAAACTCGTACACATTTAGAATAAAAAGAAATTAAACCAAATACAAGCCTAAACGTTAGAATTCAATTAAAATTTAAAACCCTCTAAAACAAACCCACCCCTCCCCTTGGCTAGTCCAGACCGGCCTGTTCAAAGAGCCAGGTCTTAAGGTCACGGCTGAAGGAGCAACTAAGCTTACCCAATGTGGTGAAATATCTGGTCTCGCTTCTGGGAAGCAATGCTCCCTACTTCTAAACCACTTACTATATTCCTCTCTTTGCAGGTGCCCTGGTGACCAATTTCTTGACCTCAGAAATGGACAGTTACTCTTACTTGAAGAAAGTGGCCTTGGAAGGACACCTTTACAATGGCTTTAATTTGATAGCAGCAGACTTAAGGTAAGTCTGTACTAAATTGTCTCCACTTATCAGGGAAACTCGGAATCTGACCCCGCAGGTGTTAACGTGTATGTTGCTTTATAGCAGAGGGTCTGTGCTACCTGGTATGTTTTTTTTCCCCCTCTTAAGCACGGGGTTTGAGTTCAGAAATGGAGAATCACAACTTTTGGTTTTGATCGCCTGAGTTTTTTCTGAGTCAAGGCCATTTTTTTCCCCCCTGGTGGGAAACCGCTGGATGCTTAAGTTGCATGTTGTTCTTGCGGTCTTTTCATAACTGTCATTCTTGGCTTTTGGAGTTCCCCCCATGCTCTGCTTTTTGCATTTCTGTCACTTTCCCAAACTGCTTCAGGTCCACTGTACCCTACCATATGGTGACTTTCCACACTGTAAAGGGGAAGGTTCCCTTCGCACCTATGTGCTGGTTGTTTCTGGCTCTAGGGGATGGTGTTCATCTCTGTTACAAAAGCTGAAGAGCCAGCGCTGTCCGGAGACGTCTCCGTGGTCATGTGGCCAGCATGACTAAATGCCGAAGGCGCATGGAATGCTGTTACCTTCCCACCAAAGGGGTCCCTGTTTTTCTACTTGCATTTTTTTACATGCTTTTGAACTGCTAGGTTGGCAGAAGCTGGGAAAAGGAACGGAGCTCCCTCCATTTCCATTGTTAAGGAAGGCAGTTATTGAGTTGTTCCCCGTTTTATGACCTTTTTGCCATGGTCAGATCAATGCAGTTGTTAAATGAGCATTTTGGTTCCTTGCTTGTCAGAAGCTGGCTAGGAAGGTCGCCAATGCTGATCACATGACCCCCAGGACTCCGCAACGTGTCATCAATACACGCCAGTTGCCAAGCACCCAAATTTAAGATAGAAGATAGAACAGAATCCTTTATTGGCCAAGTGTGATTGGACACACAAGGAATCTGTCTTGGTGCATAGGATCTCAGTGTACATCAAAGACATAAGTGATAAATCATGATCATAGTCGTCATAAATACATTCATCATGAATCATGAGATGCAACACTTGGTGATGGTCATGGGATACTAAATGAACAACATAAACCATACTAGGAAACTAAAACAATATACATTGTAAAGAGACAAGCAACAAAGTTATAGTCATAAATAGAAAAGGAAATAGGTAATAGGAAGGATGAGAAGAAGAAGAAGAAGAAGAATACAATTTTAGTAAATAGTTCTGTCAGCTTTGGAAGCCATATTGAGACCAGATGCTCCCATGCTGCCACATTTTGAGCCTGGGAGAGTGGGAGGGGGGAATTTCTTGGAGTGTATGTAGTTAGACCTAATAACATTCTTTTTCTAATTCAAGGTCATGTTATTTTGCGCATAGGTGAGGGGAAGTCTGAAGTTGGGGCGGATGGTGATTGGGCCATGTGATGTGATGATGGGTGCAGGGGGTGGATTTGTAGTTTTTACTTATTGTAAGGAAGCCTGGAACTTTCAGATTCGGGATTCCCCCAGTTGTGCCAATTTACTATCCAAATAAAAACGAACTTTTGAGAAGATGCCTGTCTCGAAGTTATTGGTTGGAGTGGAGGGTTGCTGGAAAGCTGACAAGATTGACAGTGTTGTGGGAATTATTTGTTTAGCAGAGTGATGGCGTTCGGGAAAAAACTCCCCTTGTATCTAGTTGTTCGGGTGTGCAGTGCTCTATAGCGTCGTTTTGAGGGTAGGAGTTGAAACAGTTTATGTCCGGGATGTGAGGGGTCTGTAAGTATTTTCACAGCCCTCTTTTTGACTCATGTAGTATTCAGGTCCTCCATGGAAGGCAGGTTAGTAGCCATTGTTTTTTCTGCAGTCCTAATTATCCTTGAAATCTGTGTCTGTCTTCTTTGGTTGTAGAGCCAAACCAGACAGTTATAGAGATGCAGATGAAACTCCTTTTTAGATAGATTTTAGATATATCTTTTAGATATATTCACCATCTTAATTTAATTTAATTTAATAATGGGATTTCTATGCCGCCCTAGCTCCCAAAGGACTCAGGTCGGCTTACAACAATAAAAACAAGAATACAAAATTTTAAAAACTATTAAATAAGAAACCCCAATACTCATATTAAAACATTAAAACCCACAGACAATTTAAAACACTTAAAAAAACCCCTTCAGTCCAGGTTGGCCGATTGAAAAAGCCATGTCTTCAGGTCGCGACGGAAGGATCGAAGGTCAGGGGCCAACCGGAGCTCCACGGGTACTTGAGCTACTTATGGATGAATGAAAATGGGATTTTTAAAATATGAAACTCTGGTGCCATGATGGCAGAGGTAGCCCTGGTGCTACAGATGATGAGCCAAAGTCTCTGGATAAACCTGGAGCAGTTTAAACTGTGCCCATCCACAATCAAATTCTTGAAAGAAATGATTCTCCCCGCTGGGACCGAAAACATCCTATCGGTATCTGACCCCTGAATTCCCCCGTTGTCAAAAGCGATGTTCAAAAAAAAAGGGGGGGGAATGAAAAGGTTACCCTTTCTGACTGCAAATCAAAGCGCCGCCGTACATATTTTGACAAGGACAGGGAAAATATCCTTGGCAATAATTGCTTCGGAGATCCGTTTCTGACAGCTTGATCAAGCCGCTCGGAAGAACGGATGAGCAGCTCTTTAGAAAAATTAATCGCTGAACTCAGAGCCAAAGAGGAACGATGTTCAGTTTTCAAAATATGCCAAGGCTCTCATGTTGGCTTTCTTTCCCACAAAAGGAGGATTACGGTTCTCCTTCTCCGTTCGTAGTTCAGATACAAGCAAGAATAAATGCAGCGTAGGTGTTGTGGCCTGTCGGCCAGCAGCCAAGTCAGAAGAGGCGGAGGAGGTGTGGGAGTCAGGGCCAGCCTCAAGGCAACCTGAGAGCTCTGAGGGGGAAGAGGAAATGGAGCTGGCAGAGAGAGACAGAGACAGAGACAGAGACAGAGGCGGAGCCTGGGCTGTCCATCAGCCCTCACATGGAGAGTCAACAGCCCCCAGGTCTGGAGGTGGCTGATGGGGAAGAAGAGGAACAGCCGGGTCTAGTGCCTGACGTACGGATGCACAGAAGGCAGAGGGGAGAGGAGAGCAGTGGAAATCTATGGGATGGTCCTTGGGAGGGAAGAGCCACCACTGCTAGTGAAGCTGCACCCTAGCTCTGGAGATAAAAGGCAAAGGGCAGAGAGGAATAGTTATGGCAGACAACTATTCATCTCCCTGCTGGACAAACTTGTTAGCCTGCTGTGTGAGAGAGAAACCTTTTGCCAGGGCTGCTGGCACTCCTAATAAACGAAGCATTGATTTAATTACAGAGGGTCTGTTGTGTTTGGGAGTAGGTTTCTGATCTCCACGAATGAGAGATGATTTTAATTTAATTTAATTATGAGATTTATATGCCGCCCAGTCTCCTGAAGGACTCAGGGCGGCTTACAATACTAAAAAAAATACAATACAAATGTTAAAAATAAATTAAACCCAGGGAATCTCATAATCATAAACTAAAAACAATTAACCCATTTAAAAACCCTCCCCCCCCCATCAGTCCGGGTAGGCCAGTTGAAATAGCCAAGTTTTTAGGCCACGGCGGAAGGCCTGGAGGTCCGTGGCTACCGGAGCTCCAGGGGCAGCTGATTCCAGAGGGCGGGCGCCCCCACAGAGAAGGCCCTATTCCTGCTGCTGAATCAACGGTCATCATAGCCATAATATGAGAGAAACCTAGTTTTTATACAGGCCACATCTTGAAGGTCAAAGCAGTGAACGGTAGATTTTATTCATTTTTTTTAAAGGCCTCCACTGTGTCCAGGAGGCTATTAGAATTCACCTAAAGGCGGCTTGCGAGTCAAGGTAGGTCATTCGGAAGCTTCCCTTTGAAACATTTCCAAATGTCTTCAGCGGGAGCAGCGATCTGCAAATCCCAGGGGGATCGTAACTACAGGTCAGCTGTGGTCTGATTTGCTCAGGTGCCCTCGGACTCTCTGCCACGAAGAGAGAAGCTCTCTGCCGTGCCCCTGTCGGAGCCTGAATCGGCAGAGGAGGAGGAGCCGGAGATCGAGGGGGCGGCTTCGTTGGCTTGGGAGGAAAATGGGGAGGAGCAGGACCAGTCAGGCCAGGCCCTTTCAGGATTGGGACGGCTTGTAAGCAGGGAGGAAGCGGGTCAGGATGACCAGGAGAGGCTTAAGCAGTGAACATGAGAGGCAGAGCTCAAGCAATGAGCAGGGATCACTCCCTCCTGATCCGAGAGCACGGAGAGCGGAGAGAAGGCAAGAACAGCGCAGACTGAGCCGACTGCTCGGGAGGAGAGTGCCCCGCCCCTCTCCACAAGGCACACCTGGGGACTGAGGCTTAAAGAGACGCTGTGGGGAGAGGGTGTGTGTCAGGAACAAACACTGAATTCCTGGAGTGTTGATTGCCGAACTTTGAACTTTCCTGGATGCCTTGCATTCTTTCTGGATTTCTTGCTTTGCAGCCGTGGTGCTCACAGCATTGGGCTCGATTATTTGCAGCCAGAGACTGCTTGAGAGGGATGTGTGTGTGTCTGTCTGTCTGTCTGTCTGTCTGTCTGTCTGTCTGTCTGTCTGTCTGTCTGTCATCACTATGCTCTGGGACTTGCCAGGAACATGAGAGCATTGGTGGGCATTTGGAACAATAAAGGGGCAGTTTGAACTGTCCCCTCTGTGCCATGCCCTGGGTCGTAACACTCTCCTGGAACAGAGGATGGAAAAAGGAGAGGAAGGGAAAAAGAGGAGGTGGCCCCCGTTAGAGGGAAGAAGCTTTGGATAACGTACATTTCTCTTCCTTATATATTGATTAAATTTTTATGCCATCCGTATCCCCTATAAGGTGACACTGGGAGGGTTGCAAGTTATAAAGTAAGTTAGAAAAAAAAAACAAAAATGTGCAGTCCTCCACCTACGACCACAAGGGAGCCCAACATTCCTGTTGCTAAGCAAGAAGTTCTGTGAATTTTGCCCCATTTATACGCCCTTTCTTGCCATGGTCGCTGAATGAATTGCTGCCGTTGTTAAGTTAGTAATGCAGTGATTCAACGAATCTGGCTCCAGCGAGTCCTGTAGTTACGACCAACAATGGAGCCCCCCAAATTTCCATTGCTAAGCGAGACAGTCTAAGGTTAAAGTTTTGGGGGTTTAGGGAAGAAACCACAGAGTCAGGTAGGGCATTCCACGCATTGACCACTCTGTTGCTGAAGTCATATTTCCTGCAATCGAGTTTGGTGCGGTTTACCTTAAGTTTGTATCTGTTGTGTTTGTATATATAGAGATGGATGGATGGGTGCATGCATGGACATTGCAGAAAAGAGAGGGAGGGAGAAAGAGAGAGAGAGAGAGAGAGAGGTAAATAGATAGATATATAGTGATAGATAGACAGACATATTTTGTTGAGTTTAGCTCAAGGCTATTCAATTTTAATTATGTTTAATTATTTGCTGGCTCTTTCAAAGTGTACCTCTGAAGTCCAGAGCAGCCATGGTAAGTTTGCCATCATGATCCATGACGATAATTCTGGTGAAATAATAGCAATCACACTGAAAAATTATATACTGCTCCATAGTGCTTTCCAGTCTTGTCTAAGCGGTGTACAGAGTCAGCCTCTTGCCCCCAATAATCAGGATCCTCATTTTACCCACCTCGGAAGGAGGTCTGAATCATCCTTGAGCTGGTCAGGATCAAAGTTCTGGCAGTTGGCAAAGTTAGCCTGCAATTCTGCATTCTAACCACTGTGCACCATGGATGGATGGATGGATGGATGGATGGATGGATGGATGGATGGAAGGATGGATGGATGGATGGATGGAAGGAAGGAAGGAAGGAAGGAAGGAAGGAAGGAAGGAAGGAAGGAAGGAAGGAAGGAAGGAATAGCAACAGCACTTAGATTTATATACCACTTCACAGTGCTTTATAGCCCTCTCTAAGCAGTTTACAGAGTCAGCCTCTTGCCCCCAACAATCAAGATCCTTGTTTTACTGACCTCGGAAGGAGGGCAGGCTGAGTCAGCCTTCAGCCAGTCAGGATCAAACTCCTGGCAATGAGCAATGAGTTAGCCTGCAATACTGCATTCTAATTACTGCGCCACCAAGGCTCCTCAAATGTTTTTTTTTTCTCCTTAACTAGGAGGTGCTACATATCCCCAGCAGAGATCACTCAATAAATCTCCGGTCAATCCCCCTGTCCATGCTGGTGTTAGGATGTGCAATCATCCCTTTAGGGAATGAGAGCTTTGTTGTTGTTGTGGTTGTTTATCTCGCTTCCAAAATTGCCGGCAGCAGTTTTTAACAACCGTGGTGTGTGTATTTGCAGAGATTCTTCTGGGGAAACCCAGAATGCAGGAAAAACAAACTGCAGATGTTCTGAATTAGCAAGCCTGCACATCTAATGCATCGCCCACCATCTCAGTCCAAGAATCCTGAATCCTACATTACTCCCTCAAAATAGGAATTAATATTCTTTTTGCCCGAGGACGGATGTTAAAGTAAACCACCAGGGACTGACTTGTCAATAAAATTAGGATGATTGTTGTTTTCTTCTTCTTTTTATTGTACAATCGGGCTCAGTTCATAAGTACATCGAAGAACTGGCTGTGATGAATTGGTTTCTTATCACTTCCCCTCACTCAGTTAATAATTGATCTCATTAATTCCAATCCTATCCTAGTATTCAAGGATTTCTTAACTTCTGATCAGTAGAAGCATCGCAGAAAAGCAAAAGAAGTTATTCTCAAAGAATTCTAATAATTGCTGTGCGTTAAATACAAATGCTGTTTGTAGTTAAATCATGTTCAAATCATGTTTATTTTTTGTTTGTTGCCCATCTCACTGTCAAGAGACTTTTGAATTTTTAGCCTCTTTCTCAGTGTAGTCCTGAACTACAAGTCTTTTGGGCCTAGTTTCTATTTAACTTAGTTTTATTTACTTAACTTACTTTGATCACTAGAGCCAGTTTGGTTTAGTTAGTAGGTAGTTAAGGCACCAGACTAAAAACCAAGAGATTGTGAGTTCTAGTCCTCCCCTAAGCCTGAAAGCCAGCTGGGTGACTTTGGGCCAATCACCAGGAGATTGGGAGTTCTAGTCCCACCTTGGGCATGAAAGCCAACTGGGTGGCTTCAAGCCAATCATCAGAAGTCTGGGAGTTCTAGTCCCACTTTGGGCATGAAAGGCAGCTGGGTGAACTGGTTCACAGTGTCACTGAATGCATGGAATCTTGGCCAGGATAACAAGCCTGCTTTAAACCAAGGTTAGCAGGAATCCTGGATGATCTGGGCGTAATAGCCCTAGGTTTAGTCACCATGCAAAGCTCTCCTTATTTATTTCACTTAATTTTTGTATTAAGGAAACTCTTTTGCACGCACTGCTCATTTACATTGAAACCTTACAACTTGTGGGCAGGTGCAAATCCACGAGGATCTTACTCATCGACTCAGCACAGTTCTCTGCACAATCCTCTTAAGATTTTCCTCTCTCTCCCCCCTCCCCCTCTTTCTCTCCCTTTCTTTCCCTCTCTTTCTCTCTCTCTTCCTCCCTCTTTCTTCTCTTTCTCTTTCCTTACTCTTTCCCCCTCTCTCTTTCTTTCCCTCTTTACCTCTCTCTCTCCCTTCCCTCTCTCTTTTTAATCAAGACAAATAAACAGATAGGAAGAAAACAAAATCCCCCAGGGAATTGTAGGATAATTCACATGAACGGCTACTCAGTGAGACCGCATCTTCGATCCACTCTTTGCATTGCAAAATACGCACGATATGTTCGTTATTTTGCATTTTAGTGTTTCAAACTTAAAAATAACAGCTCTGCCCGCATGTTTTTCTTTGGGGAGCCCATCTAAAAAACAGGAAGCTCGGAATGATTAATGCACGATGCAGAGCCATATTCTCCTGGGACTGCATCCTGCGCTTTGCAGGGAGAAAAGGTAAAAAGGTGTTCCAGTCTCACCGGGGGAAAATAAAGTGATAAATCAGAACTATATTTGCCCCAGTTGATGTGACAGCTGCAAAGCAGTTTCAAGAAAGAAAGAAAAACAACCCATCAAATTCTTCCTTTCTGAGAGTGGTTATTAATTTGCTTAACCCAACCATCTTTCTTCCATCTATCTATCTATCTATCTATCTATCTATCTATCTATCTATCTATCTCTATCTATCTATCTATCTATCTATCTATCTATCTATTTCTCTCTCTCTCTCTCTCTCTCTCTATATATATATATATATATATATATATATATATATATCTTATCTATCTCTATCTATCTATCTATCTATATCTATCTATGCTGAGCACCTCGCTTGAAACTGCTTGTATCCAAAATGCTTTGGATGAAATTTTAGTGCCGGTCAAACAATTTTGAGGAAACGGGCAGAGAATATTCCAGAGCCGGGTACAAAGGCATCCTTCACCATCTAGGGCTTGTTAGCGTGTATTCACCTGCATTGCAGGTAGCGCTCGTCCTATCACGATTCGCTTAGCGTCTGTTGGAAGTTACCATGGCCCCGACGTAAAAGGGACTTACGGCAGCCTTTTCCCACGGTCACGTGATCGAGCATTCGAGCACTTGGTAATCGGTGGGATTTTTTCCAACCCCTTGCAGCATCCTGGGGTTACCGGATTACCGTTTGTGGCCTTCCCAGGTGGTTTCTGACAAGGGAATTCAAGCAAAGGGCGGGGAAGGGCGCAGGAGGAAACTGGATTCACTTAATGACCATGTGATTCACTTTACAACTGCAGTGATTCGCTTAACAGGAATGGCAAAAAGGTTGCAAAATAGGTGGAACTCACTCAGAAGCTGCCTGGCTTATGATCCCAGCTGGATCATAAGTTGAGGACTACCTGT
>CM019165.1:8902919-9012218 GCA_009733165.1 Naja naja
GAGGGAGGAAGAAAGAAGGAAAAAGGGGAGGGAGAGAAGAAAAGAGAAAGAAAGGAGGGAGGGAGGAAGGAAAGGAAGGAAGGCGAAAGAAAGAAAGAAAGAAAGAAAGAAAGAAAGAAAGAAAGAGACAGACAGATAAGACTGGAAATGGTTATCGAGTGAGGAATGCAATAAATACTCGGGATTTTTAGTCCGAGCCAGAAGCAGGGACAAACTGCCAACGTGCTGATATCCCAGAGTGCTGCTAATAAAATTGTTTTTTTTTTTAAATTATATTTTAGTCACAGATGGAATTGTGTTCATCTGTCAGAACAAGTGTGCCCGAATTTTAAAATGCCGAAATTGATGTATGTTGCGGCAGCGTCTCCTAAACTATGCAAATGGCTTTCTTTGCAAGCAGCTTTTAGAAAGCGACGGGAAATGTATCTTTCCAACTTCATAAGCTGACATAAATCAAACCAGAGCCGAACACACTACCTACGGTGCCTAGTCTCCAAAATGGGGAGGAACAGAGAGGAAAGCTGCTAAATTCACCCTGAATGGTATCCTCATTTCAAAATATGCAAAACCTCTTTCTTCGGAAAGATATGGAACTTAAAAAAAATAAAAATAAAACAGGAGATAAGGTCGTGAAGTCAACACTTAGGAAGGAAGTGATGGGCAGTAAAAGATGGAAAGGAGGTGGGGATCAGGGAGGGCTGAGAAGGCAGTGGATTAATTCCACTTTAGCCAGGAAAAATGCTGGATTTAAGGTTACAGAGACTTGGATATAAATAGCTGAGTAAACTGTAATTTTTCTAATTAGGCTTCACAGGTGAGCTGATATCTTGAGGGCCCAATATAGAGATAGTCCTCAACTTACAACAGTTTGTTTAGTGACTGTTCAGAGTTACAACAGCATTTTAAAAAAAGGGACTTAGGACTATTGTCACACTTTCAACTCCCCCAGCATCCTGGAATTAAGGGGAAACTTCCTGAGGACAATTAGCCAGTGGAACAGCTTGCTACCAGAAATCTGGAGGTTTTTAAAAAGAGTCTGGAGACAGTCACTTATCTGAAATAGTATTGGTTCTCCTGCTTGAGCAGGGGGCTGGACTAGAAGACCTCCAAGGTCCCTTCCAGCTTCTATTCTATTCTATTCTATTCTATTCTATTCTATTCTATTCTATTCTGGTTAGCCGGCAGCAGTTGCGGACAGCTGAGGAGAGCGAGGACTCAGATGAGGGGCCAGGACCATTAGGGAGTGGACTGCTGCCTTCAGAGAATGTGGGGGCTGGCAGCAGTGATGCAGAGGATCCCGAGGAACCTGTGCCCAGTATGCCTGCGCACAGGGCTGCTCGCAGGAAAGAGCAGCTGCAGCAGCATGGGCGACTCGGGAGCAAGGCTGCAAGGTAATGGACCCTCCTTCAAGAAGATAAAAGCCAGCTGTGAATCAGACGTTCTTTGCAGGAAGCAAAGACGTTTTGAAACTCAGCCTCGTGGACATTGCAGTATCTTAAGTTGGTTTTTGAAGACTTTTGTGTTGTAAAATATTTCTTATCTGTTATTCTTGGCAGCCTCGCACAGTTTTGGTGAGGTTTGTGCTTATCAAAGTTCATTAATTTGCAGGATCCTTTTAACTGGGGATTTGTAAGAATCATTAAAAGGTTTCTGTTCCCTTTGGTTATTGTTTGTTTTATTGGAAAAGGGTTTTGGTCAGAACACTAGTCTAGTCTAGTCTAGTCTGTTTTCTATTCTATCCCCATGCTCAGGTGATCAAAATTCAAACACTTGGCCACCGATTCATATATACGACGGTTACACTAAACCCCCCCCCGGGTCACATGATCCCCTTTTGCGACCTTCTGACAAGCAAAGTCAGTGGGGAAGCCAGATTCACTTAACAGCCATGTCACTGCAGCAATTCACTTAACAACACTGGCCAAAAGAAAAGAAAAGGTCGTAACATGGAGCAAAATTCACTTGACAAATGTCTCGCTTAGCAATGGAAATTTGGGGGCTCAATTGTGGTCATTAGTCAGGGACTACCTGTCTTAACTTTGGAGGGAGGGGTTTAGTTTCTACTCAGCCTGCTCTTGTTCCCATGATCCTTTTGGTGTCTATTCTCCTCCGTTGGCTCACAAAACAGAACGCTGGAAAATTCTCGTTTTGCTGTCGTGCAGAAACATCTCTATGATCACTTAAAAAACACACAAACACACACACACTTTTGCAGCCTGTTTATTTATTTATTTTTCCCTCCCCTTCAATCCCGCACGGGGAGAGGCTGGTCGAGGAAAGCTTGCATATTATAAAAATTGCAACTAGAGATTGGCTCAATTTATCAGCGGCGGCTGAAGTGGTTTGCTGCCATAAATAATCAGTGAATCTCCTGAGCGAATGATATATATCCGCATGCTGAGAGCCAGCTCCATCAACTTAAGATTTTGCTGGAGGAATTGACTTTTCCCAGGCTGGAAAGCTGAAAGCTGATAAGGGTGAGCCATCTATCGGCAGCTTGGCAATATTGTCCTGAAAAGCTTGAGGTGTGTTATGGAGAAGACTTGCCCTTCCTTGGGTGTTCTCCGAGCTTGGCTGGGTTGGTTTGTTTTTTGCAGGCGTTTCATTCCCCAAACTAGGTAACCTCAGTGCTTTTCAAATAACCAAGCTCAGAGAGCATCATAGACCCCACAGTCCTCCTCCTCCTCCTCCTCCTCCTCCTCCTCCTCCTCCTCCTCCTCCTCTTCCTCCTCCATTCTTTCATCTTCCTTTTCTCCCCTTCTCCTCCTCCATTCTTTTCCTCCTCCACCTCTCTTCCTCCTCCTCCCCCTCCTCCTCTTCCTCCTCCCCACAAACCCCACTCCCTTCTAGCACTGAAGAAGTTCCCTGTCGGTAATGAAACATCTGCAAGAAAACTACCAAGCACAGAAAGCACCAAAGATCCCACAGGGCTTCCTCCTCTCCACAGTGCCCACTCCCTTCTAGTACTGATGATGTTGTCTAGTTGGGTCATGAAACATCTACAAGAAAGCAACCAAGCTCAGGAAGCCCCAAGGATTCCTCTTTTTTTTAATTCATATTTATATGCGCCTTCTCGAGACTCAGGGCTTACAATTTTTGGAGCACAACCCAATGCGCTCAGCAATAGCCTTCCTTCCATTGTATATGCCTGCTTATTACTAAGCGGCATTTTTACAAAGTCAGCTTATTGCCCCCAACAATCTTGGGTCCTTAATTTACCTACCTCAATTTATCATTTCAACCCTGAGCTACAATGATTCCCCTTTATTAAGACCTACCCTGTTTCCATCTTTCCTTTCTCGATTGTGATGTGCTAACAGCATCTACCTGCTTGCTCTCTCGCCTACCTGCAAAGCATGTTTCCAGGTTTTCATGATGAATGTTGCCAAGATCTGATCTTTTCTCCCAATTTGTTTTGCTTTGAGCTGGTGGAATTTGCCCTTGCAATAGTCTTGGCTGTTCCACTAGCACCCCAATTTGTGGTCGAAAAGTGGCCAAAAACACACCTGCGGTTTTACCTGTCGAAAAAGAGAAGGTGCATTTGGACTTCACCATTATACTAACTAGACAAAAAACATCGGCATTTAAGCTGAGCCTTTACCCTATTTAAGCTCAACAAATATTAGGGAGTTAGTTAATTTCCCTCTGAAGGTTTTATGGTACCGAAGATGGATGTCTAATTCATACCGCTGCATATATTTGACTAATTAAGTTTTCATTTGTTTGGGGACAAGTTTATTATGCACATCTACATAGATAATTTTATTTTGCTGATGGACTTTTTTTTCTCCTTCTACAGCATGTTTTTCCCTCAGTAAAAATTGGGTGGTTTGTTGATTTGGCTTCCCCCCACCCCTTCCTTAATTCCATAGGTGTGTGTTGACATTGAGTCCTATTTATGGTGTGGTAATTTTAAGTTTTTGTTTTTGTTTTAAATCTATTTGGTTCTTGAATGCAGTTGGTGATAATCCCGGGAGGATAAAAATAGCAGACATGGATTTTACAGTGAAGGAGATGTGATTAGAATATATAATGGTTGATTCAGTGAAATACATAGGAAAATATTAATAACCAACTAATGCAATTGGCACAAGAAACTGGGCTAATTTAGTATATTGGACCCATCTTAGATGCTTCTAACATTGCTGATAGAAGCGTCAGGAAGGAAATAATCAAATTCTCACTGGACAAATTGAATTTTCTTTTAATTATTTGAAGGCAGAAAAACCAAGCTATTCCAGGGCAATTCCATGTCTTTCTCTCTCCTACCTTCCAGCAAAAGATTTTCTTCATCGGATCTTAGCTGCTAATTTCAAAAGTGTTTTTGTTGTTGTTGTTGTTCATTTTAAAAGCAGATTAATTTGGTCAAATCTACAAAAAATATATATTTTCCATGCTAGAGTCCTCCCCTCGCTTTTCTTAACTGGTGTCCCTACTGCAGAAATGTCATCAGATTAATTTTAAGAAAAGAAAATAGATTGCTGATTTCTTGAACGGGAGGGAGGAGAAATCTTGCTGAGCTGAAGATTGTACAACGTTAGAACTAAATCCATTTGCAGGGCGGCAGAGGTAGAAGTCCTGGCTCAGATCCTATTTGTACCTCAGTCTATATACCAAACAAATTACCCATTGGGATCCCCATATCAAAACAACTTACCTTATGCAGCCAGAATCTGAACATAACATTTAACTCAGTACAGTACTTAAGCAAAATGGTTCAGTTGAGATCTGCATATGTGGGACTGATTGGGGTAGATTGCAGGGGTGACCCCGAGATATAATTTTATCATATTTTACCTCTATCTTAAATGATTGCATTTGATTCCAATTTCATTTTAGACTGTACTTTATTCCAACTGGATTTTAAATTGTACTTCATTCCGATTTCATTTTAAACTGTATTTTATTCCAATTCCATTTTAAATTGCTTTTTATCAAATTTCAGTAATAATCTGTTTCTGGAACTCTGCACTTCGATATAGCCCAAGGGCTAATCAATAAATAAAGATGTAGTAGATGTTGATAACAATGTGCAAATAAAGGATAAAGGATAAGTAGAACTGAATCAAAGATTTAAGTTGCCAGTTTTTGCAAGGAGAACTCTTCCTTCTTCTTCTTCTTCTATTTTTATCTTTTAGCACCAATAACGGAGATGTAATTTACTATTACGGAAACAAAGGAGACCCAGAACCTCTCTTCCTAAATCCCGGTGGGTTAAATTAAAAAAACAACACGGGTACCTTGAATTTATATAAAGCAGTGGTTTGGCTACATACCTGGATGTGTGTTTTGCCAAGGCGGACATGAAGACAAAGGGATATATGTCATCTTTTGGGAGATTCAGAAGTGGGCAGCTACTGCTTGCTTTGGCAATTACCTTGGCAATTTTAAGACCGGTGGACTCCTCAGCCAGCTCAGAATTCTGGGAGTTGAAGTCCCACCGGTCTTAAAATTGCCAAGGTTGGACACCCCTGGTCTAGACTGTTGACTACAATCCAGCAAGAGTTCTACTTCTAATGTTCAGTTTTGTTAACATTGCAAGTTTAAGTTGGGATACATGGATGGTTTTTCACGTGGATGATAAAAGAATCGTTGGGTTCAACACATCTGGAGAACAACACATGAGAGGTAGTCTATTACTTACAACCGTTCCTCTAGCGACCAAAGCTACACTGGAGAAAGTGAGTTACAGCCAGTCCTCGGGACTTGGCAACCTGTATCTATATACAACGGTTGCAGCGTGTCCAGGGTGGTTGGATCGCCATTTGCCACTTTCTGTTCTGACCCACGCCCTTTTTCAACAAATCAAACACAATCCAAAGGGATCAGAAACCTTGTAATGCTTCTGCAAAATAATTAGCTGTGATAAGCACAAGCCTTGCCAAACTGTGTGAGACTTGCCAAAAGATAACAGACAAGAAATAATTTGCAATACAAGAATCTTCAAATACAAACTCAGGATACTGGAATGTCCACGAGGCTGGAGTTTCAAAACGTCTTTGCCTTCTGCAAAGAACTTCCGCTTCACAGCTGGCTTTTATCTTCTTGAAGGAGGGGCCATTACCTTGCAGCCTTACTCCTGAGTCGCCCGTGCTGTTGTAGCTGCTCTCTCATCTGAGCAATCCTACATGCACTTGGCACAGGCTCCTCGGGAACCTCCTCATTGCTGCTGCCAGCCCCCACAATCTCTGAAGGTAGCAGTCTACTCCTTAATGGTCCTGGCCCCTCATCTGAGTCCTCACTCTACTCAGCCGTCTGCACCTGCTGCCAGCTAACCACAACACTTTCCCAGCATTGTTTCCAACAAACAAAATCCATGGAGGGAGCCGGCGTTGCTTAATGACCCCCTGATTCGCTTAACATCCTCTAACCACCTTGCTTAGCAACAGCAATAAGCTCTAATGAGGAGGCAACGTTACAAAAAAATCTCAGGTAGTTTTCTCTCCTCCCTGCCCCCAATAATTTACGTAAGTTATACATTTACAAGGAGGAGAAAGGAACCCTGCTCAAATTTGTGAGGTTGTGTTTTCTAATGATCCAGTTTAATCAACGTAGTTTGAAGCCTCTCTGGAATCTGTTTCTGATCTGACCTTCCCGGAAAGATTGACATGTAGAAGAATTCAGGACGTTGAGAGCAGGTGACATTGTGACATTATGGCACTGTGGACAACCAGCTAAATATGAGCCAGTAATGTGCTGCGGCAGCCAAAAAAGCCAATGCAGTGCTAAATTGCATTAAACAGAGGGATACAATCAAGATCAAGTGAGGTACTAATACCAGTCTATAACGCCTTAATAAGACCATACTTGGAATATTGCATCCAGTTTTGGTCACCACACTATAAAAAAGATGTTAAGACTCTAGAAAGACTTCAGAGAAGAGCAACCAAGAAGATTAGGGGACTGGAGGCTAAGACCTATGATGAATGGTTGCAGGAACTGGGCCTGGCTAGTCTAGTGAAGAGAAGGACCAGGGGAGACAGGAGAGCAGTCTTCCAATATTTGAGGGGCTGCCACAGAGAGGAGGAAGGGGTCAAGCTATTTTCCAAAGCACCTGAAGGCCAGACAAGGAATAATGGATGGAAACTGAACAAGGAGAGATTCAACCTGGAAATAAGGAGAAATTTTCTGACAGTGAGAACAATCAATCGATGGAACAGAAGTTGCCTTCGGAAGTTGTGGAAGCTTCATCCCTGGAGGCTTTCAAGGGGAGACTGGACTGCCATTTGCCAGAAATGGTGTAGAGTCTCCTACTTGGGGGTTGGACTAGATGACCTACAAGGTCCCTTCCAACTCTGATAATCTGCTAATGTTCTGTTAATTGTAACACAAACCACAGGCAACCCCAAAAGGCCAACCTTGCATTGCAAAGGCCACTATTGTCATTCTGCAATGCCGCTTCTCCCCTTGTGTATATATTTGGGGCCTTTTTTGCGATAACCCAGCTCCGAACAAAACAAACAGAGGATTCTTTTGATCAAACAGCCCTAATAAACCTTTTTCCTGGGTAAGATAACTGCGAGCCTGCCTTTAGCGTTTTCCATTTGCAGTATTCTGTTCCTAGCAAAGTGATTTTTATCATACTGGGACCCAGCTTATCTGTGGCAAAACTACAGGGCTGTGGATAACAAAGCCTCATTGTTGCATTGAAGCGTATCTTTTTTTTAGCAAGCTGTTCCAAACATACAAACCCTCCAGATTATCCAGGGTATATTTTCTACATTCTCCTAAGCAAAAATCAAGTGAATGCATCTCTTGCTGTCTAGCGAATCACCCCCCTTTTTTAAACCCATAAACTCAAAAGTAGCGTCACGAGAACTTTGCCGTATCCCAGCGTTTTTAGTCCCCTGAAAATTGAGTTGCGTGCACGATCGAAAATGGTTCACGCGCAGCGAGAGTTGGGCTGAGATGAGCAACGTCGCCACAGTTTCCATGTTTCCTAGGGAGCTTGATTGTTGTGGGTGTCGTGAACTTGTCACCCAGGTGAGCAGCGGTGAGCAGCTTCCTTATGCTTCATTGCAAAACACCTGAAGGTAGATTTGATCTCGCCACACAGGGATATACGGCTTGAGCAACTCTTTGCTGGATACGCCTTGGAAGAAACTTCAGTATGGAAAGCAGCTTTTTTCAGATGTCATCAAGCACAGCCAGAACCTCCAGAAAGAAGACCTGGTCCAGGAACTGATTAAACTGATGAATAACGAGGACCCGTAAGGCTCCGCATCTTCTCTTGTGTCAACTCATAAAATATTTCAATAGTCTTTTTAGAGTTGCTAATAGAAAGGGAGGGGGGAAATTGAAAGTGCATTCCATAAATAGTTTTTCAAAGATAGTAAGTAGGTGACTGAAATTTCTGCCATGCAAAATTCTAACTGGAGAGCATGATTGATGACTCTTGGCTATGGATGTGTCCCATTGGAGAATATGAATTATGATACACCCAGGGGATCGAGGGAAACCAGGGTCAAAAGTGACAATGAATAATGTGTCTCAGAGTCGGCTACACCCAGGCAGTGCCGGACATGTTAACTCCCAATAAATCCTTTTGAAGTTTTGGAAGTTTGGCTGGAGACTCATGATTTAAATGGGGTTAAGTGCTGGAATCCTGACCTCTTGCTTTGCTCCAAACCATTCTCTGCAGATGTCCAAGGGTGTGAGATTTTTTTTAAATTCATATTTATATGCCGCCCTTCTCCTTACAATTTTTGGGATACAACCCAATGCGCTCAGCAATAGCCTTCATTCCATTGTAAATGCCTGCTTATTACTAAGCGGCATTTTTACAAAGTCAGCTTATTGCCCCCAACAATCTTGGGTCCTCAATTTACCTACCCCGAGAGGATGGAAGGCTGAGTCGACCTTGAGCCTGGTGGGATTCGAGCCTGCAGTAATTGCAGGCAGCTGGAATTAAGTGCTAGGCATTTAACAGCCTGCACCACCAAGGCTCTTAATATTGAGAGTTGTAGGCCACCAACATTGGTAGAATCAAAACTTCCCCTGCCTTGACTTACAAACCGACTAACTTGCTGGCGGCATGGTCCCCATTTCCAGAACCCAGGACATTTAGCAGGCGATTACATGCCTTCGCAACAGACTGAGCCATCTTTACCTTGGCCAGGTTTATGTAAGAAAGCACCATGATATCCATCCATTATTATGAGGTCAAGGAGCTTCTGGCCCATGATCATCATCATCATTTAGCAATCCCATAATCCCTTGCGGGGTGGAGTCTTGACAACTGAATGGAGCTAGCAGAGTGTTTCATGGCCGGATGCCATTCCTGTTGCCAATACAGAGTTTTTGTATAGCAGATATAGTCTCATAGTGCCCAGAGAGAGAAATATCTGCCTCTACCTAGGATCAAACTCACAGCCTCCTGATTGTGGGGCGAGAGCACTACCTTTAGGCCACTGTATCACTTACAAGATTACCCCCTAAGCCATCAATAAATACCCATCTAAGCACAGGAAGTGGGGAATTTCAGTTCCACGATCTCTGATTTGGCTTCTTTTTGGTCCAGTCAGCTTCCAGATCCTGCAATGGAGGACCAGGGAAAGGATTATGTCCTCCCGTTCCTAAACAAGTATGCAGCTCTGTGCGTCCGATGTCCAGGTTATGGAACCAGGTAAGTGGAATATTGCATTGTTCGAATTATATTTTAGAGAACCTGTCAGCGAATGCAGCCCCCCCCCAGATGACAGCTAATCCTTGACTTGCAACCTTTCATTTTGTGACCATTCGAAAATAAAAAAAGCACTAAAAAATGAATGAATGAATGAACAAAGAAACAAACGAACGAACAAGCAAGCTGGAAGGGACCATGGAGGTCTTCTAGCCCAGCCCCCTGCTCAAGCAGGAGTTACGATCGATCCTGACTGCAGCATCCCCACAGTCACGTGATCAGAATTTGGGCACTTGGCAATCGGGCTGTATTTACAACAGTTGTAGCATCTGGGATCATGGGATCACCTGAGCCGCGGTGGCGCAGGGGTTAGAATGCAGGAGTGCAGGCTACTTCTGCTGACTGCCAGCTGCTGGCAGTTCGATCCTGACCGATTCAAGGTTGACTCAGCCATCCCTCCTTCCGAGGTAGGTAAAATGAGGATCCAGATTGTTGGGGGCAAGAGGCTGACTCTGTAAACTGCTTAGAAAGGGCTGTAAAGCACTATGAAGCAGATTATAAATCTAAGTGCTATTGCTGTCCTTCCTTCCTTCCTTCCTTCCTTCCTTCCTTCCTTCCTTCCTTCCTTCCTTCCTCCCTCCCTCCCTCCCTCCCTCCCTCCCTCCCATGACTGTGCAGTGTTTAGAATGCAGTATTGCAGGCTAACTCCATTCAGTGCCTGGAATTTGATCCTGACCTATTGGGGGCAATAGGCTGACTCTGTAAATTGCTTAGAGAGGGCTGGAAAACACTGTGAAGAGGTATATAAGTCTAAGTGCTATTGCTAGTGTCCTTCCTTCCTTCCTTCCTTCCTTCCTTCCTTCCTTCCTTCCTTCCTTCCTTCCTCCTTCCCTCCTCCCTCCCTCCCTCCCTCCCTCCTTCTCTCCCATCCATCCATCCATCCATCCATCCATGGTGCACAGTGGTTAGAATGTAGTATTGCAGGCTAATTCTGCCCACTGCCAGCAGTTTGATCCTGAATGGCTCAAGGTTGACTCAGCCTTCCATCCTTCCAAGGTCGGTAAAATGAGGATCCAGATCATTGGGGGCAAGAGGCTGACTCTGTAAACTGTTTAGAGAAGACTATAAACACTGCAAAGCGGTATATAAGTCTAAGGGCTATTGCTATTGCTATTTGCAACCTTCCCAGACAGCTTCCAACAGACAAAGTCAGTTGTGGAAGCCAGATTTGCTTAATCCACCGCATGATTCAGTAAGTAACTGCAGTGATTTGCTTAATAATCGTGGCTGTGACTTACTTAACCTTGCTTAGCAACTGACATTCCAGTCCCAGTTGTCATAAGTCGAGGAGTAAACCTCTAGTAGTTTACAGCAAGGAAAGGTCCACCCAGATTCTACTGCTGGCAGACACCAGATAGGGAGGGTATACTTTTCTGCCATTTTTAATAGAGAATCGGTGAGTATGCATATACCTGATGTAAATAGAGTTTACCTGCTCTGCATTAAAAGGAAGAAATCCCATCAAGATCCCCCAACTCAGGAAGAAACAGCCCACCCCTAATTGCTGCTCCATAAAGCCATTGTTTGCTCCAGATTTATTGGGATCTCTGCAAAAGAATTGACTACGCTGAGACTTTGATAAACCTATTTCCAACGTACGTTTGGGGATAAAATAGGCACTTGCTGCCATAGATCAAAAGATGAAACAAAAAAAAGAGAGTTTGGTGACAAATACCCAACAAGAGTCACAATTTGTGGCCTGACGCATCCCGCAAAGCAAATTTCTATGCAGGGAAATTTGGAGGAAGGCCCTTTTTAATTCTGGCCCAGACCTACCCGAAAACATGGTGATTTCAATTGAACACCGTTATAATTTATTGATTACAGTTATTAACATCCTGCCTTTTGGGGGTAAATGTCTGGACCAAGCCTTGCAAACAAAGTAAGTGATTATAAATCAAAATCCAATATTATCTGGAAGCAAAGAGGCAAACCTTTGCTTTGGTTTATCTGTCTTCCTTCCCCCCCTTCTCTGTTCCAGGAGGGTATCATAAATCCTAGATTTGGCCCAATATAAAGACACAAACAAGGACAAAGTTGAGCTTCTCCATTGGGAACTGATTTGGCGGGGTGGGGAGAGTGGATGGAAGTGCCAGCGAAAAAGTAACAGGCAGCCTCTCTCCTCCAGGGAATTTTGCATCCTCGTTTCGGGGAGAAAAGAGCATTCTCTGGTGCCCAGGTGATAGAACTGGCACAGATTGTAAAACTGAGTTAATATAAAACAGCAGGAGAGGTCTCTTACGTTAACTGAGTTTGTGCCAGGTAGAGTTTATTTCCAAGTTTGCTAGAACACAAGAATTTTGTCCGGGACTTTCATTTTTCTCTTTCTGGAAGTGGCCAATTCTGGCAATGGTTGTTCTGACTTGGGCTCCCAAAAGCACTGCCGACTCCTCGTCATGATAGAACCCCTTTTATTTAGGTTAAAGTGAATTCCTCTCATTCACTTTCCAGCACAGTCCCAGCCAACAGTCTTTCAAGAGGTTGCACAACTACAGGCCTTTATCGGGCTGGGAGAGTTGCCAGGCCGATATCTCCCGAACGCCACGCTGTAGCAGACAATACTTGGCCAGGAGTCAGGAACAGATCTTCACACTAATTAAACGAACTAATTGTCTCCTGCAAACACCACTCCCCTTTCGCTCCTCTTTATTCCCTATGGGAGGGGCCATTCACCATCCACCTGTGCCTTTACACCCGAGTCGACCCTTGTTCCTTAGCTGTTCCCTTCTCCTGGCAGCTCTGCACATGCGCACCCTGGGAACAGGCTCCAGCTGTTCTTCTGCCCCACTGATCTCCGACTCCGAAGGCAGCTGATAACTGCCAGACTGCCCTGGCTCCATCTCTGCCTCCAAACAGCCCTCAAGTCCAATTAAATAATAATAACTCTCTCACACACTGACAGGATGCTGGCTAGGCAGAGGCACAATTTTTCCCCTTATTTTCCTCCCAAAAAACTAAGCCCGACCACATGGTTTTGTAGTGAAGCACGGGCATCGAGCTAGTCTCTAATAAAATCAGTCCAAAGGTCCAGAATTCTACAATGTAATACAAAGAGGCAGGATTTTAAACTGCCCCCTGTTGTTGTTTTTTCAACCCCAAATTCATCTGTCTCCAGCTTGTTTCTCTCTTGGCTACATGACTAAGGGGATGGACAGGCAAATGAAGAATTAGGAACCCTGAAGATGATTACATCAGAACTACCTTAATCTTGCTTGAAATAAATCATCCATCATCTCCCTCTGGCCTTCGGTGGAGCAAATCCTGACTGTTTAGGAGAGCATTGAAAAATTATTAATAACGCTCGGGGTGGTTTTGAACCCTAATGCCTCTTTTATATCCTTTTAGCTTTTAAACTGCAATCGAATTTGTTGCATTAGTGTGACTCATATGTTTTTTTCCCCTCTTGGGGTGGGCTGCTTTGGGTCCTAAAGGCAGAGCATAGGTAGTCCTCCACTTATGACCACAATGGAGCCCCAGATTTCTGTGGCTAAGCAAAACGCTTGTGAATTTTGCTCCATTTTACGACCTCTCTCATCGCTGCTGTTAAGTGAATCGCTGCAGTTGTTAAGTTAGTCGTTAAGTGAATCTGGCTTCCCCATTGACTTCCATCCCTGGAAGCTTTCAAGAAGAATCTGGACTGACTGCTGTCAGAAATGGTGTAGGGTCTCCTGCTTGGGCGAGGCGGGGTTGGACTAGATGACCTCCAGGCTCCCTTCCAGCTCTGTTATTCTGTAAGACTTTGCTTATAGGAAGGTCACAAAAGGACCTCGGGACACTGCAACAGTCATAAGTACATGCCAGTTGCCTGGTGTGATGACCCGGGGTGTGGCACAAAAATAACAGTCACAAAAATAGATAAATTCCCTTTAATGCCTCCAACTTGGACCCCAATGTCCAATTATCCTCGGCTGGAGATCAAACTCTTCCAAAAACAGTCTGCAAAGGGAAGAAATGCAGTCTGAACCCAAAGTACAGATAAATTAGAAATTTAAAAAAAACAACACAAACCACGCTGAAGCAATTAACATGACAGGTCAGCATAATAAATTGCAGACTTCCAAAAGAGAACGAAGCACACACAGTTGGGAGGATGCCAAAACCCAGATAAGCCTGGACAAAGATAATGCCCGCTTTGCTTCCAGCAAGGTGCTGTGTGCAAACACCCTTCTTATATCCTGTTCTCCCAGCTGCAACTAATGAAAGGGATCAGGGCCCTTTCCTCTCCTGTAAGCCATGTTGCTCCCTTCTCCATTCCTCCCTGTGTGCCCTAGGATGAAGTGGGGGTGGCCCTGGGTCTTCCCACTGGACTGTGCCCTTCCCCCCATTTCTTCCACAGCCACCAGAGCCACACTCCCACTCCCTGCCAGCTGCTCAATCTCCCCCTCAGAATCAGACTCCAACAAGGGCATGACACCTAGCTTCTGATATTTTGACCACGTGACGGTGGGGACGTAAGTGTGAAAAACAGTCATAAGTCACTTTTTTCAGGGCCACTGTAACTTCAAATGGTCACTACATGAACTGTTGTAAGTGTCATGCTACCATCAGAGTATGAATCCAAGGAAGAAGATGAACAGCCATCAGGGAGCGGGGGAGTGGCTCCATTGGCTGTGGAGGTAACTGGGGAAGGGCAAAGTCAGGCTCGGCAGAGCAGGGGAGAGGTAGAACAAGGGAGAGGGGGTTCTCAGGAAGACCCAGGCCCACCCCCCTCCTCATCCTAGGGCATGCAGGGAAGAACGCAGAAGAAAGCAACGTGGGTAGCATGGCTTCCGAGGAAGGAAAGGGCCCTGATTCCCTTCATAAGGCACACCTGGGGAGGGAGTTTAAAGGAGAGGCAGATGGGAGGGGCGTTTGTCGGGAACAAACGCTGAATTTATCTAGTGTTAAGAGTTGTGGCCTGCATTCCTGGCATTCCTCCCGATTGTGTGAATTATTGCCGTGCTTCTGTGTGCTTATCTTGCCTTGCTGGAATTATTGGACTCATTATCTTGCCCATCTGGAGTGATTGATTGCAGTCATTCTGCTTACAGAGTTTGAACTGAAGTATCTGCAGCCAAAGGCTGCTGCAGGTTCGTGGGAGAGCTTTTCTCCAGGCCGGAGAGTAAACGGAACATTGGGGGCGAAGTTGGAGCAAATAAAGGGACTCATACCTGTTCTCTGGCTGTGGTGCCTTCATGCCACACCCTGGGTCATCAC
This sequence comes from Naja naja, assembly GCA_009733165.1. Taxonomy (NCBI): domain Eukaryota; kingdom Metazoa; phylum Chordata; class Lepidosauria; order Squamata; family Elapidae; genus Naja; species Naja naja. Next base: position 8,917,798 of record CM019165.1, read on the forward strand.
AGTAAGTCAAAGACCACCTGTACTTGTGTCGATAAAAAAATTTCTTTCCCCCTTTTTCAGAGCTAACACAGTCATTCTCGTCGACGGGGAAGGAAACGTCACCTTCACCGAACGGACCATGCTGAATGCCGATATCACCCAATGGAAAACCAGCACATACCAGTTTCAGCTTCAGATATAATCACTTTCCTACGGATACATTGGAAAGATGAAGTAAGAAGAAGAAAACGAATTGCTGGCCTGTCGGGCAAGAACCCAGCCAGCATTTCAAGAGGGCAGCTCCTCTTTTAACGTTGCCTAGATTATTGTAGCATTCATGGAAGGAAAAAAAACCTGAAACAAAACTGTTTTTATGTGTGTGTCTGCACAAAAATCCAGAACAGAAGTATTTGAATTGAAAAAGCAGACGTTTTATCTAAAAATAAGCTCTTTTTTTTTGCAAAGAGATCTGTGCTGGTTTTGCCGGGGGGAGGGGTTGGGGAAAATCACATATCTCCTTGAGTGGAAAACCCCACAATTATTTGACTTGCTAATGAAAATCGCAGAGAACTTTGGAGAATCATGTATGGTAAAGCACTCCTATTCTTCCACCTTTCCTTTGACCGCGGAGAGCTGGAAGGCCAAGCGATGAAATGACAGAGTGGGAAAAAAAAGTCATAATTCAGTATCGCGATGCTGTGCTATCTTTTAATAGGGCGGCATTAGCTATTTGTAAGCATTTGTGATTGTATAGAATGTGGGGTGGTTGTTTTTTTTTTACAGAGGTGCCTGGGAGAATAGGGAGAATTCTGAGTGCTCGGAGTTACTGGGCCTTTTTTTTAAGGAAAAACCCTTAAAATCAGATCATTGTTCCTTCCTTCCTTTCCCTGGCCACATAACAAAACCTGGTGTGAAGCCGTTATATGGCCTCGACTTGTTTTGTTATATGGCCTCGACTTGTTCCTCAAGAATCTCGTTTATTCAAAAATTCCTTGGGGTTCCTTTTTAAAAATTACCTTAAAAATTGAGCGATGTTCTTCCTGGAAGTCTGAAGCAGGAAAAGAGGGGGGGGGGGAACATAATAAAAGAGGAGAACTCTGATTTACTAAACACCTCCCTTTGCTGAGCGTGGAATATGTGCGCATTTTGGTGTTACAGCATTTGTGGAAATGACAGCGGTGTCATCCTCATGCCCTGTGGGAGGCTGATCATGCTTGTCTAAGGCTTAAATTCTTCTTATGCTCCCAAAGAAACTTATTTTTTAATGCCTGTTTGTTACATCCGCCTAGGAGGGAGTAAATTCTGTGAAAGTCAATCAAGGCTTCGTTGGAGTAGCTATGCATACAGAATAACAGAGTTGGAAGGGACCTTGGAGGTCTTCTAGCCCAACCCCCTGCCTAGGCAGGAAGCCCTACACCACTTCACACAAATGGTTATCCAATCTCTTCTTAAAAACTTCCAGCGTTGGAGCATTTAGCTGTTCCACTGGTTGATTGTCCTCACTGTAAGGAAGTTTCTTCTTAATTCTAGGTTGCTTCTCTCCTTGATTAGTTCCCATCTCTTGTTTCTTGTCTTTGGAGAATAAGTTGACCCATCTTTGTAGGAGTCCCTCAAATCAATGAGGGGCTCATTGAGCCCCTCAACAAGTCCTTTGGGAGATAGGGCGGCATACAAATCCAAACAAATAAATAAATATTGCAGCACTGCTGTCGTATCATCCTTTTGCTTCTTGGTTTGATTCCTTCCTTCTTTCTTTCCTCCCGTGGAAGAGTCACGATTCATAATTGGAGCCACTTTGTCCTCTAGGCAAGGAGAGAAATCTGCATTCTTCTGCCGTTTTAACTGCCACACCTATCCGGTTGCCTCTGAAGCTGATCTACTTGATCTTGGCAGGACTTCCGAACCAACACGTTGAAGGTTTACGCCGTTCGTTTGGCTTCCCTGAATTAGCTTCTTGAACGGAAAGCCGGCTTCCGAGGTGGCTCTTGCAGAAAATGAACCCACCCTGGGTGAGGCTATGTGGCAAGATTGCCAATTTAAATGGAGAAGGCAACGCCAGCGGTTTAATATGCTCCCTTGCAGCCGTGGAGGGCTTAACGTTAATTCCTCAAATGTTAGATTGCTTGCCAGTTGTCAGTCCTCAGCTGAAGGATGCGCTTGTGTCAAGAAATATTAAAATCCCAGCCAATTTTTCTGCAGTTTAAACCCCATGGGTGAGCCCGGTTACTTAAAAAAGGGACTGCCAGAGATTTATTCGCCCTGTCGGTTTTGTGCTCTCTCTCTCTCTCCTGCAATATATATATATATATTTTTCAAAGTTAGCATTACACAAATGGCTGAAACCATCCAGATTTTTTTTATTTTTGCTTTCCTTACAGTTCTTGAAGATGTAATCAATGGCTTAGCCTCTGTCTTCAGCGCCTGGGTGGCAACCGGGAGAAAGGATACTTACAGGATGGGAAATTAGGATTAAGCTGGCAGCCTAGCAGGCAGGGAGAAACACCAATTTCAAAGCACATTATAGTATTCAGGGGCCAAATTCTGTGTAAAACAAAAGGGGGCAAATCCAATGTTCAAGAAAAACGGTTCTAAGAGAAGAGAATCTTTGTAGCTCAGGGTTCCACTGTGGGGTATTTAGTGATAGAATAACAGAGTTGGAAGGGACCTTGGAGGTCTTCTAGCCCAACCCCCTGCTTAGGCAGGAAACCCTATACCACTTCAGACAAATGGCTGTCCAATCTCTGCTTTAAAACTTCCAGTGTTGGAGCATCCACAATTTCTGGAGGCAAGTTGTTGCAATGATCAATTGTTCTCACTGTTAGGAAGTTTCTCCTCAATTCTAAGTTGCTTCTCTCCTTGATTAGTTTCTATCCATTATTCTTTGTCTGGCCTTCTGATGCTTTGAAGAATAGACTTACCCCTCTCTTCGTTGTGGCAGCCCCTGAGATATTGGAAGACTGCTATCATGTCACCCCTTGTCCTTCTTTTCATCAATCTAGACATACCCAGTTCCAGAACTAGACATACCCAGTTCCAGTGCATATTAGCTCCATCTTCAACAAGATTTCTTTTATTTAGGAAAGCATCAAATTGGCAAAGTCCATGGTAATTCCGGATAGGACCCAACCCAGAATTACCCCACAATATTAGAAGTTAGAAACAACCCCCAAAAGTCACGTTCTCCAATAGAAGTAATACAACATTGCTTGATGTCATAAATCTCCACCTCCAGGGGCCCAAGCCCAGACAGCTCGTTTTCCCACGGGAAGAAGAATCACCTAGCCAAAACAACTCTCTTTCTCTCCACTCCTCCCCCTTAGGAGTGTGTCAAGCCCTCAACCCTTCCCCCCATGACTGTCACAGAGAAAAGAATATGTACTAAGACAAACTAAAATGGCTAAACTTATGACAATTTCGGGCTTGACAGTAAATGTATTAACCTCTAAGCCACAGGCTTTCCTCAGAGAGTTTGGTGCTCTGTGTGCTTGTCTGTTTTCATGCAGATGTTTCATGACCCAACTAGGTAACATCATCCGTGCTAAAAGGGAGAGGGGTCTGCAAACAAAGCAGCCAGGTTCAGAGAGCACCAAGGACCCCCACGAGGAAAAAGACACCAGTGCTTGCTGTTAACAGCCACGTTGAACATCAGTCTTGCAAACAGGTGTAAATGTCCTTGCACCTCCTCCAATAGGAGAACATCCCTCTCAGAGTTGTAGGAGTGCCATTTAAAAGAGCACTCCACTTTTCATTGATGGGATGCATGTCACAGCTTTTCTTGGGAAAAACTCCACAATTCTCAATTTCTGATCAATACAGACCCCAACTAGGACATGATAAATTGAGTGTCAGGATTCCGGCAGTTACCCCCATTTAAATCATGAGCCAAACTTCCAAAACTTCAAAAGGATTTATTGGGAATTAAAATGTCCGGCACTGTAGCCAACTCTAAGACACATCATTCATTGTCACCCTTGACCCTGGTTTTCCCCCCACCTCCTATTCTCAAAACATTCTCCAATGGGATACATCCATCCATGCTCTCCAGTTTTTTTGCAGAAACTTCAATCACCTAGTTACTGTCTTTGAAAACATTTATGGAATGCACTTTCGGGTTGCAAACTGCCACACTGCTCCCCACTCCCTTTCTGTTGGCAACTCTAAAAAGCCCATAGAAATATTCTATGAGTTGACATTGAGAGGGAATGATGGGGAAATAAGCCCTATTTGAGACAGGATTTGAATAGTCGGTCTGTTCTGATGGCCTATGTTACCCTCCCAAGAAGAAGGGCAGACGTGAAAAAAAATATTTTTAATCTTTGCAGCCAGTGAATTTGTAGAAAAAAGGTTTTTCTACCTGATCGTGTCTCGATTTTCTTGCGAGAGGCTTTCCTCTCTAAATATATATAAGGAAAGTCCTGTGTAATAATTTACCAGGAATCTTTTTGGATCTCTTTAATTATTTGGAATGCCATCTTGGCAGGCCCTTGTCAACAGGTGATATAAACAATTGGCTTTTAGCCCTCTTTTTAGCCTTTTATCTTTTCTGGTGCTTCCCCTGTTTAGCTCTAAATGACAGCTCCCCTGATGGCACAGCGTGAGCTTGTCTGATCAATTGTTTTCAAAATGCATAATTGATATACCTAAAATACTGCTGAAGAATTCCTTTTAAGTTCCTTTTAAATTGTTAAAAGAACTGGGCCTTGGGCTCACGTTCAAGATGAAAACGAAGGAGGTCGTAAGAGCATCACAGATACAGCCAAGGGAAAAGCGTTATCATCTGAAGGTGTTTTTTTTCTTCTCCATTTGTGTGTGTGTGTGTTTTGCAGAGCTAGGCAAAAGAGCTGGAAAAATGAAAAAACACACACAGACACACAAATCAAGAATGGTTTGAGATTTGATGCTCCTTTGCTTGTAAGCCTTGAAAATCAGGGTCACCCATTAGTGAGGTGAAGGTTTGAGTAGGTAAAGACAGCTCATTTTTAGTTTCACTTATTCGCGTTAGAAGCAGCACAATTAAAATAAGGCATACTATACCACATAAAAAAACTATAAAATAACAAGATCAAAATATGTGCAAGTTAAACGGATCTTGCCCAGCGCTGAAAACATATTTGCAGATGAAAATACCACATAAAAAAACTATAAAATAACAAGATCAAAATATGTGCAAGTTAAACGGATCTTGCCCAGCGCTGAAAACATATTTGCAGATGAAAAAATCAACAAGTTTTAACAACTGATTATCACTGGAGACAACCTGTCTTAGGAAAAAAAGAAAGAAAACCCACCAGTCTGAATGTAACAGGCAACCATCAACACCTCAAGACCTCGTAGCCTTGTCTTTGACTCACCCCTCTTTCCTACTTCAATGCAGGTGGTCCTCAACTTACAACAGTTCGTTTAGTGACCCTTCAGAGTTACAACGGCACTGGGAAAAGGGACTTACGACCATTTTTCACACTTACGACCGTTGCAGCATCCCCAAGATGACTTGATCAAAATTCAAACACTTGGCAACTGACTCATATTTATGACGGCTGCAGTGACCCAGGGTCACGTTTTGCGACCATCCGACAAGCAAAGTTTTTGGGAAGACAGGTTCACTTAATAACCCCTAGTTGTTAACAGTAGCAGTGAATCACTTCACAGACGTGGCAAGAAAGGTCATAACATGAGGCAGAACTCACTTAAGAAGTGTCTCGCTTAACAACATAAATTGGGGGGGTCCATTGTGGTCGTAAGTCGAGGACTGCCTGTACAATTCAGATGGAGTGGAAGGAGGCCCTTCTTCACTGGCCCATTTGAACCGGGAAATTATAGACATTACAGCTATGCCTTAAAATTAAAATCAGCTGGAAGTTTTAAATGTCTACCTTTTGTAACTGAAGAACAAGGGAAATAACTGATTGGATAGGTTGCTTAATTCATTCTTTCTCGCCCGCCTGCCCTTCTCCCTCTATCAGAATATTTTTCAGGTGCTGCTAAAAAATATTCCAGATATCCTTTCCTGGATTCTGAACCATATCCGATGAGGGCCACACAATTTGTCTGATGTATTGCATTCCTGCAGTTGAGTTTGCAGACCATGCATTATTTAAAAACCAGTTGGAAAATGGCTCTTCTATCGGCGGAGTCCTTGTTAGTGTAACCCTGGGTTTCTTGAATGAACCCTAGATGGAATCGCAGGTTTTTCTAAGGAATAAGCTATGTTTTACAAGCCATAATGGCACCCAAATCAAAGCCAAATAAGGATTAGCCTGATGGGCAAATCTCATCCGTCTTCTTTAGCAGAGTTGGAAGGGACCTTGTCGGTCATCTAGACCAACCCTCCCTCCCTCCCCTGCCCAAGCAGGAGACCCTACATCATTTCTAACAGATAGCAGTCCAGTCTCCCCTTGAAAGCTTCCAGTGATGAAGCTCTCATAACTTCTGAAGGCAATTTCTCTTCCATAGGTTGATTGTTATCACTGTCAGAAAATTTCTCCTTATTTCCAGGTTGAATCTCTCCTTGGTCAGTTTCCATTCATTATTCCTTGTCTGGCCTTCAGGTGCTTTGGAGAATTGCTTGACCCCTTTCCTCCTATCTGTGGCAGCTCCTCAGATACTGGAAGACTGCTCTCCTGTCTCCCCTGGTCCTTCTCTTCACTAGACCAGCCATGCCCAGTTCCTGCAACCGTTCATCGTATGTTTGAGCCTCCAGTCACCTAAATCATCCTGGTTGCTCTTCTCTGCACTCTTTCTAGAGTCTCAACATCTTTTTATAGTGTGGTGACCAAAACTGGATGCAGTATTCTAGGGGTGGTCTTCCTAAGGCTTTATAGAGTGGTATTAGTATCTCCCTTGATCTTGATTGTATCTCTCTGTTAATGCAATTTAGGATTGCATTGGCTTTTTTGGCTGCCGCCGCACGCTGCTAGTTCATATTTAATTGGTTGTGCAGTAAGACTCCAAGATCCCTCTCCCAGTTAAGTGGGAAGATGTGGAGAGCTACATTATGGCTTGATTGGAAAGGATGTCACTCTGTAGCATCCCACAGCACAGGGTTATGAGTAAGTCTTGATGCTACCTCACATTCAGAAACCAAACCAAATAAAATCACCTCTGCTTGGGATACAAGTGTTTAGTCCTAAGCTAACCTTCAGGGGAGCTAATTTTTGAGGATTGTTAGAACGTGAGGAGACAATTCAGATATTTTAGGGGACACCACCCAAATCTTCAATCTGGCCTGGTTCACTCAAGCACAAATTAGAGACGAGTTGTAGTGCATGATTTGATCTGATGTGCCTTGCGCGTGGTTTATTTATAGGGGCACAACATGCAAATCGTACCCAGGGAAATAACATTTGAGATTTTTTTTTGTACCATATGTAAAAATGGAAGCCAGCTTAGTGTTAGCCTGGAAAACAGGTAGTCCTTGATTTACAGCCATTCTCTAAGCCAGTGGTTGCCAACCAGTGCCACCACTGGTGGTCCGCGAGAAAATTTTGGTGGTCTGCAGAGAAATGTCACCCCCAAAGCAATTAATCCATGCTGCGCGGGAACACAAGGCTGTGCCACCCACATGGCCCGTGGGAACACAAGGCTTGTGTCGCTTGCATTGCGAACAACATGAGGTAGTGATGGGAGGGAGGAAAGGGCGGAGGGGGGAACTTGCCCCACTCACCCCAGGTATCTGGCCTGGCCACCGGGCTGCTTCTTTCCACTTCTTTCTTCTTCTGCTTTTGGCTGCACACAAGGAAAGCAGCAAAAGTCTTTCTTTCTCTCCCCCAAACTTTGCCAGAAATGAGTCTTTGGGACCCTGCAAGGCATCCTCCTCCAAGAGGCTGACAAGTCCCACAAAGATTCATTTCTGGCGGAGTTTAGGGGAGAGAAAGAAAGGCTTCTGCTGTTTTCCTTGCATGAAGCCAAAAGTCTCTCTCTCTCCCCCTGAGAACGGAGCTGGAGACGGTATCCTGCGATCCCAAATAAAGAATGATTGATTGGTAGAAAACGGGTGGGAATTTTCCTGCAGACTTTTTTTGGGATTTTCCCAGGGTCTCTGATCCGCGGGATTTAAAATTATGAGTTTGGTGGTCCCTGAGGTCCAAAAGGTTAGTGACTGTTTGAAGTTACAACGGCGCTAAAAAGAAAAGTGACTTACGAACTTACAAACATCCGGCTGCATCTCCACAATTGTGTCATCAAAATTGAGCCATTGGTGACTTTCCCTGGCAGCTTCCAACAAGCAAAGTCAAATGGAAGGGGAAGCCAGATTTGCTTAACCACTGCACCGCTTCACTTAACAACTGTGGGGGGGGAAGGTCATAAAATCAATTGCCATTTACTTAACAGCTTCCTTGCTTAGCAACAGACATTTTGCTCTGAATTGTCCTAAACCGAGGACTATCTGTGTGCGGTTGGAGAGGCTTTTGAGGAATTTGCTAAAGCAGGGCTCCCCAAACTTGGCAACTTGAAGGCTTGTGGACTTCAACTTCCAGAATTCTCCAGCCAGCATAGCTGGAGTTGAAGTCTTGGTGGTGCCGGCTGTTAAATGCCTAGCACTTAAGTTCCAGCTGCCTGCAATTAGTGCAGGCTCGAATCCCACCAGGCTCAAAGTCGACTCAGCCTTCCATCCTCTCGGGGTAGGTAAATTGAGGACCCAAGATTGTTGGGGGCAATAAGCTGACTGTAAAATGCCGCTTAGTAATAAGCAGGCATATACAATGGAAGGAAGGCTATTGCTGAGTGCATTGGGTTGTATCCCAAAAATTGTAAGCCACCCTGAGTCTTTGGAGAAGGGCGGCATATAAATGTAAGTTAAAAAAAAACACTCCACAAGTCTTAAAAGTTGCCAAGTTTGGAGACCTCTGTGCTAAAGGGTAGTTTAGCCTTTAAACTCAGTTCAATTTAAACTGAAATTTTGGGGTTGCTCAGGGTCACTGAAATACGACTTTTTTTACAAAAAAAAATCCACTCCTCTTTGAAGCTTGTTTGATATTGTCACATTCGCCTGTATGCAAATGTAGCCAATAAACTGCTCGATAACTTTTTTTGCTGCTGCTGCATTAATTTGCCTGAAAGATGATTTGGTGGGTCTGAGTTTCCCTTCTGTCCCATGAAGCAGGTTTCCCACCCACCCCACATCCTTCCGTTGATCGAAAACTGAAGAAGCTTCTTGGATGAGAAACGAAATGTCTGCAAAAGAAAAACCAGAAAGTCCAGTTGCCTCTTGAACAAAAAAAAAACACCTTTGAGACATCCTGAAATCTGATTAGTCTAATCTTCCCATCTCAGTGGCTTTCCTGGATGGCTGCAGACCCCTGATTTCCTTCCAAGGTAATGGATCATCAAGCTTGGTAGATTTAATACCCTTTGAGACGGTAGTAGTGGAATATCTACAAAGCTCAGGGATGAATGTTGAGATACTTTGATGTTCCTGGAACTTTGCTTCCCTGGTCGCTTTTTATAACCAGGGTAGGTCAGATAATGCTCTAATGTAGGTAACTTTAAGACTTGTGGACTTCAACTCCCAGAATTCCCCAGTCAGCCATGGTAATTATGGTAAAAGCCATACTTTTTGAAAACCATGGAAAAGAAGCATGCTGGAAGGGACAAATCAAATGTAAAACTCCATGTCTGCTGCCTTAGTGGGACTATGAATAAACCAAGGCTTGCTGGAAGAGTCAGGTTTAAATTCCTTCCTGAAGCCCATCAGTGCTGGCAGGGGAATTGTGGGAATTGAAGTCCACGGGTCTTCAGGTGGTCAAGGTTGTACACCCCTGCTCTGAAGAATTAATGATAAGTAGCATTCAAACGGGGGAGTTTGTAGCTGTGATGAAATGAAGTCTGGACTTGCAGGAGAGAGGGACCGTGTCAAGTGTTCCTACTAACCAACTCCAAGCCAATAAACTCCGAGACAAACATTTCCTCAAAGGTCCATTTTATGAGAATTGTCCTATTGGCACATCTGAGAGTTCCGGGTTTTCCCTTCCCAAAAAAGAAACCCAAGATCCGTCCCCTGCACCCATCAGTCCATCACATCATGGCCCAATCAAATCTTCGTCCCAACTGGAGACATCCCTCCAGTCACTCCCCTCCATGTGCAGGGCAACATGTCCTTGACTCTCTGAGAAAGAATGTTGTTGAGTCTAATCTTCTACCTCTCTATGAAATCCCCCCTCCCAAATTCCCAGGCACTGAATGTGGCAGCAAAGCTTCCAAGTAAAAAATGGCTTCCAAGGCTGACAGGCTGTATTTCAGAGGACCAAGACAAGATAGCAAAGTTTAGATAGTTTGGCTGAGATGAATGAAGACAACTTCTCCTTTAGTAATTCTCAAAGTATGTGTTTAATGGTGCAAGTAGCCCATTTTAATTTGGCAAGATTTCTATCTATAGTTGAGGAACAGTAAAGGAAACTGCTTAGAAGAACCTCAAGGCCTGTCTTGGTTTTTGGACACCCTGACAGTAGCAATGGTGGGGGTAATTCCAACTCCATCAAAGTGTTTAAGGATATGTGAATCTAGGATACCTTTAATGCCAATTGTTGAAGGGTGTGAGATAGTCTTGAAGATACATTTAATGACTGTAAGAGAAACATCAGCTGGGCCTGGATAGATAGCAGAAGGTGAGGAAGTAACTCAAGATTTCCTGGCCTTGATCTTCTTTGGTGTAAGAGTGGCGAGAGAGAATTATAGAATAATGGAGTTGGAAGGAACCTTGAAGTCTTCTAAACCAACCTTCTGCTCATGGGAGGAGATCCTGTACCATTTCAGATATTCTTTGATGATGAAACCGTCATGTGTTTTTGACAAACCCATGTTGGTTTCTGGTTATAACTTTGCTTGCTTCTTGGTGTTGTCACATCTGTTGCTTATCTTTTCCAGGATCTTTCCAGGTATTGAACTGGTCTGTATCTTTCTCAGGCTTTCAACTTTCTCTTCTTATATTCCATAACAATAATGTGGACTTCCACTAATTCATCTGGTGTCTGTTTCCTAACTCGGTCAACTCTGAAGATGCCGCAAACTTTAAAGGCATCATCTAGACAGAAAAGTCCATCCCCCCCAAAAAAAATCAGTGGGGAACTACCTGCTTCTTGTTGCCAAGGAAACAGTATGGCTGCACCCATCATGGCAGCCATTTTGTGAGAACACCCACAACATCCTTCACCCAATTCTAACCACTGGAGCAAAAAGACCACACAGATTGAACAGCTACAAACTGGTAGTTCGGTGTTGTAACAGGGTGCTTTGTTCATTGGAATGCAAATGGCGATTCTGGGTTTTATTTAAACCACATTTCATCTCGGCCAACAGCAACAACATAATGCTGTCCTTTCGTTACTAGATTTTAAAATTTGGAGGCAGGAAGGGGTTTTTAAATTGCACTGATGGCATTCTGCTGCAACAGTAGGTCTGGCTTTTCTTTGAGCCTTGATTTACCACAACTGAGCCCAAAATCTCCATTGCTAAGCTCCCTCCTAAGTGCCCTCCTATTGTTCTTCCTTTCCACCTTCCTTCCTTCCAATGGTGCACAGTAGCTAGAAGGCATTATTGCAGGCTAATTCTGCCCACAGCCAGGAGTTTGATTGTGACCAGCTCAAGGTTGGCTCAGCCTTCCATCCTTCCAAGGACCCAGATTGTTGGGGGCAAGAGGCTGACTCTGTAAACCCCTTAGAGAGGGCTATAAAAGCACTGTGAAGCAGTATGTAAATCTACTATTTCTATTGCTATTGGCTCAGCCTTCCATCCTTCTGAGGTCAGTAAAATGAGGACCCAGATTGTTGGGGGCACTACGCTGACTCTGTAAACCGCTTAGAGAGGGCTGTAAAAGTACTGTGAAGTAGCATATAAGACTAAGGGATATTGCTAGTGTCCTTCCTTCCTTCCATCCATCCATCCAGCCAGCCAGCCAGCCATGGCTCACAGTGGTTAAATGCAATATTGCAAGCTAACTCTGCTCACTGCCAGGAATTCAATCCTGACGGGCTCAGGATTGACTCAGCCTTCCCTCCTTCTGAGGTCAGTAAAATGAGGACCCAAATTGTTGGGGGCAACAGGCTGACTCTGTAAACCACTTGCACAGGGCTGGTAAACACTGTGAAGCGGTATATAAGTCTTAAGTGCTATTAAATAGACCAGTATTGGTAATGCTTTTTAACTCCCATCTGCTCCACTCTAGCAATCTGCTTATATTTTCTGCAATCCCAGAGTTGGAGTGCTCCAACTGGACAGATTCGTACGTGCATCCCTGCACACTTCATATAATCGTTACTATTGTTTTTATTTACGAAGACTGATTTCCTATTGGCGATGAGCTGTTTTCCCCGCTTGACCGACAGCCCGACAGCCCGCCCCTTCACCACTGCGTCTCTAGCCGCTCTCCCCACCCCCACCCCTTTCGGGCCCCGCCTTCCCACCGCTCCTATTGGCCGCTCTTCCTCGCCCGTGGCTTCTATTGGCGGCGCGCGAGAGAGGCGGGAAGCGCGCGAGCTCTCTCCTCGACAGCCGATTGGCCGGGAGGCGGGGGAGAGGGCCGGGCGGCTTCTGCGGCGGCGTGAGACGTTTAAAGATGGCGGCGTCCCCGCGAAGGCGGCTTCGGTGAGGCGGGGAGAGAGTGAGTAAAAGACGCGGCTGAGGAGGCGGCCGCTTTTCAGTCCCTCACGCCGGCTCGGAACTAGGCGGACGCGGAAGAGACCCGGAGGAGCAGCTGAGACCGGGCGGGCATGGCTCAGGTGGGTGCCGGGCCTGGCTGCCTCCGCTTAGAGGAGGGGGCTGCCCTCCAGAGCCTCTTTGACTAGGCCCCCGTGGCCCTGGTAGGCCGAGAAGCACTGATTCCCCCACTCCCTCGTTTGATTGACGGCCGGGTGGAGGGCTCAGTGGGCCACGTGACATGGCCCGGACTCTATTACGCCCCTCCCCCGAATTTGGGGAGGGGGGAGGAAAACTTGGGGTGTATTTATTTTAATGGCGTTTAAATTCTATGAGATCTTTAAATGCTTTAGGTGTATAGGGGGGTCGGGTAGGGGGGGGTCTTCTTTCCTTTTTAGGGCCACAACTCTATAAAGTCACTTGGGCTTGGCCCAAAAGCCACCCCGAGTCTGGGGGGGGGGGTTCAAGGGGTTTGGGGGAGTCCCCATCCAGGATAGCACTTCATGGTCAAAATGGGCCTTGGGGAGGGAGGGATACAGTTGCCTTCCTGGTTTTGGGTGAGGGGGAACCTTCTCAAGGGTGGGTAACATGAAAGATAACACACAATACAGCTGAGGAGGGAATTAGCACAATAACAGGGTTGGAAGGGACCTTTGAGGTCTTCTAGTCTAACCCCTCCTGCTCAAGCAAGAGATTCTATACCATTTCAGACAAATAGTTGCCCAATATCTTCTTAAAAACCTCCAGTGATGAAGCACCAACGGTTTCTGAGAACTGGAGGTTGATCATTTATGTTACTTTTATTTTGTAAGATTTATTGGCTGCCCATCTTACCCTGGGCGGCACACAATCTTATTTTTTTACAGGTGGTCCTTAATAATAATAATAATTTATTAGACTTGTATGCCGCCCTCTCTCCCTAAGGACTCAGGGCGGCTCACAGTATAAAACCCAATACAATAATTTACTTTAAAAATCAATTAAACATTACAAGCCTAGTAACAATAAACTAATTAAAATTCATTAAAATTACTCTAAAATACCCCCCACCCCACCCTTGGTTCAGTCCAGACCAGCCTGTTGAAAGAGCCAGGTCTTCAGGTCACGGCAGAAGGAGTGGAGATCAGGGGCCAAACGAAGGCCCAAAGGGAGCTGATTCCACAGGGTGGGTGCTCCCACAGAGAAGGCCCTACCCCTGGGCACAGCCAGCCAACAATGTCTGGCCGACGGTACCCCAAGGAGGCCCTGCCTGTGGGAGCGTACAGGGTGATCGGAGCGTGATGCCGGCAGGAGATGCTCCTTGACTTATGATAGTTCATTTAGTAACTGAAATTAAAACAGCATGGGGGAAAAGTGACATGATCACTTTTTGCACTTATGACCATTGCAGCATCCTGTGTTCGTGTGATTTACCTTCGGATGCTTGACAACTGACACATATTTATGATGATTTCAGTGTCCTGGGGTCATGGGAAACCCCTTATGTGACCTCCCGACAAGCAAAGTCAACAGGGAAAACTGGATTCACTTAATAACCATGTTACTAATTTAATGACTGCAGTGATCCACTTAACAAATATGGCAAGGAAAGTCGTAAAATGGGGCAAAACTCACAACGAATTTCTTAGCATCATAAATTTGGGGCTTTGTCATGTCAAGGACTATCTGCATTGCTCTCCATCCTTCCATATATATATATACATTCACAGATACATATGTACATGTATCTATGTATGTACACATACATACTTACACACACATTATACATACATACGTATAAAAGTTATTGGTGTTTGTGCCTTTTTCCCGGATTCCTTGTAATTAGGGTTAAATCATGGTGTATGACATTAATTTGAGTCATTGCAAGATTCTCATAAAAGATGGGGAGGGAAATAAACTTTTTCTCATCACCTCAACTGTACAATTGGTGTCTGAGTACTGGAGAGACGAGACACCTCTGTCCAATAAAAATCAGACTTCAAAGGGAATGGCACCATTTTCTCCTTTGGGGTTGTAGGTGTTCTAGTTTTTGTGGCCCTCTTAGGTGCATTATTAAATACTTGCCCAGGCAGTATTTGAGAATTGAACACAATTGAATGAAAGTGGGGGGAAAGCTGGTAACTGCAGAGCAATGACTGTGAGTAATTCGTAGAAAAAGCACCAGCTTTTTCAGTGGTGTAAAATTCTTTGCCTTTCAAAGCAAGCGATCCTTTTTGCTTTGTTTCTGTAGTTCATGATGCTGTTTTTGGGAGCATGCCAGGTGACCAAGTTCAGTTCTGACCGTTTTTTTCTTTTATTAAAGCAGACAGCCTGTATAAGCAAGTGAGTCTTGTGGTAACAAAGTTCACAGATTTATTCTGGCAAATCTTAACTTGGTCCAGCTTGGTGTTGTTTCATAACAGTGTAACACCTTGCCCTAAATTTTTGATTGAACACAATCTGAAATAAATCTACTTGTTCATCTATTTGCTTCTATCTAGCTGTTCTACTCCTTTGAATTCTCAAAGAAGGCTTATCAAAGTTGAAGATGGTATTTCCCTTAAAGACCATGATCCTTGCCTACCACTTGTATCTATCACTCCAGAACCTGAAAATACAATAGTCAAAATGACACATACGGAAGCTGTACTTATAGACGAAATGAAAACAAGTCTTCATAACCATTCTCTGTACATCATCATAATTTTACCAAGGATGGGTTGGCTATAATCCATTGTTAACTTAGAACTGTGATGGTGAACCTATGGCAGATGGGCTGGAAGTGGCACGCAGAGCCATCTTTCCAGGCGTGCCAGCCATCGCCCGTTGCTCTTATGGGTTCTGGCACGCACATGTGCGCCTGCCAGCTGATCGTGCACGGGACTGCCGGAAACCAGAAGAGCAGCTGCCTGTCATTTTTTTCAGTCCCGTCGTAACTTCAAATGTACACTAAATTTTTGTAAGTAGAGGACTACCTGTATGTTATTCTCAGGATTGGATAATTGGACTGTGCTTCCTAATCCGAGTGATTGACAGTTGACTTATTTTTCTTTGCAGGATGAAAGAAATCAAGGAGATCTACAACATCCATGGAAGAAGCTCTTAGCTTGGACATCAGCTATTTAAGCTGAATGCATTGTGATTTCCAGTAATTGAGACAGTGATTCTGAAAGCTGTCCACATTAATGAAAAGAGCAATGTAGTCAGCTTAACTGAACCATCAGTGTTGCCTTTTGAATAAAGCACGACCCACCCTCTCTGGAGGGACTTCTGCATGTGAGGATCATAGATTCCTACAACCCTTCCCTTTAAAATTTGGTGGGTTTATTATTATTTCCCCTCCCCTTCCCCTCTGGGTAAGTTTTAGCGATGGAGAATTGTGAGAACACACTTCCCCTTTCAAAAGAGCCAGCCAGCGCTGAAGTGAACATGGAGAGCCCTTGTCCCCCACCACTGCCGCCCAACGAACAGCCTCCACCACCTCCCCTGCAAACGTCCAGTGACGCAGAGGTAATGGACGTTAGCTCCGGTGGTGATGGACAGTCAGATACCCCTGCTGGGGACGCCCACGCTGGCAACGGGACGCAGCTCCTCACCAAGGGATCTCCGTGCTACCAAAGTCGACTTATCATAGATCCTCAAAGCGGCCAAAGCCCAAGAACTGCTCGCCACGCGCCCTCCGTTAGGAAGTTCATTCCCAGTCTTAAGTTGCTTAAGGATGTAAAGATTAGCGTTAACTTTACAGAGAGCTGCAAAAGCAAAGACAGGAAAGTGCTGTACACTGGAGCTGAGCCAGATTATGAGGCAGGGGTAGAGTTAGGGTTTCGCGGTGTCAATGGGGATTTGCATGCTTGCCCCGTCGGTGCGGGTAGTGGCCCGGCGGCTCAGGTAGCCGGCGAAAAAGAGGAGGCCAAGGATGAGGACAACGAGGTAGATCAGGAAAAGCGAGTGGAATATGCAGTGTTGGATGATTTAGAAGACTTTACAGACAATTTGATGGAAATAGATGAAGAAGGAGGGTTTGCATCTAAGGCGATTGTTCAGCAAGACAAAGTGGATGAAGAAACCTTGCACTATTCTTACGAGGTAACTATGATTTTGTTTTGTTTTGTTTCCAGAGTTTGGATTTCAGGAAGGAAATTCGCAAATATACAGCTTTTCTGCAGCATTTTTATGAACTGGGAAGGGTGGGGGAAATGAGGGATAGGAAGAAAACCTGGAACAAAATTAGGGCTTGAGGCTTAATGGCAGAGAAGATACGGGTAGTCCTCAATGTACAACCACAATTGAGGCTAAAGTGTATGTTGAGAAATTTTGAGACAACTGTTAAGGTGTTTTATGACCTTTGTCATCAGAGTTGTTAAATGAATCACTGCAGTTCTGTTAGTAACCCAGTTGTTAAGTGAATCTGGTTTTGCCATTAACTTGTCGGAAGGTCGCAAAAGAGGATCACATGACCTTGGGACACTGCATACATAAACATGAACCAGTTGTCAAGTACCCAAATTTTGACTGTGTGACCGTGGGGATGCTGAAATGGTCGTAAGTGTGAAAAAAAAATCATAAGTTGCTCTTTTTAGTGCTATTCTGACTTCAAATGATCACTAGGCAAATGGTAAGCCGAAGACTTACCTGTAGAAGTAGTTCTTGGTTGGCAACCATTTTCAATCGCAACAAAGGTGAAAAAAGTAACCAATTCTGACAATTGCAGCCTTCACAGGTCTGTAAAGCAAAGGAAAGCTAAAGGAAGATCATAAGCCAAGTTGCAGATTCACCTAGTATCTGCCTCACTTAACCACTGAGTTGTCTGTCCCAGTTGTGGTTGCTTAAATGAGGACTATCTGTAGAGCTCATCAAAGTAGCTGCATAAAAAATCATCAAATCTTCCTGAATTATTACAGAACTGCTGAGCTACTTACCACTGCGTGGAACCTTCCACCTTGATATAGTCCGAGTCACTTGGACAATTTATAGGTCTCTGCAGCCATACCTGCCTTCTCAGGGAATGAGGAGAATATGGGGCGTGGTATCTACCTGACAGTATGTTTTTCAGGATGAATTTGATAATGACGTGGACGCTCTGCTGGAAGAGGGCCTTTGCGTTCCCAAAAAAAGGAGGATGGATGAGAAATATGGAGGAGAAAGCGACCATCAGTCTGACGGAGAGACCACTGTGCAGCCCATGATGACCAAAATAAAAACTGTTCTTAAAAGTAAGCTGTTGCAACTAATTGCTTTGATAAGTTTCTCTAAAAGGCTGGCTCTCTGTTCACATCTTGCCCAGAACAACTGTATTTCTGCGAGGGAGACGGGCAGTTAAGGAGTGTGAAAAATAAATAAAAATAAAATTTGGTCCACACTCAGAACACAAGAGTTGTTCCGGGTGTGAGCAAAACCAGCATGGGTTTCCAACCGTGGCGATTTTATGACTTGTGGACTTCCAACTCCCAGAATTCCTCAGCCAGCCATGCCTGCTGGGGAATTCTGGGAGTTAAACTTGCCAAGGTTGAAGAGTCCCGCTCTGGAGAAAAAGGAAGTGTTGATAAATTTCAACTTGCGTGTCAAGAGGGTTTCTTCAACCAGCATTTGAAGAACCTCAAGCTTCCGGCTAGCTTGATAGTTAACCAGGGAAGTGGGAGGTACTTCTGTTTCAAAATAATAATTGAAGGGTCTGGGCACTAAGCAGTACCTCGGTGTGTTTCTCTTTCCCAGGTCGTGGTCGCCCTCCTACAGAACCGTTGCCTGATGGATGGATCATGACATTCCACAACTCGGGCATCCCAGTCTACCTACACAGAGAGTCTCGTGTGGTCACCTGGTCCAGACCTTATTTCTTGGGAACAGGAAGCATCAGGGTATGTCTTTGGGGTTTCATTGTTTTAGAAATATGAATCGACGTTAGACAGTCATGGCTGACTGTCACTGGATTTGATTCTGTAAAATCTGATGTCATCTTATTTAAGACATGAAATGCTACAGGTATTCCTCGACTTATAACCATTCATTTATCCCAAAGGTGCTTTTCTCAAGAGGCAGCTGGACCTTTCTTGTTTATTCTTTGAAGACGTTTCGCTTCTCCTCCAAGAAGCTTCTTCAGCTCTGACTGGATGGTGAGGAATGGAAGGATTTATACTCCTTGCAGACAGCTGGTCATTTGCACTCTTTTTTTTAAAGTTGTTGAGGCCTCTTGGAGGGGCCTTGAAACAGCACCTTTGGGACAACCATGACCTGGATGACTGAGAATCTCCATAGAAACCGTTCATTTGAGGACTGTGTGAAGTTACAATAGTTCTGAAAATGGTGATTAACAAATCGGTCCTTAAACTTCAAGTTGGATTCACTTAACAGCCTCCTAATTCACTTAACAACTGCTAGCCTTCTTAACTATGGAAATTCAGGTCTCAGTTGTGGTCATAAGTCGGTGATTATCTGCATGCTGGAGCCAAGCTAATTATGAAACTGTCAGCATCACTCAGAATAATATGAAAAAAAAATGCCTTCCTGCCCTTTGACTAAAAGATCTATTTTGAATTGTCATTACATTACAAAATAATAATTGCTTTATAGGTTACTTAACACTAAAACACTTGGCTCGTTAGTAAATTAAGAGGGTTGGTATTTTCTTATTGGTCTTCTCTCCTTAAGCATTATGCATAACTGATTTATAGAGTCCTCTTCCACAAGAGGGAGTGAAGGCCTCTAGGTGAAATTAAACCAAAGAGCATAGAAAGCTGTTTAATTCTTGGATAAGTTTCTGCTATTCTAGTCTTCTTGGAGGCATCTGGCTGCAGTGAAAAGTGAGATCTTAAAGCAGGTGGAAATAGGTTCCTCTCCACTTATTTTATGGGGAAACATTTACAGAGGAAAGTTGGGGACTTATGAGCACCCTATGTACAATGGTAACATACGGTGGATGACTTTGATTTTAAAAATTACTGAAAATACATTGGAACCATTAGGGACACTTTCCATTTTGATACTTCCAAGGTGCAATTTTTAAGTTTGTTTGTCAAACGTACAAGATAAGTATAAACATAAACAAGAACAAGGGAATACAGATCAATGGGGACAGTAAGACAGGGATCGTAGGCATGCTGGTGCGTTTATGCACGCCCCCTTTAAGGACCTCTTAGGAATGGAGTGAGGTCCACGGTAGACAGTTTGAGGTTGAAGCTGTGAGGGGTTGAGGCTGCAACAACGGAGTCGGGTAGGGCATTCCAGGCGTTGACCTTTAAAAGTTCATTTTAAAAATTACTAAAGATACATTGGAGTAATCAGGACCCCTTTATACTTTGATACTTCCAAGGTGCACTTTTTTAAATTAATTGCTTCTCACGAGATTTTTATTCTGATAGTGCAGAAAATAAGTTAACTTAAAAGGGTGTAAGTTGCTAGAGAGCCAGGTGATTGTCTAACAAGCATATAAAAAACACATGTAGAAAGCATATTGCATTTGACTTCCCTGCTGTGTTTTGTTTTGTATAACGATGATACTCACAGGTCTGAAGCATTGCTGGTAAAGGCTAGGGCATTATATATGAGGAAGTTACATGTTGGTTTTGTAGCCCTGCTCTCACCTTTGAACTTGCAAACTCTGTTGCAGAAACACGACCCTCCTCTGAGTAGCATTCCTTGTTTGCATTATAAAAAAATGAGAGAAAACGAGGAAAGGGAACAAAGCAATGACATCACCCCAAACAGGGAGGTTTCGCCCGTAAAGCTGATGGAGAAATCCCTGGAGCTGGATTCTCAAACGGAGGAGCCGGACTCTACGGCAGCCGATTCCGGAACGTTGGATGAGAAAGATCCGACCGGGGGAGACGCAGCCCAAGGAGCTTTGGGACAAGTGAAGGCCAAGGTGGAAGTGTGCAAAGATGAATCAGTAGGTGAGGACCTGTCGTTTGCCTTTTCCAGGTGGGCCCCATCCTGCCAACTCAAGATGGGGATCAGTGTTTCTCCTCCAGTCATCCAGAGATCCTCTTGCTGTACATTAAATGCCACTTTGATGTACATTATAAGTAGAGCAAGAAGCAACGGATGGAAGCATATCAAAGAGAGATCCAAGCTAGAAGTAGGGAGAGATTTTCGGACAGTGAGAACAATTAAATCAGTGGAATGAATGTCTTGCCTCCAGAAATTGTGAATGTCCACTTCTCCCGAATGGTGTAGGATCTCCTGTTCAAACGGTGTCGGACTAGAAACCTCCGAGGTCCCTTCCAGCTCAGTTACTCAGTTAGTTTTCTTATATGTGTAACTGCTTGTTTGCAGTATGATGCAAAGGGACATAAGCACAAATCTTTCTCAGATATTTCCATCTACAGGTAGTCCTTGACTTACAACCTTATTATGACCATAAGCCCTAATGTCCGTAAATCAGGTCACTCCCCTGACCAAACCCAGTTGCGCTCTCAGTTGGAAGGAGCACAGCACGATGACGGTTGCTTTGTTTCCTTAGATATTGAGGATTTCCGACACTACCTGGAAAAATGTTTCGATTTCGAGCAAGTCACGGTGAAGAAGTTCCGAACGTGGGCCGAGCGGCGGCAGTTCAACCGGGAGATGAAGAGGAAGCAGGCGGAGTCTGAGAGGCCCATCTGCCAGCCAATCAGAAACTCATTACGTTGTCTGTCCAAGATGCACCCACAAAGAAAGGTAGGCTGGTTGTAAGAATTGTGAATGGATTTAAAGCCTGAGAATTAGCCAGAGTTCTATATGGAACTGTCTCTATTTGTTTGTCCCTCCCATTCAGAGTTTTGTCTCTTCCATTCAAAGTTATCCCCAGAGATACTTACAACCCAGGTCTAGCAGCCACTTAGGCTATTTGCAGCATCCCCAGTCATGTGACCACATTGTACAATGTTTTTTGCCAAAGGAAAAAGAAAGGATTTACATTTTTTTTTTGCAAAAAACAGTTGGCAAAATGCAAAAAAACAGTTGGTTTGGTTTAACAGCCATGGTGACTGCAATGTTTATTTAGTGACCGCTGCAAAAAAAAAATATTGCAAAAATCAGATTGATTTCATGACAACCCACTCTGCGACCGTCATGATTTACAGGGAGACTCCATTGTGGTCATCCAGGGAGGACTGCCTACACCGAGTGTTGGTAATCCTGGGAAAATGCTAATTTTATTTTCGACTCATTGTCAGGGTAGTACACGTACTGGGATTGGTATCAAGGAGTTGTATTTATCCTGTGGGATTCTTAATGAAAGCCATTCTCATCCTGTAGCTGTTACTAGTGAAACTTTTCAAAGATTCAAAGCCACATCTGTGCAATATCCTTATTTTCCAGAGTTTGTTATTAATCCCAATGGGAAGTCTGAAGTTTGTATACTTCATGAATATATGCAACGAGTGCTGAAAGTACGTCCTGTTTACAATTTCTTTGAATGTGGTAAGTCTTCCAATATTTATCTAAAGGGACGATTCATTCATCTGAGTGACGATTACCTAGAGAAGCTAAAGAGCTAAGCTTGAGCCATGTTGCAGGATCCAATCTGGGTTCGGTCACCGAGACCAGAGGTGTAGTCTTCCAAGCTTTCAAACTCATCCTCAAGAAACTCCTCTCTACTGGAATGTGTGCTTTGGGCTATAGTATGTGTAGTATTTATGTGGTGCCTGGTTGTGTGTGGCCTTTTGTTCTTTGGGTGTTGATGGCCAGCTATTAAGTCGTTGGCTGCTGTTTCCTCAGCTCCTAAGCATCTGATAAACTAGTGGGAAATCCACAATCCTTTCCCAGGCTTCAAAAATTTCCCTGGCTATTTTTGTCCCTGTTCGGCCAACAATCTTAGTAGCAATACTATGCATAGAGTAGCCCAAAGCACACATTCTAGTAGAGAGATGTTCCCTGAGGATGGGCTCCAGCACAAGTCCGAAAGCTTGCTCTGGTCCCCGTGACTTATCCGGACTGGATCCTGAAACATTATCCCAGGACACGTATATATTTGCCTTCCTTCCTTTTATTTTTGTTTTAAGACCACACAACACAAGTTTTTATTGGCAATTTGGTACAATTTGAAGGGAAAAGTTGATTTAACAAACAGATTAAAAACAGTTGCTTTTTCCCATTCAGGGCAGGGTCAGGAGGCAGCATGGCTGTTTCTTCTAATACAATGATAAAGCTAAAAGATGGAATCATACAACCAAGTTTTAAAAACCTTCAGAACACATCGGTCCCCTTTGGCTGTGTCCCACCTAGAATTGTACATGTTGGCAAAATTACAGAAAACAATTACATTTCAGACAATTCATAGATAAGCTGATAGAAGGTGGATAATTCCTTTGGAGGAAAGAAACCAAGGCATTATCTAACCAAACATTTCAGGTGGTTACAATGTTAGCTTGCCAAATCTTCATCAAGAGCATTTAATACATTTGCTTCCTTCTTGAACTATGTTTGTTTGGGTTTTGGGAAACACTATAAAACCTCCCGTTCTGAATATATTTACATTCAAGAATGTTAACGGGATGCACAGTGGGGTGGAGTAAAGGAAGGGTAATGTGATGATTCAGTATAAAGGAACCTATTCATGACTTGCTCTTTAACTGAGTAGCCTTTGTAAATCACCAAGTATGCCATGAGCCTCTTGGTCTTCTTGACAGGGTGAGATGGGACTTCAGATATTTTGATTTTTCTCTCCTCTCTTTAAAGAGAACCCAAGTGAGCCTTTTGGAGCATCAGTTATTATTGATGGAGTGACTTATGGAGCAGGGACTGCCAGTAGCAAAAAACTTGCCAAGAATAAAGCTGGTAAGTAAAGCTGCCTAGATCAGAGTTCCCCAGTGTTTCTGGCTTTGCAGACTGGGGACCCCTGATCTAGATCGATGGATGATTAGTGGAGTCAAGAAAATTAGCATTCTCAGAAAATGGGTGCATCATTTCTGATTCTACATGCGATTTGTGCTCTCATCAATGTTTGCTGGGTTAGCATAGAGAGTAATTAACACACCTGTGATGTGTGCAATTAAGACATGTGACTGAAATGCAGTGTAGGTAGTCCTCAACCTACAACAGTTCATTTAGTGACTCTTCAGTTGCTCTGAAAAAAGTGACTTATAGCTGTTTTTCTCACTTAGCGGCTGCTGCAGCTTCCCCATGGTCACCTGACCAAAATTCTAATGCTTGGTGATTGCGATGTCCCAAGGGTCATGTGATCACCTTTTGCGACCTATTGACAAAGCCAATGGCAAAGCCAGATTCCCTTAACAGCCGTGTTAACTAAATTCACAACTGCATTGGCTCACTTAAGGGTGGAAAGAAAGGTCTTAAAATGGAGCAAAATTTGCTTGACAACTGTGTCGCTTAGCAACTGAAGCGTTGCGCTCAATGGTGGCCATAACTCAAGGAGTACCTGTACCACATTCTCTAAAGTGCTGAATCTTGTTTTTGTTTCACTTGTTCCATTCAAGATTGTGATTTCAGATGAAAAGAACTCAAGTAATACTGCAATTGGCAGCAAGACAGTAGCACTTAAGCTATTCCATTCTGGGACTCACACTCCATCTGGGTAGCAGCTAAGGGAAGTGTGCGTAGAATTGGCGGAAGAGCTGAGAGAATTTAGCACAGATATATCTGGGATTTATTTGCCAGAGGCTTTCCTCTCAAAGGATGTTTCTGCAACTTCACCACCCAGAGTCCACTCTCTGAGAGAGAAGGGCAGTTACGAAATGCAAAATACGAGTAATAAATAAACTTCCCAACTTGGGAACCTTTTCGCCACATTAAAAACGAAGGAAAATATTGTTCGATGCATGTTGGCATTCTTGACAAAATGCACACGTGATTTTCAGAGGCCTCTGTTCATGCCAGTTTTTTTTTTTTTTCAGCGCGAGCTACTCTGGAAATCCTCATCCCTGATTTTGTGAAGCAGGCCTCTGAGGAGAAGCCCAAAGATAGTGAGGAATTAGAGGTACGTTCAGGGCTGGGTCTTTGCACATTAAATTCCTTTAAACCTTCAGCTTCTTTGCGTAGAAGAAGAACTGCTATTGTAATTTATTGTATTTTTCCTTTGACTCCTTGGAAGGAGTTAACTAAAGGGGGCAGCCTCTGGAAAGAGAAATAATGAAGTCTCCTTTTCTTTCTATCTTGTGTTTGGTGGACCTGAAGAATTTGACACAATTCTGGGAATAGCTGAGCTGATGGCCGTATTTTGATGATAATGTCTTAATAATTAATTAATTATTAATAAAATTAATTATTAATAAGCCAAGACAAACTTTATTATAAGTCACGGATGCTGGTTTAATAAGCCAAGTTATAAATTACATTTCTATCTCTTCAAGAACATCTTTTCCTTTGTTGTTGAAATACTTGGAAATGGTGACCATAGAGACTAAAACAATTCTGGACCCTGTTCAAACAATGGCTTCCTTTAACTCCAATGTCAAATACAAGGCTTCTGAGCTTCTGAGTCCAGGTCTCAAGTTAGCCATGATTGAGCCGCAAATTTATGTTGCTAAGTGTTCTGACCCACACCCTTTTCCAACAAATCAAACACAATCCAAAAGGGAACAGAAACCTTGCAGTGCTTCTGCCAGATAATTAGCTGTGATAAGCACAAGCCTTGCCAAACTGTGCGAGACTTGCCAAAAGATAACAGACAAGAAATAATTTGCAATACAAGAATCTTCAAATACAAACTCAGGATACTGGAATGTCCACGAGGCTGGAGTTTCAAAACGTCTTTGCCTTCTGCAAAGAACGTCCGATTCACAGCTGGCTTTTATTTTCTTGAAGGAGGGGCCATTGCCTTGCAGCCTTACTCCCGAGTCACCTGTGCTGCTGCAGCTGCTCTTTCCTGCAAGCAGCTCTGCACGCACGTGCACTTGGCACAGGCTCCTCGGGAACCCCCTCATCTCTGCTGCCAGCCCCCACAATCTCTGAAGGCAGCAGTCCACTCCCTAATGGTCCTGGCCCCTCATCTGAGTCCTGGGTCTCCTCAGCTGTCCGCACCAGCTTCCGGCTAACCACAACACTAAGTGAAACATTTGTTAAGTGAGCTTGTCCCAATTTTACGACTTGTTGTTAAACTAGTAATAACAGTTGTGAAGCGAACCTGGTTTTCCACTTGACTTTGCTTGTCAGAAGGTCACAACGGGATCACGTGACCCCAGGGACACTGCAACCATCATAAATGTGAATCCGTTCTCAAACGTCTGGATGTGAGTCGTGTGACTGTGGGGATGCTGCAACGGTCATAAGTGTGAAAAATGGCCCTAAGTCACTTTTTCCACTGCCATTGTCTCTTTGAACAGTCATTCAAGTTGAGGACTACCTGAATTCTTTACTGGTAATTACAGTCGTGGTTCCCAATCGCAGCTCCTAGCAAAACTAACACAAAGGCAAACAGCCCCTTTGTTCTGCTGTTTATTTTGTTCTCTTAAATCTTTCCTTGTTAAGTTTCTCTCTTAATACTACCACCGCAAAACTACTAGAGCCCTCCCTGCAAAAGCTCAAAAAGTCCTTTCTACCGTTAAATGACCGTTTTATACCAATTTTGTTTGTAGTATTTTAACCATATCAGTATCGAGGATTCGCGGGTGTACGAACTGACCAGTAAAGCTGGACTCCTGTCTCCATATCAGATCCTTCACGAGTGCCTTAAAAGGTGAGTTTTGCGTGGCGTGCGTGATTTATCCTTGGAGGAAGGTTTCGTTCTTTGTATGGAATAGCATCGCCTGTTCCTTTTTTTTTTCCCCTTTAATCTGGGAGAACCTAGAAATGGTTCCTAAAACATGATAACTGTTTTGGAAATTAGTCTGCCTGAGATAGAGTCCCCCCATGTGGCTGTTGTGGTCTTAACTCCGCTGTGTGAACATTACAATTGCCTGTACCAATGTGCGGGTTTAAAAGCCATGCTGGAGCTGGTACAGGGAGGTTGGAAAATTTCCTATACAGATGGTTCTCAGCTTACAACTGTTCATTTAGTGATGTAGTGAAGTTACAGTGGCACTGAAAAAGGTGACTTATGACCATGGCAGCATCCCCATGGATGCGTGATCAAAATTCAGACGCTTGGCAATTGACTCATATTTATGACGGTTGCACTGGTCATGTCACCTTTTGTAAACAAAGTCAGTGGGGAAGCCAGCCACGTAACCGTGTTACTAACTTAACAATTGTGATTCACTTAACATCTGTGGCAAGAAAGGTCATGAAATGAGGCGTAATTCACTTAACTGTCTTGTTTAGCAACATAAAGTTTGGGCTCAATTGTGGTTGTAAGTTGAGGACTTCCTGTACATTTTGCTCACGCTGTATTGTGGGGTCCTTATTGCTTTCTGAGCTTGGTAGCTTTCTTCAACCGATGGTGATGGTGATGATGATTTGGTAATGAAACATTGGCAAAAAAAAAGCTACTAAGCACCAAGGACCCCACATTTCAACCCTGAGATCCAAATATTAGCTTTTGTCAGTATCGTACCATATTGCATGTCCAGCTGTCACTTCTTAAAGCTGAAATCCATAATTACTAGAAATATCTTGTGTAGATGGTGGCTAGACAGACTCCAGAACTGGGACAATTTGCAGTAAAAAAACCAGTAACATTTTTGTCCTTCGAAAACCATGAACGCTGCTTTAGCTGAAAGTCGTTTTATGTTGGTGTCCTAGATTTGATGCAAACATTTATTTTAAAATTTTTAACATTTTTAATCAATAAACCCAGAGTTTTTAAACGCAGAGTGTTTCTAACAGTATTTATTTTGTCCTTCAGAAATCATGGCATGGGTGATACATCCATAAAATTTGAAGTGATTCCTGGCAAAAATCAGAAGAGCGAATATGTTATGACGTGTGGGAAGCATACTGTGAGGGGGTGGTGTAAGTATAACAATTAACTAAGAAAATCTGTGGAAAATCTGTTCTATTAGATTTATATGCCACTTTTCCTCTGAGAACATAGGCGTTCTTGATGCTGTTGGTTTTCTTGTTTAATTGGTCAGAATTTCCTATATACTGATCTCTCAATCACAAGACACTATCATTTTAATTACAGTTTTCAATCAAAAACAGAAGTAATTATATTTGAGTACATCCGTATCAATGCTGGAACTGTAATTTTTTGAAAATATTTTGAATATAAATTTGTAATGAAGAACAACAACATTTTGGCTACATAAGATAAATGCTTTCCCTTTCCTGTGCACTCATAGTTGTTAAGGACCAAAGTTGATAATTTAATTAGTAGCCATTCCCTTAAAGATTACAAATTTTATATGTAATGTACAAAACATTCTGCATCGTAGAATCATTGTTTTTAAAAGTATGATTCCTCAGTGCAGTAACTTTTCCTCCAACTTCTGTGTCCATTTCCTAAACGTTTACTCCATGAGTGTGACGTTTAAACTTGCCTTGTGGTGATTTTGCAGGTAAAAACAAAAGAGTTGGAAAGCAACTGGCGTCCCAGAAAATCCTTCAGCTGCTTCACCCACATGTGAAAAACTGGGGTTCTTTATTGCGCATGTACGGCAGAGAAAGCAGTAAGATGGTTAAGCAGGTATAGTGTTTTTATGTTCTGCCTGGCCTCTGGACTGAATAAGGGGATTCTATGGAAACATGAAAGATTATATCTTGTCCGTGATTAGCTGCTTAGACTGAATTCAGAGGCTTTTTTTAAAAAGTAGGATGTACAAGGACCATATCAAAATCCTTTAATTCCCTTTAATTTTGATGCCCTCTGGGTAGGAAACATCTGACAAAAGCGTGATAGAACTTCAACAATATGCCAAAAAGAACAAGCCCAATCTGCACATTCTGAACAAGTTACAAGAGGAAATGAGAAAATTAGCACAAGAACGGGTGAGTAGCATCTTGGTGAGCCACTCCCTGGCTGCTTTGACCCAGGGGTGGGATTCTACCGGTTCTGTCCGGCTCTGTAGAACCAGTAGCTCTGAAGAGCAGCGGACACAGAACCGGTTCTGTGTCTGCTGCTGTTTTGGCCCACCTGCCCGCCCGGGCTCTTACCTGTCCTTTATTTCCTGCTTTTTCACCCTCAGCTGCTTTGCGCGGCACAGCCGAGGTTGAAAAAGCAGGAAAAAAGTGCTTTTTCAAATGCTGCGCACCTGTGCGCAGCGCTGCTCAGCTGTCTGCATAGCTCAGCAGTTTGTTAATTGCACGCACGCGCAATTACACGTAGCCACCGAACCGGTAGTTACACGGGTCGGATCCCACCCCTGCTTTGGCCATACAAAACAGGTTCATGGTTCTGCTTAGTTCATGGTTTTCCTGGTTCTTAAACATGAAGGTTTTCTGATTAGATCGGGGGTCCCCAAACTTGGCAACTTTGAGACTTGTGGACTTCTAGGAGTTGAAGTCCACAAGTCTTTAAAGTTGCCAAGTTTGGAGACCTCTGGATTAGATAATCAGATAAGTAAAGCTTTTCTGATTAGATTTTTATTTTTGTTATTTTCTAGAATGGATTACTAGGACTGCTAAGAATCTCACAGTGTTTATTTGTTTTCACAAAGTATGATAACCAGGCTGGTCTTTGTCCATATATGAAACTATAACCATAGGGACATAGGAATTCTATATTCATAGGGATTCTCTCTTTAGGATGCACTTACTTTAAAACTCCACTTTTCTCCTTCCTTTCCAAACCCAAGCTGAGCTCTCCAACTCGGAGGTTAAGAAAAACAAAATTCTGAAAGTATCGAGACAGCCAGACTCTCTTTCATAAGCAGCCAGGTCATCCATGTTCCTTTAGGCAACCTTTGTTTTCAAGAAAAAGACGTTACAATTTCGGTTTTAAATTTACCTAGTAACTAAGCATGGTGGCTCCTGAGGTTAGAACGCTGGGCTGACAGTGAGCAGACTCACGTTTGAGACCCATTGCTGCCACAGGGCGGGTTGAACCCCCATCACACACTCTGGCTTCCGCCCACTCAGCAGTTCAAAAGTGGATGACCACAAATAGGTTAATGGATACCACTTCAGTGGGCAACTTCACAGCTATGCAAAAGGAGCCCACTACTGTGCACTCCCCCCCCAACAGTGATGTCACCAGCAAATCGAAATTGAAAGAGCCTTGGTGGTGCAGGCTGTTAAATGCCTAGCACTTAAGTTCCAGCTGCCTGCAATTAGTGCAGGCTCGAATCCCACCAGGCTCAAGGTTGACTCAGCCTTCCATCCTCTCGGGGTAGGTAAATTGAGGACCCAAGATTGTTGGGGGCAATAAGCTGACTTTGTAAAAATGCCACTTCGTAATAATAAGCAGGCATATACAATGGAAGGAAGGCTATTGCTGAGCGCATTGGGTTGTGCTCCAAAGATTGTAAGCCGTCCTGAGTCTCCGGAGAAGGGCGGCATATAAATATGAATTAAAAATAAATCAATCCTTTCACCACAGAAGCACTTCGATGCTTCCGACAAGGAAGTATTAACTAGGTAACCTGGAGCAAGATCAGATATTAAGAGTTCTGTTCAGAACTCTTTGAACGTTGGCATCCAGCGAGGATGAAGGATGTGTATAATTACGGTTGGTTCTTTTTTTATATTTCTAGGAGGAAACACGAAAGAAACCCAAGATGACAATTGTAGAGTCTGCTCAGCCTGGCAGTGAGCCTCTGTGTACTGTGGATGTGTAATGGGAAAAATTAGGAATTGGAGCAATAAAACAAGTGACGAAAGTTAGGAATGGTTTTTCATTTTTTACTTTGTCAACAGTTTGAAGGAGAAATTGGTTTGCTTTGGAAAACAACCTAACCATCAAAGCTGCTTCAGATGTGCATTGCCTGTTTGCATCAGGGTGATAATGCTAAGTTTTGTGTGTACTTCCCCGAGATGATGTTATTCAAGAGGGCAAAATATCTACCCAGCTGTACCTTTAGAGAAGCAGAAGCAGGGTTGTTTACCTGGGCAAACTCAACTCCCCATCCTTTCCAAAAGAAAGGAGTGTTGCCTTTGATTAGAGATGCTCAAAGGATCAAATGCAGGATGATCATTTAAAGAGCGGAACAAATGTGTAACCCAGGAGCATAGTTCTTCCTGCTTTTTGAAACACTACAGGCACTTGTTTTCTGAAAGGGTCTCTTGTATTTCTGCACAAAATAATTAAGCACTGATCGCAACCTTTTGCCAGCTGCATTGAAGGAAAGACACAAAAATGTGTGTCACTTCATGCCCTGCTGAGGTTAGGCCAGTAAGATTGCTTCTCAAGTGAATTTTCACAGACTTAGGATTAAGTCTGTGAATTTTTAGCATGGATCCAGTGATTATCAAAGAAGAACTGATGGTATAGAGCTCTTGACGTTTCCATTGTTTTTTAATTGTTCCATTTAAAACAAAGACTAACATAGGAAGCTGTGACTGTAACATACATTTCAGTTTGTCTTAGATGTAACCAACGAAACTTTGGCATAAAGGTGAGCCAAGCATCACTGCTCTGAAACTTTTCTTCATTCTAGTAGGGCTCATAATGATGTTTCCTCACAGCTTACCAGATTAACTGTGAATGTAGCAGCAGTGCTAGCTAAGGTTGCATATTTTATCATGTCAGTTAAAGTTGCACCATCTAGCATTTATTCCCCGCCAGGAAAATCACTGGATACCATTCAAGTCGAGGTTTTTTTTTTTAAATGTGTCTGCCTTTTTCATTTTTATTGCCTGTTTAGTACTCGCAAATCTGGCTTTGGGAACTAATTGAATGTAAAGTGAAATGCATCAGAGATGTATCTCTAAAAAGACCGAAGTAAATTTCTGTTGTTGAAGTAAAGAATATGTGTGAAGATGTAAACTTTTTCTGCTTAAGACAAACCCTCTGGTCCATGGTTATAGAAGGTTCGAGAAGCAAACACTACTGTGAAAGAAATCCATACCATTTGATGATTCCCCCACTCCCCGCACAATAAATGTTTTTGGAGATTCTCCATCATCCAGGTCATGGTTGTCCCAAAGGTGCTTTTCCAAGAGGCAACTGGACTTTGTTCTTCCTTGAAGACATTTCGTTTCTCTTCCAAGAAGCTTCTTTGGTTGTTTTTTTTTTTTTTTTGTAAAAATTTTATTTCAGTTTTCCACATTTTAAAAACATCATTTTTTAGTGAACAGCATGATTCCAGGTTTTCACATTTACATACAAACATGACTTTGATTACATAGTCATCTTTCACATTTAAATTCAAATCTTATCATTACTTCGCATATTTTCTATTAGTTTTCTCAGATACTTTCCTCAAGCTTATTTTATAAATTTTCAATTCATTTCTTAACCTATTTCTTTTAACTTTAAATAATTCTCATATCTTCGTATTTGTTATACTTTTATCTGTCAGGGTTGCAATTCCATCGCATATTCTTATTTCATTATTTCAATCATTCCATCTTCTTTATTTATTTATTTTATTTTTATTTTTTGGGTTTTGTATGCCACCCTATCTCCCGAAGGACTCAGGGCAGCTCACAACAGTAAAAAAGAACAATAAAAAATTTAACATTTAAAAAGCTATTTAATCAGAATCCCAATAATTCAAAAATTAAAAGCGAATACAACAATAAAAAGTAACCCACCCGCCCCGAGTCCAGGTCGGCCTGTTTAAATTTAATTTAAACATTTCAAAAAAGTTTCCCCTACAATTACCAATTTGGAGTGTGCCACCCCTATTCCTTATATATCATTTAATTCATTCCCCTTTAAATCCCAATAATCATTTAACTTTTTAATGATCACCTTAAAAATTAGTAACAAAGATCTCCTAGCGACTACATAACGTAGATACTTCTTTAGTTCTGACTGAATGGTGGAGGATGGAAGGACTCTCAGAGGCAGTGCTAACCACCCGATGACTGCAAGAAAATGTAGATCCATCCATTCTTCAACATTCAGTCAGAACTGAAGAAGCTTGGATGAGAAGCGAAACGTCTTCAAGGAAAAACAACATCCAGTGGCCTTTTGAAAAAGCACCTTTGGTACTTCTTTTAACCCAGTAAGACACTCCCAGAAAAACTAAAAGGAAGGATTGGTGATCCAATATCCCATCTCCGATCTTTCATAAGCAATGGATACCTGGTTTCACGACTCCTTGGTGTATTCAATCTGGGTCGGTCACCAGGACCACACATTCTGTCTTTCGAGCTTTCTGACTCACGCTGGAGTCCATCTTTCAATATTTGAAACCTCTGAATAAAATGTGCAATTGCGTTTATCTCTGCAGGAGGCAGATTGCTTCAGTTGGAAGCTTATTCTAACAGAAATCTTGGTAGGAATAAAAACAAAATCCAATTGCGTAATGGTTAAAACACTTGCATTCCCTCTTGATGCCTGCAGGTATTTCTGGGGCCCTTGGATGATATTTTAGCCCTGTAGAATTTTATCCCATTTTATGTTCCCTTGGGTCACAGTTTGCCACAGAATGAAGCATGACATTAAGTGTCTGATTTCTGTTCTTCAAACAGCCCGTTTCTAATGTTTTTATCCTAGTATTAAAAACACCACCGATCCAAGGGGAAGTCGGATATTTCTTTTCTACGTAAGAGTTAAGATTTCTTACTGGGGCAGGGAAATTCTTTTCTTTCCCCAAGCTTAGAATGTTTTTTTGAGGGGCAGGTCCTCTGTTGAGTATCACAGTTGCCTGTTTTCCAGAAGTGTTTTTCTTAAAAGTTGAGTGTATTTGGTTTTGGCCTTACCTGTCAGAATTGGTAAAGAGGTGACCACTGCCTTTTTAAAAAAAAAAACCCTTTCTATGTGTCATTGTAAACCAAAGGCTAGTATAACATGATGCATCGCAGGCAGTCCTCAACTCACAACTATAATTTTGAGCCCCAAATTTCTGTTGCTAAGTGAAACTTCTCAAGTGAGCTTTGCCTCATTTTCTCGCAGCAGTTGTTTAAGTGAATCACTGCCGTTGATAAGTTAGTCACATGGTTGCTAAGTGAATTTGGCTTTTCCATTGAGTCATAAAAGATGATTACATGACCCGGGGACACAACAGCAGTCATAAATATGACCTAGTTGCCACGCATCTGAATTTTGATCACACGATCATGGAGATGCTAGAAAGGTAACTGAAAAATGGTCATAAAGTCACGTTTTTCAGTGTCACGAAACAAACCATTGGAGGTCGAGGACTTAACCTGTATTTTAATGAGTGCTGCAGCGTCTTTGGCAACGTTTTTCAACGGTGCGTAATAACAGCCGGGACAAACCCTTGTTGTTGTCGACCCTGTGAAGTATTTCTCACCCCTGCTGATGTTTTGCGGATACTTTGTGGAGTGTAAACAGTCTTATGATTTGCCCCAAAGCACAAGTTACTGTGAGCCACCTTCACATCCATTCATTCCAGCTTTTGCATGCATGAATGAATACCTGTGCAGTCTGATAAGATATTCAGAAACTTTCTCATGGTCCTTGATTAACTTAACGGTTTTTCTAGTCAAATCACTTGGGATTTCAGTTTTTGACGCCTAAAATTATAGCTGTTCTTTTTCTTCCCCCCATTTTAACCCTCATTAAATCAGTGTATTTCTCTGGATGGGCCTGTTCTTCATTGCACTGTCCTTCAAGAAAATAAAGCTTTCTTGCCTTTTATTCTTTCCTTGAGAAATGTGGGAAAACTGTTGAAATGGTCGTAATTGGTCAAATAACAGATGCAGAAAAATCAGATGCTATCCACTTACAGCACCGATAAAATTTTAAGTCTGGTTACTTAGGATTCTTAACTGCCAGGAACAAATCTGTGTTCTAACGTTGCTTATACTGTACTTACAGAAGTATTTCACTCTAGCTCTTTTTCCAACTTACACTAATCTGTGTTCTTGGTGATGGTGAAAACTGAAATAATCTCTAATGTCAGTGTGGGTGTTCCAGATTTTAAGCTGGCCTGTCGGTCAGTCCTTTGGAACCATTTGCAGTGATTAATTGCAGTATTGTATTTTGAAAATGAATGTGACCAACTCAATGTTAACCAGGTGAATTGTATAAGTTGAGTAATACAAGTGGTCGGGTGGTTCCCTTTATAAAGTCTTATTCTTTGAGCCTCTGTGTTACAACTTTTTGGTTACTTGTGTGTTTCCCCCAAATATTAGTCTTCAGCAATAAAGTTCAATATTATAAGATTTTTTTTCTCATCTGCTACTGCCAACCATAATTTCTCAGGCTGTCAGGCCCATCCCATTCTGATCCCTTAGGGAAGAAAAACCCTTGACTCCATTTGCTTGAAAATTACTTTTACAGAGAGATACTGGTTGCAGTAAAGTCAGGTGGAATCTTGAGTTTCCCACACATCAATACCAAACTATTTCCTTCAGTCCTATCTCCACCCCCCAATGACCAGTCCAAATCAGCCAATGTGATGCCGGTGGGATGTTTTGGCAACACTGAGGTGTTTGGGCTGGTAACTTTCCACTCTTGGGGCAAATGGCCTTGAAGAACCGGTTCCACATGGATCTGCTTTTCTTCAACCTCCCCAAATTTCCATACACAAATGCATCCAGTTTTATTGCCCATTTGTCCCCCCTCCCCCCTCATCTAATGGCAGGGCGCCAGTGTGGCACCAAGCCGAAGTTTGTGGCTTTATTTTTTTTAAGTTGTACCACCAAGAGAAGCAGTTTTGAATCATGCAGCCTAATTTTCTTCTGTCTAGGAGGGTGACATGATTGGCAGAGCAAATTTCCTTCATCTGCATTTCCCATGTGAGTGAATAGAGTTAAATAAAAATATATTTATCTCTTTGGGGCAGGAGGGAGACCCTCTTAAAGCAGTGGTTCTCATCTGCGGACACCTGGAGACCACAGGGGGTCTTGGCGAAGGCTTGAAAAATGTTATTTACATCTTAAGTCTTGGGGAGTCCCGTGGCGTCCATGGTCACAAAAGGTATTTAAAAGGGCTCTGAGGTGAAGCAAAGGTTCAGAACCACTGCCTTCAAGTGTTTCCTGTTTTCTAAGTATTCTGCAGGCGCTGTCATTTTGTGGTTCTTTAAACCCTATTAATTAAAACTAGGGGATTCAGCAGTTTAATGAAGTAGAATTTAGTGCAGGATGTTCTTGACTTACAACCATTTGTCGCCCAGTCACTCCCTTTGCAACCCATATGATGTGTGTGATGGGCTGACTCCATTATGGTTGTACATCCAGGATTGCGGCAAATACAACTTAGACCGTAGGTTAGGAACAAAGAAAGGTAACACAAATGCCACCCAATGGCTTTAATTCGTTTAGTACACAGGACGCTCATCCCGGGTTGCTCCATGATTTCAAAAATACATCATTACAAAAAAAAAAAAGGTACAGTCTGAAACTGTATCATCAGGCCTTTGCTTCCAACAGTCCCCTTAAACTGTTGACCTACTTCAACTTGGTACTTTTTCAAAAATTTAAGCAGAAGCTGGCTGGGTAATGAAAGGAAGGGGAGGAGCAACAGACCCCTTTAAGACCAGGAAGTAAAACACAAGGTCCTTTCTGTGTTGGGTGGATGACGAGAATTGCTAACTGGGACACCCCATCGCTGTTCTCAGGGGGGAGTCTGTGGTGTCGGCCTCTTGGGACTTCACATCTGGAATCTCCAGCGATTTCACACCTGGAATCTCCGCTGGTCCCACATCTGGAATCTCCAGAGATTTCACACCTGGAATATCTGCCGGTTTCACATCTAGAATCTCCACTGGTTTTACATCTGGAATCTCCAGAGATTTCACACCTGAAATCACCACCAGTTTCACACCTGGAATCTCCGCCGGTTTCACATCTGGGATCTCCAGAGATTTCGCACCTGGAATATCTGCCGGTTTCACATCTAGAATCTCCACTGGTTTTACATCTGGAATCTCCAGAGATTTCACACCTGGAATCTCCGCCGGTTTCACATCTGAGATCTCCAGAGATTTCGCACCTGGAATCTCCGCCAGTTTCACATCTGGAATCTCCAGAGATTTCACACTTGGAATCTCCGCCGGTTTCACACCTGGAATCTCCGCGGTTTCACACCTGGAATCTCCGCCGGTTTCACATCTGGAATCTCCGCCGGTTTCACATCTGGAATCTCCGCCGAGCCCACCGGGGTGTTGCTTGCTTTGCTGTCTGGATACTCGATTCTTTCAAAGAAGAAAAGCATCTCGCAGTGCATGGTGTGGGGGAAAAGATCTACCGCCGTTGCTTTGATCACCCGGAAAGGGCTGCCCTTCACGCGATGAGAAGGCGCTCGACAAAGGCTACGGGAGAGAGGAAACAGATTATGAACCTTCGCCCTTTTATCTGATGACCCGAGGCCGCTTCAATTCTGCCCGTCTGGAGGGGGTTAACGTGAATCATTACTCCCTCATAGCAACCTATGATAGTGAAGGAACAGCCCAAATTTAGGCTTTTTGGGGGTGTGGGGGGTGGAGGGGAGAATATTTGTAGACTCCAACTCAGAGGTGTCAAACTGGATTTCTTTGCGGGCCGGATCAGCATTGTAGCTGTCTGCTGCGGGCTGCGGGGGTGGGAGATCTATCAGTATCAGTATTTATTGATTAGCCCTTGGGCCATATCAAAATGCAGAGCTCCAAAACAAAACACCACTAAAATTTAACAAAAGCAGCTTAAAATGGAATTGAATAAATTACAATTCAGAATAATATTAGAATAAAATACAATCCAAAATAAAATCGGGATCGAATACAATACTTTTAAAATACAGATTAAAATTATATTACAATGTCCCCCCTGCATCTACCCCAAACAGACTTAAAACTACATTGAAAATTACATTTTTAAATCAAGTGATCTTTCCTACAATCTACCACACTCTGCTGCAGGGTGGGAGATGGGATGGACAGCAGACAGGATGACGCCTCCTGCAGCACTCTGCCGGCCAAAATGGGGTGCGGGAGGGGCTGCATGTGGGCCCCACGCGCCCCGTTTTTGCTAGCAGAGGCACTGCAGGCCGGCCCCGTGGGCCAGATCTAAGCAGCCTGCAGGCCTTGAATTTGACACCCCTGCTCCAGCCTATACGGTCCAGATTCCAAGCACACCTTCTGCCTTAGGCCAGGTCTCCCCGCTGCTGTGGGTAGCTGCCCTAGGGCCTCCGGGGAATGAGGGCTGCTTTTTTTTTTTAATTACATTTATATGCCACCCTTCTCCGGAGACTCAGGGCGGCTTACAATTTTT
Source organism: Naja naja (assembly GCA_009733165.1). Classification (NCBI taxonomy): domain Eukaryota; kingdom Metazoa; phylum Chordata; class Lepidosauria; order Squamata; family Elapidae; genus Naja; species Naja naja. The sequence goes on from CM019165.1 coordinate 8,955,463, forward strand.
GGGATGCAACCCAGTGTGCTCAGCAATAGCCTTCATTCCATTGTATATGCCTGCTTATTACTAAGCGGCATTTTTACAAGGTCAGCTAATTGCCCCCAACAATCTTGGGTCCTCAATTTATCTACCCCAAGAGGATGGAAGGCTGAGTCAACCTTGAGCCTGGTGGGATTGGAGCCTACAGCAGTTGTAGGCAGCTGGATCTTAAGTGCAGGCATTTAACAGCCTGAGCCACCAAGGCTGCTTTTGAGATTGTAATGGCCTGTGGAAGGGATAGACCATAATCTGCCACGCTGGTCCAATGTAGGTTGGCAGATGTGATCAGTGTTAGTCTGGGGTATCCAACATGGTCTGTTCGCCTTTGGAGAGACCCTTCTGGACATACAGACGTCCGACGACATAGCCCACAATTTCGTTTACCTACGCAAGACCCTTCGCCCCGTCAAGGCCCCCGATCGTAGGATGGGGGCCTTGATACAAGTGGAAACATGCGGAAGGAGGCCTTCATCCCACGGAGGATAAGACAACGGCTAAAGTGATGAAACAATGATTTGTAGACTCACTCCACAAAGTTGTTCATAGCAGCTCGAGGGTTGCAGGAGACATAAAGGAGCTTTTTCAAGTGCTCGGCTTTTCGGATTGCGAGGATTACTTTGGAATCTAGGAAATTACAGAGTTGGACAAATATCAGGCTTTTAGCTGCCGCGACAGTTTTTATCCCTGTCAAGAATAAAGGCAACATGCAAATAAAACGACAGCAACTCCGACGGGAGGGAGACGTTCAACTCCACCGTGAGAAAGAAAAGTAGGAAAGATCCAACAGAAATTCTGCAGACCCTTTTCACCAAGAAATGAAGGCTTAACTTGGTTCAAAGCTACCCTAACTCACTTTGCAGCATCTCTCAGTTCATCCCCAAAACTCAAAAAAGGCAAATTTGGCATTTTTTTTTCCTTCCCAAAAGAAATAAAGGGGCAAATCAGAAGACCGTTTACTGATCAGAGAGCAGAAAACTGGCAGAGTTGCTAAAGAACCTACATGCAAAGCGGCGGTTGCTTCTCTTCTCACGCCCAATCCCTTTTCTGTCTTACCGTACACGTTTTCTGTCTACTTAAATATTTATTTATTTAATTTATTTGGATTTATATGCCACCCCTCTTGCTCACACAAAGATATGCATACAAAAATAGGTAAAAATATTAATCCAATCCAAATAGAAAATTCAATTATACTAAAATACCCAATTAAAAAACCCCAATCCCTCTCAATCCAGGCCGGCCTGTAAAACAGCCAGGTCTTTAGATCGCGGCGGAAGGAACGGAGGTCAGGAGCCAAACGCAGCCCCAGGGGCAGCTGGTTCCATAGGGTGGGTGACCCCACAGAGAAGGTCCTCCCCTGGGGGACCGCCAACCAACATTGCCTGGCCGACGGCGCCCCCAAGAGGGCCTGCCTGTGGGAGCATACTGGGCGATTGGACCTCGATGCTGGTAGGAGGCGCTCCTGCAAGTACCCCGGACCCAAGCCATGAAGGGCTTTATAGGTTAATACCAGCACCTTGAATCTTATACAGAGGGCAACCGGCAACCAATGCAGACCGCGCAAGAGGGGTGTCACATGGGAGAATCGGGCCGCTCATTACCGCCCGCGCGGCTGCATTTTGCACCAGCTGAAACCTGCGTACAGTCCGCAAGGGCAGCCCCAAATAGAGAGCATTGCAGTAGTCAAGACGGGAAGCAACAAGCCTTGATATGGCCTTGAGCCTTCCCCACTTACGTAAACCTGCTCGTGGGGGATCCACAATTGTAACTGTGTTGTGCAGCGCTAACATGTTCACGAGGTGAGGAACAAGCTCTTCAGCTTTCCCACAGTGGAATTCAACATTCATCAACCCTGAAAAGGGAGCAAAGAAGAAAACGTTTATGGTGATGTCTTAACATAAGAAATAATACCCACGCCAATCTGCAGTTGGATATCCACAAAGTTTGTGTACTGCGGTGGTTCCCACAGACACCTTTAAACACCTTTTGTGGCCGTGGACCCCCAACACTCAACTCAAAATTTAAATAACATTTTTTTCCCAAGCCTTCGTGAAGCCCCGCGCAACGACATTGTGGATTCCGTGGGGTCTCCATGGACCACAGGTTGAAAATCACTGGTGCATTGCATATAAGAACAGAATGCCATTTGGTTCTGCCAGAAATCTTTGGATTGAAAATCAGGCTTGTCAGATGCTACATCTTTTCTATCCTGCTCTACGGAGTGGAGAGTTGGTCTCTGACAGAAAGCCACTCGAAGACACTAGAAGCATTTGAAATGTGGATTTACAAGCGGCTCTTAAGTATAAGTTGGGCTGACAAAATCAGAAAGGAGGAGGTGTTAAGCCGACTGTGAAAGCTAAGGGAAATCATCAAAACCATAAAAAAGCAAAAGGTAGAACATTTTGGACGTGGGATGTGACACCCAGAAAAACACAGCATAGTTCACTTAATCCTCCAGGGAAAGATTGAAGGCAGAAGAAGAACATCAAGGCTTCAAAATCTAAGAGACTGGTTTGGACAAAGCTCAGCAGCATTTGTATGGCTGTTGATAAAAATTGGATCGCCAATGTCTGATGACAGATATGGCAGAAGAGGAAGAGGAGCAGGAAGAAGAAGAGGAAGAAGAGGAAGAAGGAGAAGAAGAAATCATCATCATCATCATCTTTGGAGTTGGTGAAAGTGAGCAAGAGGTTTTGGCATTTATTATATTTTACCGTTCAGCTGAGCATTTGCTTTGGCATCTTCAACCGCTTCTTGGCAGAGTTCGACTCAATAACTTTCTTCACTTTCTGCACAAGAAAAAAGGCAATAGCAGGTTAACACTTTGCTAACTGTGAGCAATGGCAAAGAAAAAAAAAAGTTAGCAGAATCAGGTGCAGCTCATTTCACAACTGCCTGGCTTAGCGATGGCAGTTCCAGTACTGATTGTGGTCGTTAAGTCTAGGCCAAACTTGCCAACTCCCAGAATTCCTGAGCTAACATGACTGGAGGAGGAATTCTGGGAGTTGAAGTCCACAAGTCTTAAAGGTGTCAAGTTTGAAGACCCCTGGTCTAGGCCTACATACTACAGGTGTGGGTGTGTGATGTCCCTGCTCCTCCTTCCCCGTGGAAATAGGAAGCCAACCTGTTCCTTCACCTGTGCAAGAGATATGCCAATTGATCCAGTCCCACAGCAAACATCCAGCACTGTAGTTTCCTGGGTGATGTCAGCCCAATCCTGAATAGTTGAATACAGAACTTCGGCTGCCTTTGTGTTCACCTGTGAAGTCCAACATTATTCTTGCTGTTAAACACATCTAACAAGCAGCAGACAAACCACACAGAAAAATCTCAGCAGGTTGAAGTAAATTTGACTTGCCATCAAACCAGAATACCAAATTAAGATTACAGTGAAAAACTTAATACAGCTTTGTGATTGAAAAGCGTAAAAGCCACATTTGGACCATAGGGAGAAACAAGGATATGACAGGACTTCTTACAAAAAAGTCACAATATCTTTTATCTCTGTTGCCCACCAACACTTAGGTATAAAATGTTAGCACACTGATTTATTTTACATTATTTAATAGCTAGCAAAAAGAATGGCAGGCAATTAAAATGCAGACTGTAATTAATCACTGTATACAGATTAATGTATGCCTCTTATTTCAATTCTTCCTTTAAAAGACACTTTATCAGCTTGTATAATTTTACCCTTTAAAGTTTTAATGCACTGGGAGGTTTACAGTTAATCCGACACAAATGATTGTCCTTATTTGGGGGGGAACCCAGGAAAATGGGCAAGTTCCTCCATTTTCCTAAAAATTCACTTCGAAAGAACAGCCATTCATTCCAACTGCAAAACCAGGTTTAAGCACGACATGGTGAAAAATTACCTGGAAAAAGGCATGAGGCGAAATCCGGAATTTTAACCCCAGAAGATCTTCCTGTATGTATTTATCACCAGCGATGTTGTTCAAAATTAAATCTTCCCGATTCGGGGATTTTCTGTAGAGGGAAGAAGCAAGAAAGAGGGGTTTTGTGGCGGCCATTCCTGCATCCACAAACCATACTGGGCCTTTGCCCAGCTCCGTCTGGTTCGCCAGCTGCGCCCTTTTCTGGACCGAGATGCCCTACGCACGGTTACTCACGCCCTTGTTACCTCCAGACTCGACTACTGCAACGCTCTCTATTTAGGACTGCCCTTGCATACCATCCGGAGATTGCAGCTGGTGCAGAATGCGGCGGCGCGGGTGGTGATGGGAGTTTCCCGGTTCTCCCATGTTACCCCCTCCTGCGCTGCCTTCATTGGTTGCCGGTTGCACTCCGGGTGAGATTCAAGGTCTTAGTGTTAACATACAAAGTCCTTCATGACATGGGTCCCCAATATTTAAGGGGGCCTCCTGCCGACATCGAGTGCCAACCGCCCTGTGCGAGCACATAGGCAAGGACTCCTTGGGGTCCCATCAGCTGGCCAATGCCGGCTGGCGGTCCCCCGACGACGAGCCTATTCTATAGCAGCCCCTGACCTCTGGAACCAACTTCCCTGGAGCTCCGTCTGGCCCCTGACCTCCGCACCTTCAGCCATGACCTGAAGACCTGGTTGTTTAACCAATCGGGTTGTGATTTTTGGGATGGGATGGTTTTTATGGGATAGTTTTTATAGGATAATTTTTATGGGTTGAATTTGTAGTTGTAATGGGGCTTATTTAGTTTAATTTGCTTTTAAATTATTTATTGTTGTTGTTGTTTTATTTGTAAGCCTTGAGTCTTCGGAGATGGGGCGGCATATAAGTCCCATTAATAAATAAATAAATAAATACTCAACTATTAAGATTATAGATAAAATTAGGGCCAGAAAACAGGGCTAAGCTGATGCCTGAACTCATTAATGCAATGATTCTTCAGCTGCAATATTATAACAGCACAATTAAATGATCTCAAATAATGTTCACATATTAATGAAATGGAAGAGCTAAAAATGTTCCCATTTTATTGGGCGATGGCTATTTAAGGAAGGCTCCCAAAGGACTAATAGACAAACCAGGAAGAAAAATTCCACTAGTTAACATTTCATTCTAATCTATTTCCAGCTCCTCTTGACTGTATTGGCAGTAATTACTGAGACAGTAAAATAAAAAGTATTCTTGGATCTGGGGAAAACAGGCTGGGTTGCCCTTAGTCTACAATATTTTTTAATAAACCTTGAGATTTTTCACTAAATCCTTAGCATTTTGAAACTTCAGCTGTATTTTATAGCAGTTTAGATTCTCCCTTTATAGGCAGTGATAGCATCCCATCTCCAATAACCCTGAAAAATAATCTTTTCTGGTTACCTCTGGCTTTCTTCTACAAAATATAAAGATGTTATTCCGCTGTCTTTCCCAGGACCTTCTGTGAAGTACGTAGCCATTGATGTCTCCAATGTAGCACGTTCTTCTTTGCTTAATTTCTAGAGATTGCCAAAACAAACAAAAGAGCCCCAGAAAGATGCTTAGATGTTTTAAACATCTAAGTTTAAAAGTTAAGAAAAAAAACAAAGATAACATCTGAAGCAGAATTGACATTTCTCCGAGGAAACCATGCGTCAAATCCAAGAACAATTCACAGTTTCCCCGAGACATCAAAAAAGCTGCCGAAAGACTGTGTTTTATTATAGAAAACAAATTTTATAATACCTGTGGGTTAAAATAGGCAATTGCCATGACGTGGCCATTCGAGCTAGTACGAACAGTTAGCTGTCTCCAGTGACCTTCGTAGGTTTCTGGGCTATAAACGCCATAAGAAGTTGACCTGTAATTTACAAATCCTTAATTACTAAATCAGGACATTGTTAGTGCAACTGTTAATAGGCAACTGCCCAGCGTTCCCTGTAAGATTTGTGGGGCGGGGAGAGGTGCTATATACTGATAGAAGAGAATTTCTAGAGCCTCAACATTTTTTTTATAGTGTGGGGACCCAAACTGGATGCAGTACTCTAGGTGTGGTCTTACTAAGGCTTTACAGAGTGGTATTAGTACCTCCCTTGATCTTGATTGTATCCCTCTTGTTAATGCAATTTAGGATTGCATTGGCTTTTTTGGCTGCTGCTGCACACTGCTGGCTCCTATTTAATTGGTTGTCCACTAAGACTCCAAGATCCCTCTCTCAGTTACTGCTATTATATTACTGCTAATATTATAGTTATATAACATAATATTATATGCTATTATATGGAGCTTCGGTGGTGCAGTGGTTAGAGTGCAGTACTGCAAGGTACTCCTACTGCAATTTGGCAGATTGAATGCCATCAGACTCAAGGTTGACTCAGCCTTCCATCCTTGTTATTGTTCTTTCTTTTCTCCTTCCTTCCTTCCTTCCTTCCTTCCTTCCTTCCTTCCATCCATCCATCCATCCATGACTCTGCCCACTTCCAGGAGTTCAATTCTGACCAGTTCAAGGTTGACTCAGCCTTCCATCCTTCCGAGGTTGGTAAAATGAGGACCCAGATTGTTGGGGGCAATAGGCTGACTCTGTAAACTGCTTAGAGCACTATGAAGTAGTATATGAGCCTAAGTGCTATTGCTATTGTTCTTTCGTTTCTCCTTCCTTCCTTCCTTCCTTCCTTCCTTCCTTCCTTCCTTCCTTCCTTCCTTCCTTCCTTCCTTCCATCTATCCATCCATCCATCCATCCATCCATCCATGACTCTGCCCACTTCCAGTTCAATTCTGACCAGTTCAAGGTTGACTCAGCATTCCATCCTTCCGAGGTGGGTAAAATGAGGACCCAGATTGTTGGGGGCAAGAGGCTGACGCTGTAAACCACTTAGAAAGGGCTGTAAAGCACTATAAAGTGGTATGTAAGTCTAAGTGCTATTGCTATTAAGCCTGGTTTCACCCAGTTTATAGGTATACTTTTGGTTTTTCTTTGCCTAAGTGTAGGACTTGAATTTTCTCTACCTTGAATTTCATCTTTAGACAATATATACAAACTACATTTGTCTATCGTGCAAGAGCCAAAGTTGGGGAAACAGAAAGCAGAAACCTCAGGTAGAACAAACAGTCTGAAAAAAAAACATTAACAGTAGATGGCTCACCGTATGTAATCCTGGAAAGCCCTGGCCACCTTCTTCACATTGGCGGGGACGTGGATGGTCTCAAAGGGTTCCACAACAGCACAGGAACCCCCTTTGTATTTGCCCAGCCGGAAGCCGACCGTTTTATCTTCTCCATTTGGGCCTAAGCCAATCAAAAATTCACATTTGTTGCGGTACTCGGTCTAAATGCAAAGCAAGGCAACATTCAGAACGGAGCCATCATGGACGCGCGCTGCCCGGGGTGCTACAAAACGGACGGCAATCACAACCCACTGTGAGAACGCAGGAAGCCCTCGACTTACAACCGAGCCTGGAATTACGGTCGTTGCCGGCCGGTCATTTCACGACCGACCCAATGTTGCCATCTTTTATAGGGCGGCCGTTAAGGGAATTGTCATGGCTGGGAGGGGAATTACAGAGAGACTGAGGGAGAGGTTAAATTGAAACGAGCTTGGAGGGCAAACCACTGGCAAAATCTAAAACCCGAGCTACAAGTATCTGCTATTATTTCTGGAGGGAGGTTTTCCAACATGTACACCCTGGTATATGATGCACCTGCACCTTATTTGTGCATAAACAACTCCCTTCCCCCGCCCCAGTTTGTCATGTTTTCCTATGTACAGAGTCTTTGACTTAACGACCACAAGCGAGTCCAAGATTTCTACCCCTAAGGGAGACATTGGTTGTCATGCCCTGTTGAGACTGACTCCTAGGGAGAGGAGGAACAGCCGACAGGGAGTGTTAAGTGTGGCTCCGGGGTTGTGGAGGAGGCTGGGGAAGGGTAGAGGCTGGTTGGGCAGTCAGAGGAAGACCCAAGCCCATCCTCTCTTCATCCTAGGGCATGCAGGGAGGAACGGAAAAGGGAACAACATGGCTTACGGGAGAGGAAGCGGCCATGATCCCCCCTCACTGGCTGCAGCTGGGGGGAATAGTATAAAGGAGGGGCGTTTAAAACACAGTGTTGCTAGAAGCAAAGCATGTTTTATTTCTGGCTGAGGTTTATCTTGGTTGGCGTTCTTCCAACCGACTGGGCCTTGTTATCTCTGGAAGTTTGTCATGAATTATCCTGGTCTGTCCTGAAAATTCCTTCAGTGTGGTTTGTTTGGGTTTTTTTTTTTATTTCTCCGTTATCTGTTCTTTGAGTTTGGACTATAATTCTTTCTTTTGTAGACTATTTTGGAAACAGTTTTAATCTTCAACTGTGAACAACTGAACAGTGGGGCCAAGTTTTGGAGGCATTAAAGGAAATCTATTTACGTTTGGGAATTTATTAGTGTGTGCTGCTTCCCGGGTCATCACATTGGTGAAGTGAGCTTCGCCCTGTTTGATGACCTTCTTCGCCACAGTTGTTAAGTGAAACATCACAGTTAAGTGAGTCATATGGCTATTAAATGAATCTGGCTTCCCCCATGGGTTTTGCTTGTCAGGTCACAAAACCGCAACGGGCCTAAATATGAATGTATGAATTTTGTTCCCGTGGCCTTGGGGATGTTACAATGGACATGTGAAAATAATAATAAACTTTATTATAGTCACAGACCAGCAATAGACAGGAATTATCTCTGTCTGCAATAGTATTAAAAGATATAACAATAAGTCAGTAATAGCGTCCATAATAAATAAAATAGGTAGTATCAAACAGTAGGGTTCTTGCCCTTGTTTACATGATGGGACAGCTGGTTAAGTATGTGTGTAGATATGGATTCTCTGAAAACTGTTAAAGAGATATCTATGAAAAATTGGAGCATCTTTAATTCTGCAATCGGGTTTTCCTTTGTGGTCATTGCAGCGGCACAGAATTTTGCTACTGCCCGCGTGGTAGCCAGGTCCGAGTGAAAAACTGTCATAAGCCACCTTTCACAGTGCTGTGGTAACATTTAGTGCAGTCACTAAATGAATGATTATTTGAGGACTACCCGTACTTTGGTCACTAAGCCACCAGCCCTACACTGAGGGCTACCTCTATCCATTCCACCCTTTACGTCTTAGCAGCTACTCAGTGTGAAGACCAAGGCTGCGTTTTGCTTCCTCTTAAAGAGTTTGATGAAACGGGTATCGTGCAAAACTCCCGGTATGCATGACCTGTATTGGGGATGGCTTCACTCCCTCCAAGGAGCAACAAAGCCCATCGTGCTTCTCCTTTTGCAGGAACAGCCACGGGAGCAGTGCTCGGTTGTTATTTCCCATGTCCCTGAAATCAAAAGATTAAAAAAAGGGGGTTTACTGGAGAGAAGGAAGAAGAAAAACAACCAAACCAAAATCGGGACCCCATCATGAAGCCTCTATATATATATAAAAAAGCAAAATACCGCTCACGCATCATCACAAAATCTCCAGAACCATAAAGCCTACAAACTTGAAATTTGGCCCGTATGTTCCTCTTGGCTTCTAGGTGCTCACTAAGAAAGGATTTTTCCAAATGACCATCAGAGCCATTAGTGTTTCCTATATTATTATTATTAACATGCTCTGATGCTAAGGAGTTCTACTCCCCCTCCCCACCTGAAAAGAAATCTCTTCCAAATGCAAAACACAAGCAAGGGAGTTTCAGTTTCAGAGCACCAAGCAGCTTTAGTACAGAACAGTTGAGCTAAGCCACGCCCAGGCTCCTTGCTGTCTCCTCCTTGCTCACACAAATACTGTTTCAGTTTCCAAACAGCCCTCAACTCTCACACACTGACAGGATGCTAGCCAGATGAATACCGATGGATGCTGGTAGGCAGAGGCACAATTCCCTCCCCCCTTATTTACCTCCCCAAAAACTAAGCCCGACCACATAGTTTTGTAGCGAAGCACAGGGATCCAGCTAGTCGTTGCTAAGCCATGATAGCTGTTTAAAGCGGTGGAGGATGCTGTCCCCAAGAGGAAAATCCCAAGGAGGTGTGATGGAAAAGGCTGGCAAGGCTTTCCTGAAGGCCTCTGTAGCTGATAGCAAAGCTCTGGATCGATCCTATTGGCTGCAGAGGCCTTCAGGAAAGCCTTGCCGGCCGCAGAAGAAAAAGTTCCTAAAGGCCTGTGACAGCGAAAAAGAGGTTGGGGGCATGACACACGCAAGTGAGGTTAGTCAGTGGATGACGTCCCCCGAAAGTAAGACCTGGTGCCTTTTTTGGTGGCAAAAAAAATATAAGACAAGGTCTTATTTTCAGGGAAGTGTATCTACCAGGGGAATGAAGCGTCCAGAAAAGCAAATCACCTGGTCAGTTTGGCCAACACTTCTTCACACTGCTGCTTCTTCTTCACCAGCTGCTCTTCGTAGGGAATGGTCCACAAAGGAGTTACCACATCCGCTATCTGCTTGCTGAGAGACTGCTCCTCGCCGTCTTTGGACAAAGCCGGGCGCTTGGCCGACACCTCTTCGGCGCCTTCCTCTCTCTTCCTCTTCTTCAAAATGGGATCCGCTTTTGGTTTGGCCAAACGGACGCTCAGGTTCCGGTTCTTCCACCGGACGCCGTGGAGAACTTTCATCGCTTTGTCCCTTTCTTGCTCGCTCTTGAAGGTGACGAAGGCAAACGTCTGCTTCCCCATCAGTTTTATCTTGTGCGGGTTGAGCCCGTATTTGGCAAGGAATTTCTTGACTTCGTTAAAGCCGATGTATCTGGGGAGATTCTGAAGTTCGACCTTATAGATCTCTGAAGTGAACAAGTCCTCTTTAATGTACCTGTACATGTTGGGAGTATCGGAAGCATTCTCCGCATCTGTTTCTCCGGTTCGGACCGCCGATTCCGGAGTGGTACCTTCTGGATCCACCGAGTGGACGCCATCCTTGTTTTCCTCCATTATTTCAGCCATTCTGTGGAGAAAAATAACGGAATTGTCTGTCCCTCTCTGCACTAAACCCTGAACCAAATCACAGGGAGAGCATTGAGGGTAAAACTAATCAAATGGATTGTCTTCAGAAAGCGTAACAAACCACAATTAAACCGAGTAGCGAGGATTACAGAGAGCCTTTGTGACTCTTAGCCAGAGTTATGATGGGTTATTAAGAACACTGGCTTATCCCAGCTCTAGGAGCGGTGTGTTTTAAACAGATAAAACAGAAATAATACCTGCAATAAAAATCAGCTTTAAATAACTGCAAGACATGGAGTGGCTCAACAACTGTACTCTACCAACATCATCATTTAAGGACCCCATAATCCCTTGCAGGGTAGAGTCTGGGTAACTGAATGGAGCTGAGTGTTTACTGGCCGGATGCCCTTCCTGTTGCCGATGTGGAGTTTTTGTTCAGCAGATATATTCTTCATGGTGCCCAGAGAGAGAAATTATCTGCCTCTACCTAGGTTCGCATTCACAGCCTCCCAATTGTGAGGCAAGAGTTCCACCTCTAGGCCACCGCACCACTCTTAGCAGCTGTACTCTATGCGAAGGAGACAACTTTTAACAAACTCAGCCTAGCTAAACATTAACCAGATAACCAGCAAAACACAAGCAAGCAGAAGCCGTGGATTGATGCAGGAAGATCTAAGAACACAGAATCATAAGGTTGGAAGGGACCTCAGAGATCTCCTAGTCCAACCCCTTATACCACCCCAGTCCCATGGCTATCCAGCCTATTTTTGAAAAGCTGGGAAAGTGAGTGGTTGTAACGCCTGGCCGCAATTGTGCTTTATTAATTTTGTGCTATTTCTGGTGTAATTTTGAAAGTTTCTTATTTTTAGTGAAATGCTGGCTGGAGAATTCTGGGAATTGAAGTCCAATCATTTTGAAGTTCCCAAGGTTGAGAAATCAACCGCTCAAAGCATCCAATTGAACAAGGTGCTTTTCAACGGGAGGGAGTTAAGACTACATCCCCCAGAACCCCCTGCGCAGTTCTCCAACGTAGTGCCCTCTAACCGAGCCTCCTACAAGCAGGGCCTTCCTGAATTTGCAATCCATCCGCATCCGGAGAGCGCCAGACTGGAGAAGGTTGCAAGGGGCGGCCTTATGCTCGGCCAAAACCCCAACGAGCCCCGCGTGGAACTTTCCACTCACCTCACCCGCCGCCGGACCCACCAGGCGAGCGGCCCCCCAAAAGACCAACCTCGCAGAGTGCAGGCGCGGAAACAAGGGCGGGGCCTCTACGGAAACTGGGCCGGCATGACGCCGCGTGCGCAGCGTCGCTCAGCCTCGCTTCTGCTTTTTTGATTTTTCTTCCTTCTAAGCAAGACTGGGGGGAAAAAAATCCCCGTATGTGCCTTCGTGCGCGCACGCGCGTGCGTAAGGGTGAGAGTGCCCCTCCACGCAGCGTCGCGCCTCGAGTTGGGGGCGGGAAAAGAGAGGTCGCGCGAGGGCCGACGGGAAGGGGGAAAGGGCGCGCAAGGCCTCCCCACACTATTCTTCCACCCCGCCGTCTCTCTCTCCTCCCCACGCGAGAAAGTTCGCTCCCCACCCGTGGGCCGGCGATAAGAAACCGGGGCCCCGCTGGGTTATTATAGGAACAATCCTCCGAGGTTTAGGCCCAAACGCTTTTTCCATTCCCGTCAGCTCTTGCGGCTCGGGCCGCGCGAGGGGCGTGGCCGCAGCGTCGTGGGCGGAGCCAAGGCGGCGCAGCGACGGAGCTCGCGGCGGGAGCGGGCAGCGGAGGCGACGGTGAGCGAGCCCAACGGGGGAGCGGCAGCCCCACCATGGCCGAGACGAAGGTGAGGCGAGCCGAAGAAGCGGAGGGCGAGCCGAGGAGGGGGTTGCGCGCCGTCGCTAGGCCCCTCAGGCGCGGGGAGGCCTTCCCTCACCGGCCTGAAAAGGGGGGGGGCTAGGCCTCCCGTTAGCCCTTCCACCGAATCTTATTTTCCCCCCCCACCGTGACCCCTCCTGGGGACTACATTTCCCAGCATTCCCTGCCTTTGTCGGCTGCGGCCGGGCCTTCGGGGAGTTGTAGTCCCAGAGAGAGACGGGGTCTTGCGGCCTCGTGCTTCGCTCCTCCCTCCCCCCCTCCCTTCTGGAGCGGCCCACGTGCTCGCGGGGGGGGGAAAGAAGTGGGCGGAACGGCGGGAAAACTACAAGCATTCCCCCCCCTCCCCGCAAAAGCCCATCTGGATTGGAAGATCATACGGGGGCTTCCCGTGGCTTTGGGGGGGGGGTTGCATGCTTGGCATTCCGAAGCCACCCCCGTCCAAATTGCTGCCACCCCCGAGAAGAATGGCCTCTCCCCACGAGGAAGAGGGTCTTCCCCTGGCTGGATATCAGGGCAACCATCCCTGACTCGCCCCCGCCTATTGTTTTCCCTTCCACTCCTGGCCCCAATAATAATTATTTAAATTAATTACTACTAAGTTTTTTCATGGTGCTCATCTCCCCTACGAGGTGACTCTGGGTCCCAGTGTTCTCCTGTCCTCCCCCCAAAAAAGATCCAAATTTCGATCTACTATTTTACTGGTGCATTAAAAAAAAGAATATTAAATTTCTATGCCCGCCTTAAATTTTGGCAAACATTCTTGTGGTTCCTAGGTTTGCCAGTCTTTGGGACTCAGCCTTGTTTTTTTCCATCAAGGAGAGAGCATTGTAGCAGCATAACAGTAGCAAAAATAACAAGATATTCAGTAGGCTTTTACTTTACCTACACTATTCTGCTGTCCTGACAGCTTTTGTGGAAAGCCCAAATTTGTCAAATATTTCCACCCAAGTGGGATTTAATTTATTTTAAATGGTGGGTTTGGTTGAACTGGGTTTCATATCTATGGAGGTGCTTTGTATTGGAAATTTAAACTGAGAAAACCTTAAAATGTTCATGTACTTGATTTCATGAATAGCAGTGAATATCATGAATACCCCAGGGGTCCGCAGGCCACAGTTTGAGAAGCGCTGGGCTAAGCAAATGGCAGTGATTGAAATTTTTAAAGAAAATAGCAGGTGTCTTTGGGTCTTCAGACTTTTGGTAAACCAGATTGCTGTAAGAAGAATTGCAATGTGCGAAAGTCACTTTGGGCATCTTTATTTGTTTCAAGGGTGTATTTTTTCTAAAGTACAAAATAAAGTGCAGACAAGGTTCAATTTAGCAGAAGGAAAATCTTCAGGTTTTAAAGTCCTCATTTACATAGTAGCCTCAAATTCCAATTAATTGGTTCTCATTCTTGGTTTTTGATTAAAATACAAACAAGGGGAATGCACAAATTGTTTATACTTTATTTCTCTGCTGACCATTGCCAAAGAGTCCTGAATAGAGCCTCAGTTTTTTGTGGCAGCATCCTATTGATGTTTTTATATGCTCTTTTCACAAATCTGTGCTGGTGTTTATTCCTTGGAGGAGGGAGTATGTTCACCACCCAATTAGGGTATATATTTAATAAGGATGGATGTCAAGTTGAGCACCATATATACCTATATTTAGAAGTGTTGGAAGCTGGCACTGGTTTTTTATAAAGTTTAGAAATTGATAAGGTAGCTAAAACATTCTAAAGTTTAGAAAATAATATAACTAAAAACGTGATTTGGATTTTTGAACTCTCTGTTCTTTTGCAGTTCTGTTGACTCCTATAAAAAACTGCTGCTGTTGTTTTCAGAATGAGATAGGATTAAATTAGCTTTCTAATGGAAGGCAGACCGGTGTGTTTATGAGTATGTCTACCTTAACTCTCTGAAATGATCTTCTGTAATAAGCCTTTGATGCATTTTGAGCTTTTTCCTCTAACTGCAGGAGGCACATGAGGAGCATGACTCAGCAACTGACAATGCAGATGATTCTAACCACGACCCGCAGTTTGAGCCCATAGTTTCTCTTCCTGAGCAAGAGATCAAAACTCTGGAGGAAGACGAGGAGGAGGTTTTCAAGATGTAAGCTGAAGCTGAATCTTTCTGCAACTAAATTAGCAGACAGTCTTAACTTTCAGGAAGTTAACTTTCCAGGTGTAAAACTGAAGCCCTAATTTTGTGAGAAATGTGATGGTGTGGCAGGCTTAACTTTTAACAAAATGGGTTGTTTAAACTCTATTCAGTGTTGTAGTGTCTAAGACAAGAGTTCCCAACCTGTGGGTCGCGGCCACTAGTGGGCTGTGAGGGGTATGCAAGTGCGCACACACATTTCATGCAAGCAGCGAGCATGCATGTACACTCTATTTAAGTGAGCGGCAGGCACACATGCCACTCGTGCAAATGGGACTGCATGCTTTCCGGCCACTTTCGTAGAACCTCTCCCGCCCCGGGCCAGAAACATTGGGGAACTCTGCTCTAGGACGGTAAAGTTGATGGAGTTAGCAGACATGGAGAAATTGAATCTCTAAATTAAAGAAATTACCTAGTTTTGTTTCTACTTGGAAACCACTTCTGCACTTTCTGCTTGAACCTGGGGGGGAAAAAATGAAACTTTTTTGAGTTTAGGTTTCGATGATTAAAATGATTTTGTAATTGGTAGTAACTTTTAAGGTTCTGAAATTTAAAGTAAAAGGTCAGTGTATTATTTTTTTAATCTGCTGCACTGAAGAAAGTCAGAAATCACTGCTTTTTTTGCATGTTTCTCCTTTTCTTATTTTCCTAACTTTTGTTTCTTCTATATTTTATCTCATCGTGAAGCTTAATTTAATTTAAACTTGTTTAAAAAGTGTTGTTTTTTTATTCACATTTATATGCCACCCTTCTCCGGAGACTCAGGACGGCTTACAATTTTTGGGATACAACCCAATGTGCTCAGCAATAGCCTTCATTCCATTGTATATGCCTGCTTATTACTAAGCGGCATTTTTACAAAGTCAGCTTATTGCCCCCAACAATCTTGGGTCCTCCATTTACCTACCCTGAGAGGATGGAAGGCTGAGTCAACCTTGAGCCTGGTGGGATTCGAGCCTGCAGTAATTGCAGGCAGCTGGAATTAAGTGCTAGGCATTTAACAGCCTGCACCACCAAGGCACTCCATTGTACCTGACTGAAACTGAATTAACCATTCTGAAAATAAATTTTAAAGGAGTTTCTCTAAAGGCTTTTACCAAACTATGACTTGCAAGTTTGTGTTGTCTGTTGAAAAAAAATAGTTATCTCAGTTATGCTAAAAGATCCTAATTCAATATATTCTCTGGAATATTCATTGCCATTGATCTCTCCCTCTCCCTCCCTCTTCTCTGTCTCTGTCTCTTTTGCATTTTATTTTTTCATGAAGGCGAGCAAAACTTTTCCGATTCGCATCAGAAAACGACCTTCCAGAATGGAAAGAACGTGGCACTGGGGATGTAAAACTCCTGAAGCACAAAGATAAGGGGACCATCCGCCTCCTAATGAGGAGAGATAAGACTCTTAAAATCTGTGCAAACCATTATAGTATGTACTTTAGTACTCTTCTACTTAAGATTGCTGTATATGTTGGCATGGTAACAACAAACTCTTTCTGGAGTAAAATTGATAGCTTCCTTCTGCTCAACGATTTTAGGAAACTATATAGGGCCCTATTACCGTATTCGGAATTATAAGTTGGACTGTTAGAAACTGAATAACAGTGATAACATTATGAAATATATTTGACAATATTTTAAATATGGATAATAGACAATTGGACATTCGTTCTTTTCTAGATAGACTGTTTGATCTTCCTTGCTGGTTCTTCACAGCTTTATAATATTGCTTGATAGTTTGTATTATCTTGCTGCATTACCTGTGCCTAACTCTTCCCCTCCTCACTTTAGTCACACCTGTAATGGAGTTGAAGCCCAACGCAGGGAGTGACCGGGCCTGGGTGTGGAATACACATGCTGATTTTGCGGATGAGAGTCCTAAACCAGAGCTTCTGGCAATTCGGTTTTTAAATGCAGAAAGTAAGTTACTTGTTTTGGAGAAATTGGACTTCTTTTTTAAGTGGTCTTTCCCTCCTTGTGGTTTAGGGAATGACAGGAAAACCTCACACTGTTCCATGAATCTGTTCAAGGTGCCAGGAGGAGACTCAAATTGTAAGCCAGAAAGGAGGTAGTCCTATGTATTATAGGGATATAGATGGTGTGATGCATAAGTAGTCCTTCACTAATGACCACAATTGAGCCCAAAATTTCTATTGCGAAGAAAACAGTTGTTCAGTGTGTTTTGCCTCATTTTATAACCTTTCTTGCCCTGGTTGTTAAGTGAATCGCTGCAGCTAAATTGGTAACACGATTGTTAAGTGAATCGGGCTTCCGCATTGATTTTGCTCATCAGAAAGTCGCAAAAGTGACCACATGACTCCAGGAATACAGATTAACAGTTGGAAGGGACCTTGTAGGTCATCTAGTCCAACCCCCCGCCCAAGCAGACCCTACACCATTTCTGACAGATGGCAGTCCAGTCTCTTGAAAGCTTTCAGGGATGAAGCTCCCACAACTTCTGAAGGCAAGCTGGAGAAAACTGTAACCGTCATAAATACTTGCCCGTTGCCAAGCGTTCATATTTTGATCCCATCACCACGGGGATGGTGCAATGGTCGTAAGTGTGAAAAATGGTTGTAAGTCACTTTTTCCACTGCTGTTGTAACTTTGAATAGTCACTAAAAGAATAGTATGTTGAGAATTACCTGTATCTCAGAAATTTGCAAAGGGATGAAGCAAATACGGATTCAGAGAGATGCTTCTCAGGCCTCAGTCTGAGAAGTTGCAAAGCTTTTTCCTGCTGAATTACAGGTAGTCCTAGAGTTAGGACTATCCTTACAGGTAGTCCTAGAGTTACAAAAGTTCATTTAGTGACTTTAAAGTTACAGCATCACTGAAAAAAGTGACTTATGACCGCTGTTCACACTTAACCACTGCAGCATCCCTATGATCATAACAAAATTCGGATGTTTCGCAACTGGTTCATATCTATGATGGTCATAGAGCCCCAGTCAGTGGAGAAACCAAATTCACTTAACAACTGTGTTGCTAACTTAACAGCTGCAGTGATGCATTCAACTACTGTTACAAGAAAGGTTGTACAATGGAGCAAAATTCTTAGCAATATAAATGTTGGACTCAATTGTGGTCGTAAGTCAAGGACTACCTGTACTTGCAGTTTCTGTCTAGTGCTAGATTACAGTGACCTCAAGTGGCCATTCCTGTAGCCTCTCCTGGCATACCAATTTCACAATTTTGGTTGTATAGAAATTCACTCTCCCTGCAGTGACCTAACCCTTTGCTCAGGGACTTATTTTTCCATCAGAAAGACAACAGGGCTTCTGGAAGGTGAAATTTGGCTCGAATGGTATCCATTGCATGCAAATTTTAGCCTCTGGGGAATGAAATACGTGCTTTCCTAAGTGTTTCGAGTTGCTTGCTTAAATCCACTGCAACATCTCTCTGATTTTGCTTCTTTCAAACAGATGCACAGAAATTCAAGGCAAAATTCGAAGAATGTAGGAGTGAAGTTGACAAAAAGGGAAAGAAAGGTAAGATGTTTGTATTGGCTTACTTCTGAAAAAAGGCAATATTAACCTTCAAGAGATCTGAAGCTTTTCTGCAGAAGTCCCTGACCAGTCAAAGAAGTAGGGAAGAGATAAAGTCTCCACCACATATTTTACAGAAGTGCGTAAGATGCGTATAGACTTCGTACGTGTTACCTGGAGTAGGCATGAGAATTGTGCATTCTTTCTCCCTTGCTTGCCCTGCCATTTAATACTCATTTTGTGCCAATTCTTGATTTTGCTTCTTTGTTTTTCCTCATTGGAAAATAAATAATAGAATTATTCTGTCATTAACCATCTGTTCTTTCACATTTAATTGTAGGAAATGCATTCAGAATTTGTCTTGGGGAATATCGGTCCTTAGTGTCAGTTGTCTTTTATGATTAGTAGCTCTATGAAAATATTCCAGTATCATTGGCCAAATGGAATGCAAAGTCAGTGGGCTGCTATTCAACATAGTACAAGTAGTCCTTGACTTACAACCGGTCCTCACACTAGCAACCATTGCAGCATCCCCATGGACACATCAAAAATTCAGGCGCTTGGCAACTAGTGTGTATGAGTGTCCTGGGATCCCATGATCAATATTTGCAACTTTTTTAGCCAGTTCCCAACAGAGTCAATGAAGGGAAGCCATATTCCCTTAACAACCTTGTGATTCACTTAACAGTGGAAGCAGGCAGTTATAAAATTGAGTGCAGTTCATTTAACTTCCTTGATTAATGATGGAAGAACTATAGTCGTAAGTCAAGGACTACCTGTGTCTTATGAAATCAGCTACCTTTAGTTGTAATGGACAGAATGGTTTTCCATCTGGTCGAATACGGTGGGGAAATGGAGCAATTGTTTCGAGACTGGGAGCCTTATAAATAAAGCAATATTTTTGTGTTTTCATTAATTCAGAGTTGTTGAGGCCCACAGTATTCTGGTCAATAGGCTTTACATTTTCGTCTGTACAGGCAGGCTCACTCTGCGTGTGACTACAATAGTTACAGTGCTTTTAAAGTCTGCTAGAGTAGCAGTCCAGAATAAAAGAAACATATCCTTGTGGATTTCTGTTTCAATTGTCTTGGCACATCACATTTAATTCTGAACAGATTTTTAACTGTTGAAACTTGTAAAAATGCTGTATATATCTAATTCTTAGATATTCAGGCAAAGCAAATTAGAAAATGATTTTCTTTCTTTTATGTTTATATTTGAACCGTAGTAGCAAAAGGTTCTCATGTTAATGTTCAGTTTTTGGCATATCTATTCCTGCAGTTCAAACTCAGTCATATATTACTACAAAGTCAATGTTTTCCCTGCTGCGTTCCATAACCTTGTTTCCAGCTAATGCCTATTAAATGCTAATGGTCTACACCAACGTTTTTTTAGCAGAAACAGACAAAAACGATAGCGCTGATAAAATTGCTGAAAAATTAGAAGACCTTTCTGTAAAGGACGAGTGCAAAGAATTGGAGAAGAAAGAAGACAAGGGAAAGGCTGAAGAAAAGCAATAAATCATTTTGGGCCTTGTGTTTTTCTTTTTTTTCTTATTTTTTTTTTCTTAATTTTTACAAGGGACTTTATAAAGAACTGTATTCTAATGTTTTTTTTTTTCTAAGCTTTTGCCCTTTTGGAAGAATTCTCCAGAGGAAAAAAAAAAAAAAGATCCATTCCCCAGTCATGAAAATGTACTGTGCTAAAACTCGCTTTTCCATAGTGGAAATACTTATTTATAGTCATCCAGGAGAGTGAATAAAGCTTTGGAAACGGTATGAAAAGGACAGGGTTTTCTATATACACTTCGTGTGTGGCTGCCCTTGTTACCTTGGTGTTATAAGTTTGGGTGCTATTTTAGGTGAGGTGTAGTGTAACTGAATTCTACCGATTGGGGAAAAAGAGAGTAACAAAGATGTTTCTAATGCATTGTGGCTGAATGTTGTAATGACTGAAAGGAGAAATTTTATGCTAAGGTTCCTTTTCTTCTAATTGAGGTTTGAGTGCCCTTAAGTGTTCTTGTGCAGAATTTATTAGACGAAAACGGCATGTCCTTTAGAATCTAATGTCATCCCACAATGGCCTATGATGTATTTCAAAACATTGTGGTTTCTTTGGGTCGACAGCGGCGATCCAGAAAGGCAGAAGTAATTTCTTTTTAATTATGATCAAAAGTGGGAGATGTCCAGCGAATGCAATTTAAAAAAAAAAACTCTTTCAAAGGCCTCTTCCCCCTTTCCGAAGAGCAAAATCCTTCTTTGCAAATCTGGACAGGCTCTTCTGTGTAAATGAGACAGAAGTCCAGTTCCTTCTGTAAAAATTTTCAGTATAATCTCTCCATGTAGATATGAAGACAAGTAATATTTTCTGTTGCTTTGCCGTCTGAATTATAGCGTTTTCATAGTGTGTTCTGGGGGAAACGGGGGTGGGTGGGTGGGGATTCACCTTTTTTTTTTTAAGATAACTTTTTGGTTGTGAGAAAAATAATGGCCTTTCTTACTTAAAACGCCACCTGGGGGAACAGCACTGATGTCTGAATTTGCATCCGTTAGTCGACACGCTCCCCTCCTTTAACAATAAACTTTTGGGTAACAAACGTTTCATTGTGGGCTCCTTCCTCATTGTCACAGATACTTGAAAGAATATCCTGTTAACATTCACAGCACAGGGACACCCTTAACTTTCACCAGAGAGACCAAAAATGTTTTGTGTGATGAGCTGCTGCATCCATAACCATGGGCTAGGCTCTCCCAACCAAGTATGTTGTTGTTTTCATCCTCACGGCAAAGTGGATTATAATTGGTCTTTGGAAATATTGGGGGGGGGGAGATTTTTTTCCCTTTAACATATAACTCAGGCTTTCTTGGTGTGTTTATATTCTGCAAGTTGTATTCCCTTCTTGACCCATATCTCTTGATTGTAGAAATCTCCCCACAAGTAACACAAGTTGTCTGTCCTGCATATAAGTTGAAAGCGCCTGGTCTAGTTTCTTTTTAAAGATTGCAAGTTCTCCATGTCAGCTTATTCCGGTGTTCCTCAACCTTGAAAGTGTGTGGATTTCCAATTCCCAGAATTCCCCAGCCAGCCTGGGGAATTCTAGGAGTTGAAGTCCACAGATCTTCAGGTTGCCATGGTCGACAAACATCGCCTTACGTGCTTACATTGAGAGAGTGGCTATAAAACATTCCTTTTCTCTTGTTTGAAACAAAAGGCAGTCGTCTTGTGATTACTTTAATTAAAAGCTTTTGTTCAATTAACAGCAGAACTGTTTGAACTCACCCATGACCTTTTTTTCTGGAATTTTTAAAAGTATTTCCTTTGATATTCTGTCTCCCTCCCTCCCCACAATCATTACATTTTTATGGATGTATATTCGTTTCTTCCTGTTGTATTTTTGGCGTTGTACTTTTGACTAAGGCATGACTGCAGATAGGGAGATGCAGAAATACCTCAACCAGTCCCCAGGACCTGTCAGTATACCCCAACAGTAAGGTAAAAGGGCATTGGACGCATATTTTCAGATAGAAATCACTATAAATGATTTTATCAAAAAGAGGCACTGTTCACCCGGCTAACTTTGAAATAAATTTAATCTTCATCTTTTTGTTTTGCTTAATTCTTGTAACGTAAGTATGTGGGGAAGAAATCTACAATTTGGTGTGTTGTGTTTCTGGTTCTTACAGCCTCGGATCTCTGTGGTCTCAGGATAACTTGTGTGTAATTGATCTGCCCTTGGAACTATTTTAACGACTTGATTTCCTGTATTGTAATTTCTGGGGCACAAAAAGTGAATGATGTGCAAAGGGAAGAGCATCTGTTGAATGTGACTCTTTAGTGCAGCTCCTCATCTGTCACTTGGGTTTGGGAGAGGGGGGACGGGGAGAAAGGGAACAATTGCATCATTGTTGCTGTATGTAAATGTACTATGCAGGTTGCCTGTTCTGTTTGCTCCCTTTGTAAAATGCAATGCTTGTGTGTGCTTTTCCGAGGCCTCTTCTGCTTGCAATTTTTTTTTTATGGTGGAGACACGTTCAGAAAGAGAAACGAAGCCATACCGACAGGAATTTATATAGTGTTTGTTTAACTTTATATATTAAAACAAAACGATGTTTCAACGATGCTGTGTAAAAGAAACAGGAGCATAAAGTAAGATGCTACAAAAGAAATATGCGCCATCTTATTTTTAATTGGAAATCGGATTGGTGTCTTGAGTTATTGCAGGCTGAAGCTTATTAAATCAACACCCTGGAATGCACTGCAGCAAACTTCTGATTCTCATAGTCAGCCACTTGTATGAGTGAATAAAGCGGCAGTTTTTACCATTTGCAGTTCTGCAACCCTCTCTAGGAAGGGCCAGTTTGGAATGCAGGCAGTCCTCAACGACCACCATTGAGCCCCAAGATTTACATTGCTAAGTGACACAGTTAAGTTTTGAGCGTTAGCCCCATTTTGTGACCTTTCTTGCCACAGCTGTTAAAGTGAATCACTGCAGTTGTTAAGTGGGTAACGGTCATGAAGTGATTCTGGCTTTCCCCCATTGACTTCGCTTGTCAGAAGGCCGCAAAAGGGATCGCGTGACCCAAGGGCCCTGCAACCGTCACAAATATGAGTCAGTTGCCAAGCCTCTGAATTTGGGTCACATGACCACGGGGATGCTGCAACAGTCGTAACTCATAAGTCCCCTTTTTCAGTGGCAGTGTAACTTTGGTCATTAAATGAATTGTAAGCCGAGGATTACCTGTAGTGATTAAGTAGCACTAGAAACCAGGAGGTTGTGAGCTTAAGGTATGAAACTGGCTGCATGATCTTGGGCCAGTCTCTTTCAGCCTAGGAAGGACAAAATCCTTGCCAAGAAAACTAGGGACATGTCCAGGCAGTTGCCAGCAGTCAATACACACACACACTCTCTTTCTAGGACATTTTTGCCTTCCTAGCAGGATTCCTGAAATGAATTTGAAGAATGGCTCAATATTGTACACAATAAGAGCAAAATAATGCTAATGGATGGATCGTAAATTTGCCTAAACTGCATTGCAACATAAATAGAATACATAGACATGAGTAAAGGGGAAAAATCAGTTCGATTTATTTCCTAAATCGTACCCACATACGCTATTTGAAGCTGTTGTGAATAATTCATCTCTGCATCGTAATGAAAGCAAATTTGCACAATAAATGCTACAAAGTTCTTGGTAAAAATCCAAGTGTATGCAAGATGCACATATTAGCATTTGCACTAAAAACCTGAAGATAATATTTAACTGGTTCTCACAAACAGGTGAAAACAAAATAGAGTGTCTGATAAGGCATGTGTGGTTGCATCAATATGATTTTGTACTAATATTCACAGTGTTGTACTGGCCACTGAGTTTGCCAAGTGACTACTGCTTAATCCCAGAGATTTGGTGAAACAAAATGGGGCAGAAGATGATTATGACATCAAAAACATGGTTTTACCAGCTGGCTACCTCAGTTTTTGAAGATGTTACAGCCAAGTCATAAATTCAGTCCCCATCATCTCCAGAGGAAGAACATTCCTAGCTCTTACTGGCAAGATTTACAAGATTATTATCAAATTTATTTGCGGCCTATCTTGTCATGGGCTACTTTAGACTGCTCACAACCATAAAAAATGAAATAAAAAGGAAGATAGGTAAAATGTCTTGCTCAAGGTCAGGTAACCCTAATGATGTTACCTAGTTTGGTAATGAAACATCTGCAAGAAAACCATCAAACTCAGGACCCAAGGACTACAGTCCTCCACATACCTCCCTACTAGCACTGATGTTGTTACCTAGTTAGGTAATGAAACGTCTGAGAAACTCCAAGCAGAGAGTACCAAGGTAAGTTGACACGGTTGGATTGCACCCACTGACTTGGCAACACTTCAATACTGCTTTGGTGTAGTTCTACGGAGAACTTTTAAGCGGTATGAAATTGATTAGATGGATGAGGGTGGAACCTACCACGCCTAGCTAAGCCCCAACCCATGATGGCTGCATGTCAGCAAATGATAGGAGGAAAGCCAAAGTCCTTCAATTCACACTTGAATCATGGTAACATCATCTTGGCAAGCTTCACCATCTTCATCTTGGAAGCTTTCTGACTTCCACATCTCCTTAACAGCTTCAGACTTCCTGCTACTCCTAAGTATTGAATCGACCCTGGTCTGGCTTATCTTCTAAACCCAATGAAAGCCATCCCAGGGCCTTCAGGCCTGTGTGTGTGTGTGTGTGTGTACACTTGGAAGGCTGGCAGGGGTGGGAATTTAAGAGATCCAGTTAGGACAACTGCAGTTTTGATGCCTTTTTTTTCCCCCAGCGTTTTTGCCTGAAATCTGCTTTAGAAAGTCTTTGCAATCAAACTGAGGTGGGGACATAATCTGCCCCCTGCCCTTCGCTCCATCAGGTATGTTCCTGCACAATAGGCGAAATTCATTCTCCAAAGCAAAGCTGTTGCATCATGGGTACAAAATTGCGCATGGATTATGCAGAAGTAAACACATCCGTGTGTAGGCAGATGCATCTGGGAGATAAGGTTGGGAAGGCAGAGGTGTAACCTGATAATTCTGAACTTGCTCACCGTGGCTTTTCCTCCCTAACTTCTTGCAGACAGCAATTGAAAAAGAGTTTGAAGCCTGACACAGTCCACAGGTTATCTTCCTGGGGCAGATTTCAGGCAAATGACTACGCTGATACGCAAACCAAGGTTCAACTTTGCAACTCCACCAGTGGGAAAAAAAACACCACCCAAAAT
Source organism: Naja naja (assembly GCA_009733165.1). Classification (NCBI taxonomy): domain Eukaryota; kingdom Metazoa; phylum Chordata; class Lepidosauria; order Squamata; family Elapidae; genus Naja; species Naja naja. The sequence continues at coordinate 8,980,585 of CM019165.1, forward strand.
AACTAATTGTGCTGCAAACGGGATGCATTGCAGTATTTTGCAACAGTGGTTAGGATGGATGCAAAAGCAAACACACACAAAAATCTGTTTTTGCTTATGGGTGCACTGGAATTCTTCACATTTCTGACTGGGCTAATTAAAGGCAGGTGCCTGTCTCTTTGGTTCCCACACCCTGTTTCGTGGCACACAACCAGAAAGACAGCGTGGACAGACAGCCCATTCTGAAGCTTGCAGCCCTGAACAGAAATGGACCTCACTTCCTTTGCAACTCCTTGGAGCTAAAGGTGGGAAAAATTAAGATTATTGCAAAATTTAGCCTCTTTGTTTATTAATCAGGCTGACTGCTTAATGCAGGCTGATCTCTGTTGCTAGATCCATCTGGGTTCTGTACAATTCAGTCATGCTATTTATATATCAACATTTATGTAATGCACAGGGTAGTTAGCACCCTTGTGTACACACACCCACAACCCCCAAACAAAGCAATCTTTTTCTCTCACTTTTGAGATTTCCTGGAATTGTCAGGCTGAAGCCAAAAGGTGCCAACCACAAAATAGAGAAATAACATTTTCTCAGAGGACATGAAGAAAAAACGGAGAAGGGTTTAAATGCAAGGGCCAAGAACGAGGGGTTGGGTTTGTTCACAACTGATCCAAAGTGTTTGTCGTGGTTTGTTTATGACATGCGCTGTGGGGCAAATGTGGCCTTTGTGGGTGGTAAACAGTGGCTTACGGTTTATATACCACAGTGCCAAAATCTGGCAGGAAGACCATCACTGTTTTTTCCCCTTTAAATCCTATACGTTCACCTGAGCCCCTTCCTCAAATTAAGCAAGAGCTGCATGTGCTTTGTAAGGGTGATGGATCACAAGTCCCCATTATTTGATTACTTTGGCTGGGGGAATATCCATGAGGTGAAAATTATACTTTAGCAATCTTACACAAACTTCTTTGGAATCTTAAAAAGCCAATAAGATTGTCTAAAAGTCTGAATTCATACAATCTACTTTATATATATAAGTGAAATACCACTCATGCATCATCACAAAATCTCCAGAACTGTAAAGCCTTGAACTTGAAATTTGGCACGTAGGTTCTTCTTGGATTCTAGCTAAGAAAGGATTTTTTGAAATGACCATCAGAGCATTAGTATTTCCTATATTATTATTATGAACACGCTCTGATGCTAAGGAGTTCTACTCCCCTTCCCCACCTGAAAAGAAATTGTTCAACTGCAGTTGAGCTAAGCCACACCCAGGCTCCTTGCTGTCTCCTTGCTCCCACAGCAAATACTGCTTCAGTTTCCAAACAGCCCTCCAGCCTCACACCCTGACAGGATGCTAGCCAGGTGAATACCAATGGATGCTGATAGGCAGAGGCACAATTCCCCCCCTTATTTTCCTCCCCAAAAAATAAGCCCAATCACAGTTTCGTAGTGAAGCACGTCCTTTATAAATTCAGTAGTCCTCAATTTATAGCCATTCAGTTAACCAGCCTTCAAAGTTAAAACCTCAGCAACAGAAGCAAGTAACAACTGGTCCTTGCATTTACAACCATTGCAGCGTCCCCAGAGTCACGTGATCAAAATTCGCTCACGTGATGTGTATTTAAAACCATGGCTGCACTGTCATGTGATCACCACTTGCGACTTTTCCTCCAAGCGGCTTTCCAACAAGCAGAGCCAATGGGGCAGGGGGCAACGGGGACGCTGGTTTCACTTAACGACCATGTGATTCACTGAGCAACTGTTGCAGAAAAAAGGGAAAGGGTCCTACAACTGAGCACCACTCAGTAACTGTTGGAGCAGCAGGAATTCTGGTCCCAGTTCTAGGTTGAGGACTACCTGTAAAATGTATACTCCCCTGCTCCCCTTAGGGCTCTCAACAATTGTGGGAGTTGTAACACCCTACATATGGAAAACACAAAAAAAAATTCTTTTGGGGAAGGGGCTCGTTGACTGCCTAAAAAGCAGCGTTGGTAGCTGAGATGGCCCAAAAGAGACCACAAATTTCACCCCAAAGTGGTTAATAACACTTAGGAGACATCAAGAACGTTAAGGTCTCAAGTTCTCCAGAATCCCCCTTGGAGCAAGCTGGACCTGGGGTGGAGCTGCTATGTTCCTCTTCCTTTTTTAATAGAGATGAACAGAGTTGGAAGGGATCTTGTAGGTCATCTAGTCCAACCCCCCCCCCCACCGAAGCAGGAGATCCTACACCATTTCTGACAGATGGCAGTCCCATCTCTTCTTGAAAGCCTCCAGGGATGAAGCTCCCACAACTTCTGAAGGCGACTTCTGTTCCATGGGTTGATTGGTTCTCAATGTCAGAAAATTCCTCCTTATTTCCTTGTTGAAGCTCTCCTTGTTCAGTTCCCATCCATTCTTCCTTGACTGGCCTTTGGGTGCTTTGGAAAAAACAGCTTGACTCCTACCTCTTCGTGGCAGCCCCTCAAGTATTGGAAGACTGCTCTCCTGTCTCCCCTGGTCCTTCTCTCACTAGACCAGCCAGGCCCAGTTCCTGCAACCATTCTTCATATGTTTTAGCCTCCAGGCCTTTGACCATCTTAGATAGATTTGGATTAATGGAGTTGGAAGGGACCTTGTAGGTCATCCAGTCCAACCCGTCACCAAAGCAGGAGACCCTACACCATTTCTGACAGATAGCAGTCCAGTCTCTTCTCGAAGGCCTCCAGTGACGAAGCTCCCACAACTTCCGAAGGCAACTTCTGTTCCTTTGGTTGATTGTTCTCACTGCCAGAAAATCCCTCTTTCTTCTTTGACTCGTCCTTTGGCCCTTCGAATCTCACTCTTTAGAAGCATCCCAAGGGAAAATCTCCCTTGCCCCCCCCCAAACACTTCTCCACGGCCAGCGGACGAAATCCGTAACCCCCCTTCTGCCTCTTCCTCCTCCTCCTCCTCCTCCTCCTCCTCCCAATCTGCTGGAATCTCTCCTTCGCTCTGCCTCCGCGCCACCTCTTTCGGTTGCAAAGATGCGTTGGGATCTGAAGGATCTCCTCTGGAGAAGAAGAAGACCGTGTAGGGAAGGAATCCTACAGATCAGCCGCAGGAGAACAGGCCTTCAGAGCTGGGAGGGTGAGGACGCATCTGACGAGCTTCAGGTGTTTCCTTCCCTCACCCCTCGATTGCTGCTTCTTAAATCTGTTTCCAGCACCATCATCTCCATCTTCCTTTCTGCAGTGCTACCTTAAGGGGTTGGTTGACATCAGCCAAGTGGGCTGGCTTCTGTGGGTTGAGTTTCCTGTGCAAAAGAGGTCAGCTGTTACCCATCCCTTTCCTCCCCCCCCTTCTCTCTTTCTCTCCCTCCCCCTTTCTGTCTCAATTCCCCCTTTTATTTTTCCTCCTCTTCCTACCCCTTTTCCCCTCCCCTCGCTTGATCTCGCTGCAGTGCAAGACCTTCATCTCGGGGGCTTTCCCCACGCCCTAGCCCTCCCCTCTTTCTCTCTCTCTCTCTGTCTCTCTGTCTCTCTCTCTGGCTCCCCAGTGCCTCTCGGATACTCTGGATTAACGCACAGTGATGTATAATCCACAGAATGCCCAGCAGTATCGGAAAAAGATTTAAACCGACAAAATACATCCCCGTCTCTACTGCAGCCGCCTTACTAGTGGGGTCAACTTCGCTCTTTTTCGTCTTCACGTAAGTCCACTGCAGCTCCTCTCTCTCTCTCTTTTCCTCTTCCCTCCATCCACCCTTCCTTTAATATATATGTATGTATGTATATATGTATGTATGTATGTATGTATGTATGTATATATATATATTTAATAGAGACCTAAGGTGGTTTCTAACCCTCTGGGACGTGGGGCTGGTGAGCTGCCAGCACAAGCGGATCGCTCCAAAGGAAGAAGGTTTTTTTTTTTTAAAAAAAGATTTTGGCTGAGAATACGGTGCAGGTTTCTCTCTTGGGACTGATGCTTGGGCTATTTGGGAAAGGGAGGGGGGGAAGGTTTTTGGACTTTGCAAGGCTTCTCGCGCACGTACATCCTTTCTCATTGAGAATGATTTTGCTGGCCTCTTTAAAACAACAACAACAACAAAAAACCCTGAATTATTGTGGTTAAATTTCTCACTGACCCACAGCTTTCGTTTGGGGTGGGGTGGGGAGGTAAAGGAGGGTGTCGAACTGTGTATTTTAAGTAAACAACCTTCTGGGAAGTGGGGAAGCTTGGGTGCACTTGAGCTGCAAAATGAGGACTTGGTTCCAAAGGCTATGCCAGCCTGATCAGCAGGCCGTTGAGCCAAAAAATGTCCAGATTTTGTTTATTTTCCCCATTCCATCCACTGCTCCACCCCCCCACCCACCCACCCCCGTCTTCTGCCCCATCCTTTTGCAACAAATTTCTGGTCAGGTTGGAGAGAAAATCCTTTAGGAGACCCGGGTGGTAATTGGGGGTGAATTTTTCCAGGATCTGGGGGGGCACAAACTACTTACAGAACTGTTTCTCCCGACCCATCATTATTATCAGCCATCACCGTTTTAATGGTGGAAAAGTTTAGTTCTGCTTTGGAAACCCCCCAAATGGTTTTTGGCTTTTTTTTCCCCCTTCCTTTCCCATCTGGGTTTCAAAGTTGGGACTCTTTTAAAAAAAAAAGGAAGAAAGAAAGATGCAGCCATGAGTTGGCATGGCGTGAAAAAAAAAGGATTTGCCTTGTAATATTTGATTTGCAAAACATTAAGTTGGAACTTCCATTTTAGCAGCATTTTAGAGCGCTTTAGATTTGTTTATAAGTCCTGCAATGTTGCTTGTGAAATGATCATATAAATTCTGAAGACTATGTATTCAAAATGGACTGAGATTAATGTGTGTGAAGTATATATATATATATATATGGTATATAATGTGTATGTGTATATATAATGGTGTATGTATATATAATGTGTGTATGTATATATAATGTGTGCATGTATATGTGTGTATGTGTCTATATAATGTGTGTGTATATATATATATATATCATATGTATATGTGTGTGCATTGTGTGTATGGTTATATATTTATTTTCTTTTGAGAGCAGGCATCAGAATGTCATTTTTATTGTGTGGCAGTGTGTTCACAGAAAAAAAGTGACAATAAAGGTTATCTTATAATTCTAAGGGGAAATTGAGGTGCATCTCTCTCTCTCTCTCTTTAAGTATCTCTCTCTCTGTGTGATGCTCTTCATTTTCTTCTGATATTTTTTTTTTCTTGATTTGGAAATGGAAATGTGAACTGGAAATGTGTTGTTTGTTTGTTTGTTTTTCTCAATTTGGACTATATTTGTGGACCGCTTTCCAATGCCTTTTGAAACCCTTGTAACTTGATCCTAAAATGGCATGTCAGCTAGAAAGATAAATGGTGGCCGATCTCCGTTCCTCTAATGGGTTATTAGCCTGTTTGTGTCTGGCAGAAATGGCCTAGATTTGTCCTGGATGGCAATGATGGAAGGGGAAGTGCCTTTGAAGGACTCGGCCAGGCTGGGTGGAGGAAGTGAAGGATGGGGGCACCAGGCAATTGAAATTGGTTGTTCTCTTTTCAGAAGCATCCCTGCTCAGGTGTACTGCCTCACCTCCACTCTGATTTTCAGTGACAGAGCAGTAGATTTAAGCTTCTGTGTCAGGATAATAAAAAAAATCCCATGAGGTTGTTCATGAAATGTTGTCCGTAGGATTTTTTTTTTCTCCTTGGTTTTTTAATCGAGACTCTTTCTTTCTTTCTTTCTTTCTTTCTTTCTTTCTTTTTTCTTTCTCTTTCTTTTCTTTCCTCTTTCTTTTTTCTTCTCTTTCTCTTTCTCTTTCTCTTCCTTTCTTTCTTTCTTTCCTTTCTTTCTTTCTTTTTCTTTCTTTCTTTCTTTTTTTTCTTTCTCTTTCTTTTCTTTCTTTCTTTTCTTTTCTTTCTTTCTTTCTCTCTCTTTTCCTTCCTTCCTTCCTTCTTTTCCTTTCTTTTCTTTTTCTTTTCTTTTCTTCCTTTTTTCCTTCCTTTCTTTTTTTTGTCTTTCCTCCTTTCTCTGTGTTTCTGTCCCCTCCTCCATCTTTTCTTTCCTTTGTCTTCTTCTCTCCCCTCCTCCTCTTCTCTCCTCTTTTCTTTCTCCCTTCTTCTTCCTTTCTGTCTCCTTTCTGTGTGTCTTTCTTTCTCTATCTTCTCTTTGCTTCCTTCCTTCCTTCTCCTCCCTCCCTTTCCCTCCCTTTCTCTCTCTTTCTTGTTTCCGTTTCCTTTAAACTGCTGGTTGATTTATTTCTGAGTTAATTGCGTCCTTCACTTTCACCGAAATCTATTGTCCCAGCTCTTTAAAATAAAAGTAATAAATATTTTTACAGGAATGACTAGCTATCTGAACCAAAAGCGGCACTTTTCCCCTTGCAAAATAGTAGCCAAGTTACAAGTCTGTTTGTTCTCCCTTCCAGTGGGTGGGTGGGTGAGTGGGTGGGTGAAACTTTTAAGGCCTGTGTTTTAAAAAAAAAACCACCATGAGGGCTAATATTTATATACAACTTACTTTGTATCTACTTCTTTGTTCATGTTTTCATACAAGGTTCTTTTTGTGGTTGAGATCTCTGTTGAGTGGATTTTGAGTTGCACAAGAATACATGTAGGGCTTGAATAGATATACGCCTCACTCGTTTTATGGCAACTGTTCAAATTGGGGGGGTTTGCTTTGTTTATAGACATTTTATATACAGGTAGACTTCAACTTTGAGCAATTCATTTAATGACTGCTCGAAGTTACATTGGCACTGAAAAAAGTGTGACCGTTTTTCACACTCACGACCATTGCAGCCTCCCCGTGGTCACATGATCAAAATCCGGGCGCTGGTTCACATTTACGACGGTTGCCGTGTCCCCCGTGCGTCACGTGATCCCCTTTTGTGACCTTCTGACAAGCCAAGTCAACAGGGAAGACAGATTTGCTTAACAAACCGTGTGACTCACTTCACAAATGTGATGCTTCACATTAACAATGGTGGCCAGAAAAGCTGTAAAATAAGCGTTCACCTAGCAACAGTAATGTTGGGCTCCATTGTGGTCGTAACTCGAGGACTACCCGTAGCTAAGATGGGCATCCGTATGAATCAAATAAAAATAGCCCTTTTTTAATCGAGTGTATTTCATGCATTTTCCAGCTTAATGATGATGGTGAGGGATTTCTCTATTTTTCCTCTATTTATTTTATCCTATGTACACTGACCCTTAGGAGGCAGGGGTTAAAAAAACCCGTGTTGTCCTATTTGGGACTCAAACACCACTTCGTGTAGGGTTCCCTGCCTAAGCAGGGGGTTGGAATAGAAGACCTCCAAGGTCCCTTTCATCTCTGTTATTCTATTCCATTCAACAGATGTAGGTAGCCGGATGTTCTTCAGAGGGAACTCAACTGGTGCCCCTGGAGACTACCTAGTGCCAATCCACCATCTCAGGTGAAGTCCATGACTTCAATTACTTTCAAGCTATTTGTAAGCCGCCCTGAGTCCCTTGGGAGAGAGGGCGGCCTATAAGCCCAATAAACAATAAATAAAAATAAATAAATAAAATTTATTTATTTAATTTACTTCCCGCTTTTTATTAGCTTTATAAAAATAGCTCAAGGGGGGGCAAACATATCTAATACTCCTTCCTCCTACCGTATTTCCCCCACAACCGCACCTGTGAAGTGGGTTTTGGCTGAGAGAGAGGGACTGGCCCGAAGTCACCCATCCGGCTTTCATGCCCAAGGTGAAACTAGAACTCACCATCACCTGGTGATTGGACCAAGGTCATCCACCCAGCCTTCGTGCTTAAGGCAGAACTAAAACTTACCATCTCCTGGTGATTGGTCTGAAGTCACCCCAGCCAGCTTTTATGCCTGAATCAGGACTAGAACTCACCGTCTCCCAGTTTCTAGCCTTCTGCCTTAACCACTAGACCAAACTATGGATGTAAGACTTTGAAAGAACTCACAAAGGAGCATCCTACATACACCAGCCCCCAATTTTGATGCCTAAGAGACCCACCAGCAGAACGACAATGACTGGCTTCTCTCTACAGACCCAACCCCCCCACCCCCACCCCCACCGAAAAGAATTGAAATGAGTAAATTTAGGAAAGCTATTCCTGACATTGGCTCCAGCTGCAGAGAAGCATAATTTATGCTGTTGGCAACTTCTCATCCAGCTAGCTAACCAGAGACTGAGGTTTCCATGGTGGGCCAAAATAGCAGGCTGACGATCAAAGGGGAAGGGTCAAAATTCTCAAAGCCCCCCCCCTTCCTCTTTACTCCTCAATGGGTTCCCCCCCCTCTGCATTCAAAGCTATCTTCTCTGGTATGCTGGACCATGCTCGTTCAACTATATTGGGAATATTCCATTTATAAATAGAAGGAGCCATTTATATGAAAATTCTCCGGTGAAGATTCTTCTTCCTTTCCTTTCTGCCAAACCATTCAGTCCTCCAGTGCAGAGAAGGGGGAAGCTAAAAAATCCTTAAAAAGCAAGCAAACATTGCCTTTTACCCGGCGATAAATCTGCTGTTTTTTGCCTGCAGAGATTGATTTTAATCTGTCATTCTTGGTCTGTCTCTTCAGGACATTTCCCACGTTATTTGCAAGAAGTTTATCCGCTCTCCCCCCCAAAATGACACCCAAAGGTTTACCCAAATGATTGTACCAGGGTTTTAAATGCCAGCCTCCTCCCTGTTTTAGAAGCAAACTGTGTTTTTCCATCTTTGGAGGGGCTCTGTGACTATATATCTATATATATATAAGCGAAATACCACTCACACATCATCAGAAAATCTCCAGAACTGTAAAGCCTACAAATGTGAAATTTGGCACGTATGTTCCTCTCGGCTTCTTAGGGGCTTACTAAGAAAGAATGTTTTGAAATGACCATCAGAGCATTAGTATTATTATTATTAACACACCCTGATGCTAAGGAGTTCTATTCCCCCTCCCCACCTGAAAAGAAATCTCTTCCAAATGCAAAACACAAGCAGAGGAGAAGAGTTTCAGTTTTACTTTCACAGCACCAAGCAGCTTTAGTACAGAACAGTTGAGCTAAGCCATGCCCAGGCTCCTTGCTGTCTCCTCACACAGTAAATACTGTTTCACTTTCCAAACAGCCCTCCACTCTCTCACACACTGACAGGACGCTAGCCAGATGAATACTGAGAGATGCTGGTAGGCAGAGACACAATTTTTCCCCTTTTTTTTCTCCCCAAAAACATAATTTCATAGCAAAGCATGAGAAACCAGCTAGTTTTTAATATTTTTGTCCTCCTATGTAAGGTAGGTAGCCATATCAGGCTTATTAAGCATTTCGACCTGGAAATTAAGCGTGTATTTTATTTTTTCCTGAGCAGTGAAGATGTACGAATGCATAATTCTACATTTGCCACATTAGAAGCAAGCCAGGTCTGCATCAGAGGTGGCCGAAAGGATTTTTAAAAATGGCAGCTGCAATGATGCCATTAAAGCAGTTGTGTCCATACAAACCGGATGGAGCATCCATTGCTTTGTGGTGGCTTTTTTGACCATATCCTGTCCTCTTAACTCTGCTCCAGTAGCGGCACAACAGACCAACCAAGAAGTGCAAGTATTATATATAGTCAGTCTGGTCTAGTAGTTAAGGCATCAGGCTAGAAACGAGGACATGGTGAGTTCTGGTCCTGCCATAGGAGCCAGCTGGGTGACTTTGGGCCAATTGCCAGGAGACAGTGAGTTATAGTGCTGACTTAGGCATTTAAAGCCAGCTGGGCAATTTTGGTCCAATCACAAGGAGATGGTGAGTTCTAGTCCCACCTTGGGCATGAAAGCCCAGATTTTGGGCCAATGACAAGGAGACCGAGAGTTCTAGTCCCACATTAGTCATGAAAGCCCATTGAGTGACTTTGGGCCAGTCTCTCTGTTTCAGCCCACCTCACCTCACCGGGTTGTTGTTGTGAGAAAAATAGGAGGAGGAAGATAGGTTAGATATGTTCGCCACCTTGAATTATTTCTAAAAATAATCAAGGCAGGATTTAAATTAAAAAGAAGAAGAAGAATAGGGATGCAATCTATCAACCCACCACAGGATGATGTGGCTTTCCTCTGCTGTTGTACCCGTATATGTAGTAATTAATTACCTTTATTGTCAGAGTGCAACATGTGTACAATGAGATTGTACGAAGGGACACCAAGTGATTTGCAAATTCAGCTTCATGTCTACCTATTTATCCAATCATTTTCCCCTAATGGAATTTTGAGATACCTAAGTGGTCTCCTAACCATGAGATGACATAATCTTGGTCTCTGTGGAATTGTAGGACAGGGTCATTCCTTTTATAATTCGCCGTTGAAATGTGAGGGTTATATCTGAGCTGTACTCAGCCTTGGAACACCCTTTTTATAATGTGGCTGAATTGCACATGTGCTGGACTGATTGTAAACAGACCTGCAGTCTAAGATGGATCTAAGATGGACCTGCCTCTTTTGCAGCTTCCCATTTTGTGATGGTATATGGGAACGACTGGGTGAAGAAATGCTGCCAAGGGAAGGCTCAGATAAGAACCCACAGAGCCCACAGCTACATAATGAATGGGTGGAAAAAGAGACTCAGAAAGGACAGTTCCTAGTTTCTAAGAATGTAAAGGAGATGGCGGGAGAGCTGTATTTTCAGACTTGCAAGATTTTGTTAATGCAGCCTTAAATTTAGCTCATTTGGTTGTGTTCCCTGTCTTGCAAAGAAGGCTGACCAATCTGGCTCCTTGTGATTTTCTCTGCTCAAGAGCCATCCCAATTTCATCAGGTGGATCTGAAATTGCCCTCGCATTTGAAAAGTTGCTTTCCCAAGAAGTAACATTTGCTCTCTTGATCTACTTCCATGGTGGGTATTTACAGCAGTTGCCAGTTCTTTCTGAAACTAATTAGCAGCGCCTCTAATTAAGTTAGGCCCCTGTAATTGAAATTACAGAGTGCTGTGTCAACAGAACATCCAAAGTTTACAAGCTCAAAACCCAAGCTCATCAGAAAGATCTTATCTTTAGACGTGCAACTTTAAAACAGCAGCTGTTCGTTAACACAATCCCTAATAAAGTTTTTTTTTTTTTACAAAAAACACGAAACTTGGCTGATTCACAAAATCTCCTTTGCCTTCCGTGACCTGAAATGGCACACTCTAGGAAAAAATTATCACTGTATACTGGCCTACAGCTGTTGGCATGTTTTTAACCACTACACCAGGGGTCTTCAAACTTGAATACTTTTAAGACTTGTGGACTTCAACTCCCATAATTCCTCTTCCAGTCTTGTTAGCTCAGGAATTCTGGGAGTTGAAGTCCACAAGTCTTAAAGTTGCCAAGTTTGAAGACCTTTGCTCTACACCTTTGGTCATACTGGTTGCAATTTCTAAAAATGGCAATCGGACCATTATCAAGGAACAGGGATGCTCTTCCTCTGTGGCACAGACCCTTCTGGACTGAACCACTTCAGTTTGGAAGAGGGGGTTGTCTCCTTGAGACACGTTGTACATCTGGGGCAGCTTAAGATGAGCAGAAGATGTGGGGAAAGATGTTGAGAGGCTAAAGAGATAACGCTTGAAATATTGCACCCAGTTTTGTTTGCCACGATATAAAAAAGGATGTTGAGACTCTAGAAAGAGCGCAGAGAAGAGCAACAAAGATGATCAGGGGGCTGGAGGCTAAAACATACGAAGGACAGTTGCAGGAATTGGGTCTGTCTAGTTTCATGAAAACAAGGACTAGGGGTGCCATGATAGCAGTGATCCAATATCTAAGGGGTAGCCATAAAGAAGAGGTGGTCAACTTCTTCTCCAAAGCACCTAAAGGCAGGACAAGAAGCAATGGATGGAAACTAATCAAGGAGAGAAGCAACCACAAAATAAGGTGTTTTCTTGACAGTGAGAACAATCAATCAGTGGAACTACTTGCCCCCAGAAGTTGTGGGTGCTCCATCACTTTTAAGAAGAGACTGGACCGCCATTTGTCTGAAATGGTATAGAGAGCCTTGGTGGCTCAGGCTGTTAATTGCCTGCACTTAAGTTCCAGCTGCCTACAACTGCTGTAGGCTCGAATCCCAGCAGGCTCAAGGTTGACTCAGCCTTCCATCCTCTCGGGGTAGGTAAATTGAGGACCCAAGATTGTTGGGGGCAATAAGCTGAGTTCGTAAAAATGCCGCTTAGTAATAAGCAGGCATATACAATGGAATGAAGGCTATTGCTGAGCACACTGGGTTATATCCCAAAAATTGTAAGCCGCCCTGAGTCTTCGGAGAAGGGCGGCATATAAATGTAATTAAAAAAAAAAAAGATTAGAGTTTCCTGCTTGAACAGCGGGTTGGACTAGAAGACCTCCAAAGTCCCTTCCAATTCTGTTATTCTATTACAAGGATCTTCAAACTTGGAAAGTTTTAAGACTTGTGGACTTCAACTCCCAGAATTCCTGAGCTAAATGACTGGAGGAGGAACTCCGGGAGTTGGAAGTCCACAAGTCTTAAAGCTGTCAAGTTTGATTGATTGATTGATTGATTGGATTTCTATGCCGCCCCATCTCCCGAAGGACTCGGGGCGGCGTACAATCATAAAAACGCTATAAATATAAATACTATACAATTTTAAAAAGAGATTAAACACGAAACCCAATAATCTAATTTAAAATAACACTATTCAAATTAAAACCCAACAACCCTTCAAATTAAAGTTTGAAAACCCCTGTTCTATTATTTCCATCCAACCAACAATATATTTCTTCAGTTGTTTTTTCTTTCAGTCGAGACAAAGGCAACTGATAGGTTGATTTTGTAGCCTTGAGGTGGGCAAGAAATATTTCAGCAATAGCCATTTTATAAGGATGCTTGCTTCTCAACGACAAACTGTCCCCCTAAATGGCTGGGATACAGCTGATTGACCCAAAAACGATTCCTCATGAGATTTCTTCTCCATCTTTGCAGGTTGATGTTTCTGCTCCTGCTTGCTAACCACAAAAGTAATGATTAGTGAAGATTAAACCACCAAAAGTTCACGATTAGAACAGCCTCATCCTCCAGCTTTTTCCAGCTGTTGGCTTAAAGGTTTAAGAACCCTAATGCTGGCTTGTTTAAACATGAATCGGTCTCCTTCTGCTAGGGCTAATTTGATTTTGCTGGAGATACTTGTCTGTCACTTCCCCACAAGCTTCCGTACTGCATCTTCAAGACAGAGGATGGCTCTCAGGATCTGGACTTTTGTAATCTTCTCTCCAAATCCGTGGTTTTTCACCCAAAGGATTCATCTGTCACAACACAAAGATAACACTGGGTTTAAGTAGCCTGAAATAAGGTTTTAGCAGTTGGTTTGCTGGGGGGGGGGAGGGAGGCCATTGATTTACAGATTTTGCGAGAGAGAATTTGAGGGGTAGTATAGGATCGATGCAGGATTTGCAGCCAGCGACTATCACCAGCAGGCACAAATCCTAGGGGTTTGATTGTATTTGTGAGAGACAACTGAAGCTCCACCCGCATTGGGATGTCGGTGAGCAAAGGATCAGAAGGATTTCCTGTTTAGGAAAAAAATGGCTCATTTTTTTAATTCTGCCTTTTGCAACTTACTGTTAAGTCCTCACAATTTTTACAGCACTGGATACTGTATGATAGACCCAGAAAGTTGTCCATAACACCACAAACTTTGTGAACAGAGTAGAGTAGAGTAGAATAGAATAGAATAGAATAGAATAGAATAGAATAGGATTCTGGTCTCCGGTCTATGACTGTAATAAACGGATTGATTAGAGTAGAGTAGGGTAGGGTAGAATAGAATAGAATAGAATAGAGAATAGAATAGAATAGAATAGAATAGAATAGAATAGGATTCTGGTCTCCGGTCTATGATTGTAATAAACTGATTGGGTAGGGTAGGGTAGGGTAGGGTAGGGTAGAATAGAATAGAATAGAATAGAATAGAATAGAATAGAATAGAATAGAATAGAATAGAATAGAATTCTGGTCTCCGGTCTATGACTGTAATAAACTGATTGATTGAGTAGAGTAGAGTAGTAGTAGTAGAGAGTAGAGAAGAGTAAAAAGGAGAAGGAGAAGAAGAAGAAGGAGAAGAAGAAGAAGTAGAAGCAAAGGAAGGAGAAAATAGAATAAAAATGGAATGGAACTGGAATGGAATAGAATAGATTGGAATAGAATTTTATTGTCATTTTAAATGTATACTAATCAGCATACATTAAAATGAAATTTTGTTGCATTCCGCTCTCAAAAGGCAACCATTATGCATATACCCACGTACACACACACATATGACACAGAGAAACATCACAGTCTCGTTCGGATGTATACATATATGGGAGGAAAGTTCTTATGGATTGCTTTTGAGGGAGAGCTGAAACAAGCACAAGGGGGAGGTGTTACAGAATAACAGAACTGGAAGGGACCTTGGAGGTCTTCTAGTCCGACCCCTGCTTCAGCAGAAGACCCTATACCATTTCAGACAAATGACTGTCCAGCCTGTTCTTAAAACCTCCAGTGTTGGAGCACCCACAGATTCTGGAGGCAAGGAGTTCCACTAGTTAATAGTCCACAATGTTAGGACATTTCTTCTTAGTTCTATGTTGCTTCTCTCCTTGACTGATTTCTACCCAAGTTTTTCATCTAGGCTTGTTGGATATGTGTTCATTTCCTTGAGTTGTCAGTGACAATAAAGATGCAATATCAATAAATTTAAACTCTCCCAAGTAGCTAATCCCTCTTAATTTCCTCCATCCCAGCCCTTCCTTTTTTCTGAGGCCCGAAAATTGCAGCATCACACAAGCCATCCTTGAATCTGGCATGGGATTGATTTACAGGATCTACATTGCTAATTTGCCATGACAGGCTAGCCACACTTAAAACTTTTCTTCAAAGGCTTCTATCTGTGGAGTTGCACGCCCTGAGTTGTAAAAATTATATGTAATTATCCCCTGACCTCATCGCTGGAAGCTTCGTTGCAGCTCAGCAGGAAAAAAAACCCATTAGGTCAGATTCTACACCCCAAAATGCGGGGGATATCATTTTAAAAAGATTACATATTTATTCTTGTTGGTGGCAAGGGTGAAGGATGACACAAATAGCTTGAAGTTTCTTCAATAAGTTGAGGGAAGTATCACTGGCAAAATCTTCAAGTCTTAAATCTTAAACTGTAAAGAACTTTTTAATGGTTTTATGGAAGTTGGGCTGGCATGTTGGAATTGTCTTTCCTCCAAAGCAAGAGAATGGAGCAAAAGAAATAATGACCCTAAACCTATTTTAGATGCTTATAGAAGCTTTCTTTCCACTATCAAAACCCAGTTCCCCCACTGTGGATTGAAATGGAGTTTGGCAGGAGATTTCTGGTCTTCTGTCTTCTACAGAAAATTGTTTAAAATGGACACACAACCAACCTGTTTACATACCTGTGTGAATGTTGTCCAGTTTGCTCTTCATATTCAACTGCTTAGAAAATGCACGAGGTCTTGGTGGGTCAAAGTCTTTACATTATGAATTGATCTACTTAATGAAAGGTTTCCTTCCTTCCTCCCTCCCTCCCTCCTTCCCTCCCTTTTTCTGTTCCTTCTTTCCTTCCTCCCTCTGTTTTTCCCTTCCTTCCTCCCTCCATCCCTCCCTCCTTCCCTTCCCACCATTTTTGTATTTTCTGCTGCTTTCAACGGAGTATAAGGCTACGCTTCATTTATTTGGATAACACTAATGTAATGAAAGTAATTTTAGATAAAAGCCATGTTTTAATGGGTCTGTAAAATTTCCAACTGTAATTAGAAACAGCTATCTTTTCCCAAGATCTTTCCAGCAGATAGACATTGCAACTTCTTCATTTTTACATGCATAGAAAGTAATGTTTCTAAGTACATTTCTCACAGCATTTGTGAACCCAGCTTTAAATAATTTAAGAATTAGATATGGGGCTAGTTAGCCCATCCATCTCCATCTATTTCCTTAGTCACAATTGCCTCTATTCAAAGAATGGATGCAGCATATACAATTAATATTACTAACACAAAAATGTGTTTTTAGCTGGGTTAGTTATAAACAGGCTATGCTGTGCTGTGCTGTGCTGTGCTGTGCTGTGCAAGGCCCTAAGACTTACTGTGGCTCAAGAAACCATGATCAAGTCAGTGAAACAGGCCATAAACCTGGCTAGGAACACAGGAAGATGGATTAGGACATTTTCTTAGAAGGTTGGCTGGTAGTAACAACATCGTGAAAAATAGAGATTTTTACATTTAAGCCCATGAAGTGTTCTTCAACCTTGAGAGATTCTCAAAGGCTTTTTATTAGCGGTTGACCTAGAAAACATTGTGGAATGCCTTATTTTTAACCAGTAAGTCAATAGTTTTCTATTTCAGTGGATATATGATGGCACATACAGGTGTTTCCTTCACTTACAATCCTGGTTTAGCCCAAAATTTATGTTGCTAAACAAGACATTTGTCCTGCGAGTTTTGCTCCATTTTACAGCCATTCTCACCTCAGTTGTTAAGTGAACACCTAAATTTCTTAAGTTACTAAGATGGTTGTTGGATTCCCATTGACTATATGCTTGTCAGAAAAAGATGATTTGTGTGACCCTGGGACACTGCAACTGTCATAACTACGAGTCAGTTGCTGAGCATTTGACTTTTGATCACGTAACCAAGGGAATGCTGCAAAGGTTGTAAGGGTGAAAAATGGTCATAAGCCACTTTTTTCACTGCCTGTTGTAACTTCGGTCACTAAGTGAACTGTGGTGAGTCAAGGACTTTACCTGTAGTTTATATTTCAGTGAACGTACAACAGCACATATTGGTCATGTCCAGCTGGGTGAGTTTATAAATAATACCCAAGAGCCATCAACAAGAAATAAAACCCTGAAATTTTGATCTCAGCCCAATATCTTCCACACATCTGCCTTCACTGTTCATCCCTGGCGTTGTAAGTCATATTTATTTTCTTTCTTATCCTTGGCACACATGCATCCATGCTGTGCTCCAGATTGTATAAATAAATTAGCAGCTGGCCGGTGACTGAAACTCAAAACTGAGCAAGGCTGGGTTGAATATGAAGTCAGATACCGAGTAACGTAGAGTTAGGTCCCCATCAGTGAATATATCAACACCTGCCATTGGCTAACTAGCGATGGACATGGAAGAAATGTTGGACTCCAGGTTGACTCGGGCTTCCCTCCTTCCAAGTCAATAAAATGAGGACCCAGATTGTTGGGGGCAAAAGGCTGACTCTGTAAATCAATCAGAGCTGTAAAGGACTGTGAAGCGGTGTATAAGTCTAAGTGCCATTGCTATTGGGACTAGAGTCTATTAAAACCGTAGCAGTGGTGGGATTCAAAATGTTTTACTACAGGTTCTGTGGGCGTGGCTTGGGCGTGGTGTGGCTTGGGAAGGATACTGCAAAATCCCCATTCCCTCCCCACCCCACTAACCTGCTTTCCAGTTCCGTTCTCCTGGGCAGGGCAACCAAAGGAGACCCAGCCGATCAGCTGGGTCTCAATGGGAGGCAGAGAATAGTTGGGGTTGGCGGGGCCAGTCAGAGGTGGGATTTGTCAGTCCTCTGAACTACGCAAAATTTCTGCTACTGGTTCTCCAAAACTGGTCAGAACCGGCTGAATACCACCTCTGCATGATAGGCATGGGGATGTCTAATACATTTACTAAGGAGTTGAAAAGCTGGCAAGTTTTTTTTTAAAATAAATTTTATTAAGTTTTCAAATTTTAAAAACATATAAAGTAAAACTTTATACATAGTTATCAACATCAAGACATCTTTTGCATCTCCTTACATTTTTCAGTATATATTTACTTATTTTTACCATTACATCTTACTCTTGCTATAAATCAGTATCTTTTATCCTTACACATCAATCTTCTCCATGGTATATTTACATATTTACATATTCCCTCATTCTTTTCCTAATTGCCATTTTATTTTCTTCTTATTTCTAAACCACTCATACCAGGCATCCCAAGCCCTGTAATAAATTGAATCTTCTCTGTCTTTTATTTTCATCGTTAGCCTGTCCATCTCTATACAATCTATTACTTGTTTTTTATAACCATGCCTTCTGGTGGAACCCTTTTTTCTTTCCAGAGTTGTGCGTACAAAATCCTTGCAGCTGTTAATATGTGTAACGTGATATATCTATCTGTTTTATTGCATTTTTGTGTTATTATACCTAATAAAAAAGTTTCCGGATTAAATTCAGTTTTCTGATTCATGATTTTTTCTGTCCATTGTCTAATTGTATTCCAATATTTTTTCACTTCCTGGCATGTCCACCAGGTATGGAAATAAGTGCCTTTTTCTTTTTCACGTTTCCAACAATTTGGGTCTGAGTTAAACATTTTTGCCAGTCTGGGGGCGGGTGGAGGGGGGGAAGGTGCCATGTGTAGAACATTTTGTATTGATTTTCCCTGTATGCTGTAGATGTAATTAGCTTGTAATTTAAACCCCACATTCTCTCCCAATTTTCCAGATCTATATTACGGCCAACATTTTTCGCTGGCAAGTTTCATCCGCACTTTCCTTCTTTAATCTGCTTTCATTAATTCTAGCTTAACTTTGTTTGCTTTCTGAATAGAGGAGAAGCTTTAAAGCTGAGACAATGCAGATTTAGAAAGGGGTCGAAGGCCTTATGACAGCGACCTTGAGCTATGGCAATGAGTTTCAGGATCTCAGGTAGCAAAAGCAAATGCATTATTTCATTTTTTTTTCTAAAATGCAGGAAATATGTAATTCTCTCTGCATCTGGATCGTTGCCTCCATCCATGACATTTGAAAATGAAGCTCCAAACAACGTGTCTTTCTTTTCCTTTCATTAACTAAATGAAGGGCTTTGAAATGAGGATGGAATTTGGCTATTAATAAAGCAGGTTATGTTCATCACAAAATTAGCCATTACCATGCAGATCACTTTCAAAGCCCAGTCGAGCTCCATCCAGTTGAGTTACAACTTGTATCCCTGAACATTTTTATCTATTTTTATATTTCTCTGAACTCCAGTGAGTCAGAGACTAAATTATATAAGCTCCCTTCAAAGATTCTGGATAAAATCTTCCTTCCTTCCTTCCTTCCTTCCTTCCTTCCTTCCTTCCTTCCTTCCTTCCTTCCTTCCTTCCTCCTCCTCCTCCCTCCTCCATCTTTCTTTTCCCCTCATTCCTCGGCTTCCTTCTTTCCCTTCTGCTCGCTATCCTTCGTATCATCCTCCTCCCCTCTTCTTTCTTTCATTCTTTCTTTTCACTAGGTTCTTTCTTTCCATTATTTTTATCCTCATCCTTTCAACAACAACAACAACAATTCTTTCATTCATTCAACATTCATTCATTTTCCTTCATTCCTTCCTTCATTCCTTCCTTCATTCATTTCTTTCTTTCTTCCTTCCTCTTTCCTCCTCTTCCCTTCCTCCATTCCTTCCTTCATTCCTTCCTTCCTTCCTTTCCTTCCCTCTTTCTTTCTTTCTTTCTTTCTTTCTTTCTTTCTTTCTCAATCCATTTCTTTAATGGATTTCTTTAAGCTGAGATGCCAAGGCTCAGACCAAGAACTTCTCCTACCTACATGTGTGCTTTGAGTGACGAACCATAACTGTAAATAGCAGAGATACTGAGATAGCCAGACTTAGCATCAGCAAGACATTCATACCATAGAGGCCATGACATTTGTCTCCTCAAGGTATCAAAAGTGACAGAAAAATGTCTTGTTAGAGAGCTTGTCATCACTCCTCTGGTGACCAAAGGATGAGTTGGAATAGTATCTATTTACAATCTGTGCAGCTCCTGGAAGTTTTGATTCCCAAAACAGCTTGATGTTATGCTTTGCTTGTCCAGTTGTGTCCAGCTGTTAGGGCACAGTGCTCAGCTCCATTTCTTGGCAGAGGGAGTCAGCGTTATCCGAAGACAATTACGGTGGTCACGTGGCCAGCATGGCTCCAGGCCAAAGGCGCACAGAATGCTGTTACCTTCCCACCAAAATGGTGCCCATTTATCTACGCATTTGCATGCTTTCGAACTGCTAGGTGAGCAGGAGCTGGGGAAAGTAACGGGAGCTCACCCCATCACACAGCGCTCGGATCTCAAACCTGGGCTGTTTCCAGCTGACAAATTCAGCGTCTTTAACCGCTGAGCCATCGCGCCCCATTTAAAAAAGCTTTAAGGGGGGGACAATTTTCAAAGCCTTCACCCCAAAAGAAAGTGTTCTGCAGAAACAACATCCTAATGATATTTACGTGGACAAGGAGAACTTCTCAACCTTTAGAGACATCAGTTTTTTTTCCACCATACTCTGTTTCTGTCTGCGTGCAGGTAATCCTTGGCTTCAACCATCCATTTACTGATGGTTTGCAGTAACAGCGGCACTGACAAAAGTGACTGGTGTCCGATCCTCACACTTACGACCATCACAGCATCCCTACGGCCATGGGATCAAAATCTAAGCACTTGGCAATCGGCATGTATGGTGATCATCTGTTTGCGACCATCCCAGCCGGCTTCCAACAAGCAAAGTCAATTGGGGAAGCTGGATATGCTTAACGGCCACATGATCCAGTTAATAACCGCAAAGATTCATTTAGCAACCATTGCAAAAAAGGGGGCAATAAAATTGGGTGCAACTTACTTAAGAATCACCTTGCTTAGCAAGGGAAATTCTGGTTCCTGATTGCGGTCTTAACTCGAGGACTAGCTGCCCTAGAAATTTAAACAAAAGAGAAGGGCACTTAAGAAAACAAAGAGTTTAGGACTTTGCGATGGTTTCCAGTGGCTTCCTTCGACACAGCTGATGTTCCACCAGCTGTGGGTTTTATTGCACAAAGTACATTCTCAGCAACTAAGGGAGAAACCACAGCCATAATTGTACAGGGTGCTCAGCAATCTGCTGACCTCACCTCTTCATCAGATGTATAAAACAAAGCTTGTGAATTCATCATCCCACAAAATGCCAATTCATCCCCTCTCTGGAATCACTGGACAGATCAGGAACAAACAGATCGACCCATGCTCTCCCTTCGTCTAATAAAAATAAAAATAAAAAAGAATAGAACTGTGGGCGGGTTTGTGAATTTCAGACCCCTTAGATCAGGGCTCTTCCAAACTTGGCAACTTGAAGACCTGTGCATTTCAGCTCCCAGAATTCCCCAGCTGGCTGAAGAATTCTGGGAACTGAAGTCCACAAGTCTTACAAGTTGCCAAATTTGAAGCCCCCCTGCCTTAGATATAGAACTCTTTATTGGCCAAGTGCGATTGGACACACAAGGAAATTGTCTTTGGTGCATAAGCTCTCAGTGTACATCAAAGATACAAGTGATTAATCATGATCAGAGTAATCAAAAAAGCACACCAAAGAATGTTCTTTCTGTGCACACTCAGAAAGCTCAAACTGCCCAAGGAGCTGCTGATCCAGTTCTACAGAGGAATTATTGAATCTGTCATCTGCACCTCTATAACTGTCTGGTTTGGCTCTGCAACCCAAGAAGACAGACACAGACTTCAGAGGGTAATTAGGACTGCAGAAAAAACAATGGCTACCAACCTGCCTTCCATGGAGGACCTGTATACTGCACAAGTCAAAAAGAGGGCTGTGAAAATACTTACAGACCCCTCACATCTTGGACACAAACTGTTTCAACTCCTACCCTCAAAACGATGCTATAGAGCACTGCACACCAGAACAACTAGACACAAGGGGAGTTTTTTCCCGAATGCCATCACTCTGCTAAACAAATAATTCCTTCAACACTGTCCAACTATTTACTAAGTCTGCATTACTATCACTATTACTATTAATCCTCCCATCCTTCCTTTCACCCATCTCCTCCCACTTATGACTGTATGACTGTAACCTTGTTGCTTGTATCCTTATGATTTATACTGACTCCTGGTATGATTTAATTGCTTATTGTCACCCTATGACTATTATTAAGTGTTGTACCTGATGATTCTTGACAAATGTATCTTTTCTTTTTATGTACATCAAGAGCATATGCACTAAGACAAATTCCTTGTGTGTCCAATCACACTTGGCCAATAAAGAATTCTATCTATCTATCTATCTATCTATCTATCTATCTATCTATCTATCTATCATCACCGTGAAACATAAAAATAGCATGGATATGGATACGAAGTCTGCATTACTATTACTATTAATCTTCTCATCACTCCTTATCACTCATCCCCTTCTACTTGTGACTGTATGACTGTAACTTTGTCGCTCGTATCCTTACGATTTTTATTGACTGTTTCCTCATATGATTTGATTGCTTATTGTACCCTATGACTATTATTAAGTATTGTACCTGATGATTCTTGACTCTTGATGAATGTATCTTTTCTTTTATGTACACTGAGAGCATTTGCACCAAGACCAATTCCTTGTGTGTCCAATCACACTTGGCCAATAAAGAATTCTATTCTATTCTGTCATAAATACATTCATCATGAATCATAAGATACAACACTTAGGGATAGTCATAGGATACTAAACAAGCAACCAACAAAAATGATACTAGTAAAACAATATAAATCGTAAAGATACAGGCAACAAAGTTAATAAAAGTTTGGCTCAAGGCCATTGGAACAAACAAACAAAGTTTTCTCTTGAAATAAACAAAAGGTTTTTAGTTTAAGAAAGTGGCTGATGGCATTTTTACAGGCTGACAGCATTCTCTACTTAACCAAAAGTGCTTTTTCAAGAGGCAACTGGACTTTCTGCTTTTTCTTTGAAGATGTTTCGCTTCTCATCCAAGAAACTTCTTCAGATCTGACTGGATGGTGGAAAATGGAAGTCAGAGCTTCTTGGATGAGAAGTGAAATGTCTTCAAAAGAAAAAAAACAAGAAAGTCCAGTTGGCTCTCTAAAAAAGCACCTTTGGGACAACCATGACCTGGATGGCTGAGAATCTCCATAGACACTTAACCACTGTGAGAAATGGGGCAACACTGCAGAGGAATTGAGTGGAAAAATTGTCTCTCCCTTCTATTAAACTTTATTGCCATTTATTAGTCAGTGGGGACTTTAACCAGCAAGCTGCAAATGTTGCTTGTGGAAACAAAGAGGATTCTGTTTTGGGCTCTCCATTTTTTTTCAAACAAAAAGGAGTTGCACAGATCAAGTACTCAATACCAGCTTTAGTCCCCCCGCCCCCCGATGAATGCTAAACACACACACACACACACAAAGACAAAGATACAAGGAAGAAAACTTTTGAGCCATTCGTTCCAGATTTTGAGAGGATTTTGATAAGAGCCATGGTGGCACAGTGGTTAGAGTGCCATACTGCAGGCTACTTCTGCTGGCTGCTTGCAGTTTAGCAGTTCGAATCTCACCAGGCTCAAGATTGAGCTCAGCTTTGACTCAGCCTTCCGTCCTTCCGAGGTGGGTAAAATGAGGACCCAGGTTGTTGGCGCAAGATGCTGACTCTATAAACTGCTTAGAGAGGGCTGTACAGCATTGTGAAGCTGTGTATAAGTCAGTGCTATTGCTATTTTGGGCAGGATTCTCTTGCATTACTCTTGAATAGTATTGTACACATTTCATGTTTTCCTTTGGTCAGTAAATTTAACAAAATTAGAAAATATATACCTCTGATGATCAAGTGGTGGGTATCACCAACCACAGTTTTTGCTTTCCTTGCAGATCCTCCTTAACTTAAGGAGCTGGCCCGTAACGGGCATGCCTTGTGACCATTATGGGCAGGTCATAAAGCTGTAAAGCTGACCCATGGAACCAATCCAACTTCTTTTTGCGGCACTGAATGTGACAGTCGCAAAATGAACATTAAGCGAATCCATTGTTTGCTATGGGGGATTTTGGTTGAAAACTGGAAGTAAATGCCAGTTTGGGGGTGAAAGCCTCATCCATCGCGATCAAATGATTATGGGACATTGCCTTCAGGTGCTTTGGAGAATAGCTTGACTCCCTCTTCTTTGGGGCAACCCCTGAGATATTGGAAGAGTGCTATCATGTCACTCCTCGTCCTTCTTTTCATCAAACTAGACATACCCAGTTCCTGCAACCGTTCTTCATATGTCCCCGAATCATCTATCCAAAATAGTATACAGTTTTTGCCTGAGCAGGGAGTTGGACTAGAAGACTCCAATGTCCATGTTATTCTGTTATTCAACTGGTCGTAAGTCAAGAACTACTGGTAGTTCTGAGAATATATCAGTGTCCAGCAACTTCCTAAATTCACATCTTCTCAAAACCTCTATTATAAAACCTGCAGTCATTCCCCCTTCACTGCTTCGCTGCCCTTATCTCATCAATTCCAGATTTCCCTTCTGCCAGCAAAGTCGCTTCTTATCACAAAGAAAACAGAGCAAAAAAAGGAAGATATAAGAGTAGCCAGAAGGTCTTCAGATGTAGCTGATAAAGTTACCAATGAAGGCATCCAACTGCCAAAATCTTTGCAAGGTACTAAAAAAAATATGGCTCCATCCCTGGGTTGATATTTTTTAAAAAATGGGTTCTGTGATCATTTTATGTCCAGCAGCTCTGGAAGATTAAAACACAAGACCAAAGCCAATAAATCTAATCTCTGGTCATACAACAGGGAACAAACTGTGGGAGAAAACAGTAACACACTGTTTTGTGTTTTTCAAGCAGAAGATAACAATACAGCATCGTGTTCTTTTTCCGATTATTTTCAAGAACATTGTTTTGGATTCTTTGTTCTTCCTTCACATTTTTATGCCAAAAAAAAGAGAGAAGAATCTGGGGTTAGCATTTTCTTATTTGGGGGGGTGGCGGTTGGATTTGGCTGGTTTGGGTCATGATGCTTTGCCATAGATGGCTTCGAGGGTTTCAAATAAAAGAACAATACATAGATGTGGAATTCAAAATTCCTGAACAAAGAAGAAGAGGAAGGAAGGGAAGGAAGGGAAGGAAGGAAGAAGAGGAAAGGGAAGGGGAAGGGGAGGGGGAGGGGGAGAGGAGGGGGGGAGAGGAGGAAGAAGAAGAGGAAGAGGAAGGAGAGGAAGAAAAGAAGAGGAGGAGGAGAAAGAAGTAGAAGAGGAAGAAGAAGAGGAAGAAGAAGAGGAAGAGGAAAGAGGAGGAAGAAGAGAAGGAGGAGGAGAAAGAGGAGAAGTAGAAGAAGCAGAAGAGGAGGAGAAGAAGTAGAAGAGGAGGAGGAAGAAGGAGGAGGAGGAAGAAGGAGGAGGAGGAGAAGAGGAGGAGAATGTGCTGTGCCCCTGTGATCCAAATTGTGTCCCAGGGTCATGTCGCCTTTTACAGAGTCAGCCTATCGCCCCCAACAATCTGGGTCCTCATTTTACCCACCTCGGAAGGATGGAAGGCTGAGTCAACCTGGAGCCTGGTAGGATTCAATCTGCGAAATTGCAGGCAGCCGGCAGGCAGCAGAAGTAGCCTGCAGTACTGCACGCTAACCACTGTGCCACTGAGGCTCTTATGGAATGTCCTTGGTTCTCAAGAGAAAGTATTTTGTTTTGGCTATGCAAACCCCAGCTATCTCCTCCCTTTTCCCTCAACTCCAGTGTGGCCTCACTGAAGCTCCAATATGGCTCCAGTCAGATCAGCTTCAGGGTTGAAACTGGAGACGTTGACCCTAAAATGGCATCCAATAACTCAACCCCCCCCTTTTTTTTTCTTTCACAAACAAAATTTAAACAAAAACAGCAAAAATTAACATCTCCTGACATTGCCAGATTTTCAGAAGTTCAGATCCCTTGCGAGATCCCTCATGAGCTCCAGCTATTTTAAACGGGAAACTTTTTAAAATGCTGATTAACAGAATAACCGCGTCGTAAGTACATTATGTTTTTGAGCCCTCTTGAGAACGGTGCGAAACCACTCGGGTTGCTTGAAAAGATGGGCTGCTCCTCAGTGGTGGGATTCAGATTTTTTTTACTTCCGGTTCTGTGGGTGTGGCTTCACTTGGGTGTGGTGTGGCTTGGTGGGTGTGGCTTGGGAAGGATACTGCAAAATCCCATTCTGTCCCCACCCCGCTAACCTGCTTTTCAGCTCCGTTCTCCTGGGCAGGGCAACCAAAGGAGACCCAGCTGATCAGTTGGGACTCAATGGGAGGCAGAGAACAGGGGCCAGTCAGAGGTGGTATTTGCTGGTTCTCCCAACGACTCAAAATTTCCGTTACCGGTTCTCCAGAACGGGTCAGAACCTGCTGGATACCACCTCTGCCGCTCCTGCTGTCACTCAAACTCAGCCTCCTGTTCTCCTCGGGAAGTCCCCATTGAGATTGCCCGCCGTGTTCGGTGTTGTGCCACCTCTCCTCCTCCTTCTTCTTGGCAAGCTCTGGTTGCCTTAGCCGCACACAATATTTATATAAATATGTTTCCAGCCAGGGTGCTTAGCTGCAAATTAGCTTTCATTATTTACACAGTGCTCTGGCACATCCTGGCTTGGCCAAGCCGGGCTCAATTAAGCAAACATAAACTGTTTCTGTGCTCCCAAAGAGCTTCGGTGGGCGACGGCACTTGGCTCTTGGAGAAGAGCAGCTGCTTACAATGGCTTTCAGATAACAGATAATCAGAGTTGGAAGGGACCTTGTAGGTCATCGAGTCCAACTCCCTGCCCAACCAGGAGACCCTACACCATTTCTGACAGATGGCTGTCCAATTCTTCTTCTTGAAAGCTTCCAGTGATGAAGCTCCCACAACTTCCAAAGGCAACTTCTGTTCCACTGGTTGATTGCTCTCACTGTCAGAAAATTCCTCCTTATTTCCAGGTTGAATCTCTCCTTGTTCAATTTCCATCCATTATTCCTTGTCTGGCCTTCAGGTGCTTTGGAGAATAGCTTGACCCCTTCCTCCTCTCTGTGGCAGCCCCTCAAATATTGGAAGACTCCCCTGGTCCTTCTCTTCACTGAACTAGCCACGCCCAGTTCCTGCAACCGTTCTTCATATGTTTTAGTCTTCGATCCCCCTAATCATCCTGGTTGCTCTTCTCTGTACCTTTTCTAGAGTCTCAACATCTTTCCAACCCCTTGTAAGGAAGGCAGGCATCCTTTGCTTTCCTAGCCTCTGAGAAGGCTGCCACCTTGAAGGAGCGTCGTCACTTTTCCTTGAGGTCTCTCATCTTATGTTTGGAAATTCGGTGATGAGGACTGCTTGTGTGTTCTTCAAAACAAGGTGGCTGCGTAAGGCATTGTGATGCTGTGATAGTTGTAAGCGTAAGGAGGTCAGGCGCCAAGGATTGGGATCATATCGTAAGTTGCAGTTCAGAAGATGGATTGCTCAAATCGGTACACAAGAATCTAGTCGAGGGAAGTGCTGTAATAAATTGGCACCAGATAAGTCAACGGAATTCAAGAGGAGCTGGGCTTGGACCATTTGGGTTCTTCTCATTTTCTCTACTATCCCCTCTTATTGGTATCCTTATTATAATTATTACACTCTGTTGGTTTGCATGGACATTGAGAGCTTCTGCATCAGAGATAAATTCCTTGTGTGTCTTAATCACACTCCAAATAAACCTTTTCTCTTCTCTTCTCTTCTCTTCTCTTCTCTTCTCTTCTCTTCCTTCCCTTCCCTTCCCTTCCCTTCCCTTCCTATTCTATTCCTATTCTATATTCTATATTTTTTATTCTATATTCTATTCTCTCTTCTCTTCTCATTCTATCCTATCCTATCCCCAAGAATCTAGTCAACTAAAGTTGTACACTAAATTGGCATAAGAGTCAATGGAATTCAAGAGGGCTTGGACTTAGACCGTTTGTAGGAATGAACCGATTCTAGGCTGATGACTCACTTAACTCCATCCTCCTAGTTCTGCCTGCTCTTTTCCTACAGAGGATCTGTCATAGATCACATCTTTTCAGTCCTGTTTCCGAACCAAGACCTGCCTGACTATTACGGGTAGTCTTTGACTTAGGACCAGAATTGGGGCCAGAATTTCCATTGCTAGGCAAGGAGGTTGTTCAGTGAGTTCTTTCTGATTTTACGGCCCTTTTTGCAACAGTGGTTAAGGGGATCGTGAGGTCCTTAAACAAATCCAGCTTCCCCCATTGACTTCACTCGTTGGAAGCCAGTTGGGAAGGTCAAAAATGGTGATGCCAGCACTCTACAACATACATGCCTGTGGCCAAGCCCCTGAGTTTTGATCATAGGACCGGGGGGGTGCTGCAGTGGTTGTAAGTGCAAGGACCAGTCATAATCTTTTCCCAATGCTGTTGTAACTTTGAACAGTCATTAAACGAATGATTGTCTACCTATATGAAGACATTCTATAGATTACCTCCAGGGTAGACCTACAATTTTCCTTGGGTCATGTCTGATCTATAGATTGGAGAGTTGCAGTGGCCTAGAAGGAGGAGTTCTTGCCTCACAATCAGGAGGCTGTGAGTTCGAACCTAGGTAGAGGCAGATAATTTCTCTCTTGGCACTATGAGAATATATCTGCTGAACAAAACTCCGCATTGGCAACAGGAAAGGCATCTGGCCAGTAAACACTCTGCTAGCTCCATTCATTCCGCAAGGGATTATTGGGCCGCTAAACGAAGATGATGATGATGTCTGGTCTATACGTTGTTTGAATTTTCCAGTGGCAAGAATTCCTCTTCAGAAGAAGGTGATTCTTTTCTTTTTTTTTCTTTATTAAACAAATAAACAAACACAAAGACACACAATTCTTACAATAAAAACGTTGAACGTGGTACAGTTTCCCTAACACCAATCATTGTCATTACATCGCTATATCCAATAATAATATTACACAATTTTCATCTATACACTTTAAATACACATATAATCATTGCTTATTCTCCTTGATCTTCCTCATCTCTAGCCAACCATAAAATTTCTCCCATGTTTGATAATAGTCCGAATCTTCCTTATCTTTTAGTTCTTTTGTTAATTTATCCATTTCTGCGCACATTATAATTTTCTTCAGTATTTCCAATTCGTTTGGGATATCTTTATTTTTCCAATTCTGTGCATACACCAATCTTGCTGCAGTAATTACATGAATCATTAAATACAAAATTTCTTTATCATATTTCCCAGTGCTAATTCCTAGCAGAAAGAACTAAGGCCTATATTGTATTTTAATTTTAATTCTTCTATCCACTTATGTAGATTTTGCCAGTACTTTTGGGCCTCTTTGCAACTCCACCATAAATGATAATAAGTTCCTATTTCTTTATTACATTTCCAACATATAGGGGAAAGTTTAGGATTCATTTTTGCCAATCTTGATGGTGGTATATGCCATCGGTAAAATAATTTGTACAAATTTTGTTTCAAGGATATCGCTAGAGTCATTTTTTTTATTTCTATTCCATAGTTTCTGCCAATCATCTAAATTAATGCTATAGCCAAAAATTTTAATCCATACCACCATCGTTTCTTTTACTTTTTCTTCTTCCAATTTAAATTCCAATAAAACTTGATATATTTTTTTAATCATTTTCTGCTCAGGTCCTAATAAAATTTCATCTAATTTTGACCTAGTTCTACTAATTCCCCATTCTCTCTTATCTTTTAAGTATTTTGACTGGAGTTGCAAATAAGCCCACCATTCCACTTCAATTACTGAATGAAAAAAGAGAACTACAAACTAGACAGGAGTTGAAGAACCAGAACAGAGTTCAAGTGGAACTCTCTTTCTTCAAGAACTGGCTTTTCAAAACATTATATCAGCTCCTGAGAGCCATACGTTCCGTAGTACGAGTGCTATTTCATATGTGGTGTCACACACACACACAAACACACAGACATTTCTGCACAGAAATGATTTCATGGTAGGAAAATGTGCGTTTATTTCCATAGTGACTCAAAAAAAATCCCACCCTCTGCCGTTGTTTTTATTTTGCTATGGAGACATCTATCTAACGGAGTATCAACTGTCCCATCAATGCCTTCGTTCTTCGTTGGAAGCGAATGGTGGGGCCCAGCTATTGTCCTTGAAGATGTTTCCAGCACATGTGTCACGTTCGTTAAGAAGGTGTGTCAGTGCACTTCTGCGGGTCAACAACTTTTTAGGACATAACACATCATACGCATCATTGTTTTTCTTCAGGCCCGACATTGGTTCCAGGTGCATGAAACACAACGTCCAAGGGGACGCCCTCCGCTTACGTCAAACACGTGGAGGCTGGTCATTCTGGCCAGCCTGAAATTCACAACTGCATCTAATTACAGATTAACAGAATTGGAAGGGACCTTGTAGGTCATCTAGTCCAATCTCATCGTCCCGCCCAAGCAGACTACACCATTTTTGCCAGATGGCAGTCCATTCTCTTCTTGAAAGCTTCCAGCGATGAAGCTCCCACAACTTCTGAATTCTAATAATATTCTAATAATTCTGTGTTGCTGTAATGTCTGCAAGAAAAAAATTGGTTACAGAATAATAGCGGTCAATTGGTGCCAATTTTTGGAGATCTTTGGAAAATGATATTTACACACATACTTATTGGCTCTCTGCTCATATAAACCAGGGAGTGACCCTAACTGTTTGAGAACATGTTTTTTTTAACAGGGATGTTTTTAATTTAATTTAATAATGGGATTTCTATGCCACCCTATCTCCCGAAGGACTCAGGGCGGCTTACAACAATAAAAACACAGAAATACAAAATTTAAAAAACTATTAAATAGAAAACCCCAATTACACATATTTAAAATATTAAAGCCAACAACCAATTTAAAAACAATTTAAAAACCCCTTCAGTCCAGGTTGGCCAATCAAAAAAAGCCAATCTGCTATTAATATAATGTGTCAGTACTATTTTTTTATATATTGTAAATAGTGATGTCTATTGCTGGTCCAAGACCGTAATAAAGTTATATTCTTCTATTCCTCTAATAATTCTAAAACTAATAGGAGGCTCGAGGCTAAAAACATATGAACAATGGTTGCTGGAATTGGGTATGTCTAGTTTAATGAAAAGAAGGACTAAGGATGACATGATATCGGTCTTCCAGTATCTGAGGGGCTGCCACAAAGAAGAGGCAGTCAAGCTATTTTTTCCAAGCACCAGAAGGCAAAACAAGAAGCAATGGATGGAAACTAATCAAGGAGAGAGGCAACCTGGAACTAAGGAGAAATTTCCGGACAGGGAGGACAATTAATCAGTGGAACAACTTTCCTTCAGAACTTGTGGATTCTCCATCACTAAAGACTTTTTAAGAAGAGACTGGATAGTCATTTGTAGGGAATAGGGTTTCCTGCTTAAGCAAGGGGCTGGACTAGAAGGCCTTCAAGGCCCCTTCCAACTTTGTTAATCTATTATTCTTCGATTAAAAAAGAAATCAAGGATATGGAAAGAAATCGGGGTTTAGGACAATGGGGTCAGGTCAGTTACTTCTCCTCCAAGGTTCTTTCCAACTCCCTAATTCTGCAAGATTTCCTTCAAACCCAGGCAGAGGTTCAATGCAGTAGCCCCTCTTGTGACCACCCCTCCAAACCTGAGGTTTAGTAAGAGGGGAGGAAAAAAAGTTAAAATGGAGATGGAAACAAGAGGGGAATAATAGTGTATATATTTTAATAGCCTAAGATATATGAAAGAATAAGAGGAAGGTTTAGGAATGGAAGGGAGGTAGTAAGGGTATGTGTAAATAATGTGAAATGATGAAAGAAAGGTAACAATCACTGAGTAGCAATATTATGCTTATTTGTATTGCAATGCATGATACCCAGTTACCAAACCATTCATGCATTGGTATGTATAAACAATAAAATTAAAAAAAAAACTTCATTAAAAAAAATCC
>CM019165.1:9013218-9027165 GCA_009733165.1 Naja naja
TGATGTCTTGATGGACTTATGAAAATACAGTTTCAGTAGAAGAGAATAGGCTTCACCCTGGAGCCCCTTGATGCTCTCTGAGCCTGGAGGTTTCTTGCAGACGCTTTATGACCCAACTAGGTAACATCATCAGTGCAAGAAGGGAGGAGGGTTTGTGGAGGGGGAGGAGGAGCGGGGGAGGAAGAGGAGGAGGAAGGAAGAGGAGGACTGGGGTCCTTGTGCTGTCTGAGCTTGGTTATTTCTTGCAGACGCTTCATGACCCAACTAGGCACATCATCAGTGGGCAAGGGAGGAGGGTTTCAGGAGGGGAGGAGGAGCTGGGAGGTGAAAGAGGAGGAGGAAGGGAAGAGGAGGACTGGGGTCCTGTGCTGTCTGAGCTGAGGTTATTTCTTGCAGATGTTTCATGACCCAACTAGGTAACATAATCCATGCTAGAAGGGAGTGGGGTTTGTGGAGGAGGAGGAGAATGGGAGGAGCAGGAGGAGAACTGTGGGCTCCTTGTGGTTTTCTTGTAGACGCTAAGTGACCAACTAGGTAACATCATCAGTGCTGGAAGGAGTGGGGTTTGCAGAGAAGAGGATGAGAAAGATTGTGAGCTCCTTGGTGCTTTCTGAGCTTGACTGATTTCTCGCAGACATTTCATTATCCAACCAGGTAACATCATCAGTGCTACTGAGTGGGATTTGCTCCCTGTTTGTATACAGAAGTTTGCCTTGCTGTCGTGGGTTGGAAGTATGGTTTTCTCCTTGGTGGTTCCTTGATTGAGGTATTGGGGTTGGTTTTTTCTTTTTGCTTTAATAGTTTGTCTCATTCTAGGTATAAAGTTACTGTCAGCTTCTACGATTCCAAGAACAAAAAGTTTTCACTTCTATAAAATGAAGGATTCTAGTCCTTTAATTGATGGAATTATATTTTACCAAGGGAGATAGTTTATTTTTCAAAGGTTTTGCACGGCCCAAGTTTTCACAACACTTTATGTGCTTGTAAATTTTTTCCCCCCAGAAAACAAATTATACCAGAAACAGCAAAAGGGTGGGGACCAAGACATCTGGCCGATGCTTATAATTATTCACTCTGTCCTTTATTTAAACTTTGCTGAACTCATTCAAACATGCTATTTATTTTACCCTGCATAGAAAGCCAATAAGGCGTAGAATAAGCCTCGCTTGCAATTGTTTTGGATTTTCTGACCTTTCTGCTGTAGCCAGTTGCACAAGAAAAGAACATAAAGAAATAAAAGAAACAGAGAACATTCTGCAAAATCCAATCTTGGCTGACTTTTTTTCTGCATCTACTCCTCCTCTTGCAAATTACTATGCTATTCACTTTTTTTTTCAATCCAGATCCATGCTATTTTATGTTTCATGGTGATGATAGATAGATAGGTAGGTAGGTAGGTAGGTAGGTAGAATTCATTATTGGCCAAGTGTGATTGGACACACAAGGAATTTGTCTTGGTGCAAATGCTCTCAGTGTACATAAAAGAAAAGATACATTCATCAAGAATCATGAGGCACAACAATTAATAATAATCATAGGGTACAAAAAGTCACCATGGGCAAATAGGCGGCAATATAAATTAAATAAATAAATACATAAATAAGCAATTAAATCAAACAGTCAATATAAATCATAAGGATACAGTCATAAAGTCATTAGTGGTGGGTGAAAGGAAGGATGGGAGGATTAATAGTAATAGTGATAGTAATGCAGACTTAGTAAATAGTTGGACAGTGTTGAGGGAATTATTTGTTCAGCAGAGCGATGGCGTTTGGGAAAAAACTCCCCTTGTGTCTAGTTGTTCTGGTGTGCAGCGTTGTTTTGAGGGTAGGAGTTGAAACAGTTTATGTCCAGGATGTGAGGAGTCTGTAGCACTGGTGGGATTCAATTTTTTTTACTACCGGTTCTGTGGGATGACTTTGTGGCATGGCAGGGAAGGATACTGCAAAATCCCCATTCCCTCCCCACCCCACTAACCTGCTTTCCAGCTCCGCTCTCCTGCGCAACCAAAGAAGACCCAGCCGATCAGCTGGGACTCAATGGGAGGCAGAGAATAGATGGGGGTGGTGGGGCCAGTCAGAGGTGGGATTTGCTGGTTCTCCAAACTACTCAAAACTTCCACTCGCTTCTCCAGAATGCGTCAGAACCAGCTGAATACCACCTCTCATGTCCTGTCATTTTGATTCCCCTTTTCACTTTCGGGACCTGAAATTAGCATCATGGAAACTCCTCTAAGAAACCAGAAGTGGGCAGAAGATTGCAATGGCACAATTAACTTTGCCTCCTGCCCGCTTTGGTGGGAAAGTGTCAGCTGTTGGGTTTGACAAATAATGTTCTCGTGTTTTTTGTATCTTTTGTCCAGGTGCCCGTGGTTGACCAGAGCCATCTCCCCAGCTGTTCCACTCTACAATGGGCTCAGATTCCTGTTTGTGCTTGCAAACTTCAGTATGGCCACATTTATGGACCCGGGAGTCTTCCCACGAGGTAAATCGGGAATTTCAGAAGTGCGGAAAGGAAGGAAGGCCTATCGTTGTCTTGTAAAATGCCTTCAAAATGCAGGTGACGTTGTACAAACCTCAAGCCTGTGTCAGGCATACGAAAGACCAGGTCTACACGAAACGTTTTGGTTAAACTACTTAATTGCTAAAAGCCAACACATAGGAATCTTCTCAGCAGATCTGAGAAACCTTTAGATTTCCTGGAAACTTCACTTTGTGGCTTTAATAAGTCTCTAGATTTCCTAATCTCCTTCTTGTTTGTACATGCCAGCTTTAGTCCATACTCAGGGTCTGAATGTGCTATTCATCCCTTGGATGCTTTTGTTGTTATTTTGCAATTCATTATTGTTGTGGCCAGTGACTCACAGTCTTTGTCAGTGGCGTGGGAGAGTTTGGAGCATGCTCTTTGCTGGGTTTTAGAGTGGCAGATGAAGACGTAAGCAGTTTTTGCAAATTTGAATTGGGATATGTTTTCACGGAACAGGGCCTAGTGTACATCAAGGGCTGGAGAAATATAACCTGTGTGTTTGGCTTCCCACAACCAAAAGGTTAAAATGACCAACTGGAACATAATTGGACCACCCCAAGAACCATGGGTACATCCAGGGATATTGATGGGTAGAGATTGGAGGCAGACAAAAAAACTATACTAGTCATTGGATTGCAATAGTTCGCTTAGTGATTGTTGAAAATTACTGAAAGAAAATCAAGCTTCCCAACCTTCAGACAAGCAAAGTCGGTGGGGAAGCCAGACTAGACTTAGATTTAGAATAACTTCGTTGTGGCTTTGAATGTATACTCATCGGCATACATTAAAATGAAATTTCATTGTATATAGCTCTCTAAGGGTCACCACCTCCAATATACACTATGTAAACATGAAAAAATAAATAAATACAAAATTATGCATATACCCACTTATATTCTATAACATAGAGAAACAACACAGTCTAATTCAGATGTATATATGTTTATGGCGAGAAAAACGAATCTGGTGAGTTTACTAGATGGTGTAGGGAACGAAGCTGTTACAGAATCTGGTAGCCCTGCTACATAGTGGATATATGGATGGATGGATGGATGGATGGATGGATGGATGGATGGACGGATGGATAGAGTGATAGAATGATAGAGAGATTAGAGAGAGGAATAGGGAAAGGATGGATGGATAGATGATAGAGATAGATAGATGGAACAGCTTGTCCTCGGAAGTTGTGGGAGCACCATCACTTGAGACTTTCAAGAAGAGATTGGACTGCCATTTATCAGAAATGGTGCAGGGTCTCCCACTTGGGTGGGGGGTTGGACTAGATGACCTATAAGGTCCCTTCCAACTCTGATTATCTGTTATCTGTGATAGATAGATAGATAGATAGATAGAGTGATAAAGTGGTAGATAGATAGGTGGATGGATGGATGGATAGATAGATAGATAGATAGATAGATAGATAGATAGATAGAGTGATAGAGTGGTGGATGGATGGATGGATAGATAGATAGATAGAAAGAAAGAATGATAGAGAGATTACAGAGAGGAAAAGGGAAAGATGGATGGAAAATAGGTAGAAGACAGATAAACAGATAGACAGACAGACGACAGACAGACAGATAGAGTGATAAAGTGATAAAGTGATAGAGTGGTAGATAGATATTATTGTCACTTTAAATGTACACTAATCAGCATGCATTAAAATGAAATTTCGTGGCATACAGCTCCCAAAGGATCACCACTTCCAATATATACTCCATAACCATGACAGAATAAATAAATACAAAATTATGTATATACCCACATATATTATGTGACACAGAGAAACAACACAATCTAGTTCAGATGTATACATGTACATGGTGAGAAAAACAAATCTTGCAAGTTTACCAGATGGAGGGATGGCCTAGGAACAAAGCTGTTGCAGAATTTGGAGGTCCTGCTAGAAATACTTTGAAACCTCCCTCAAAGGGGAGCAACACAGACTGTGAAGTGGGTGAGTGGGATTCTCAACAACCATGGCTAACTGAACAACCCACAGCATTCGCCACAACAGTTCCCAGAAAGGCCTAAAATGGGGCAAAACTCCCTGAAGACGTGTCTCACTTAGCGACATAAGTTTGGGGCTGTTGTAAAGTCGAGGACTGCCTGAACCAAGAAGGTTGTGTCTCACTGTTAGGATATGTGCAGAGTAACCCTTGTGTAACAAGGATATGCACATGGAAGCGGATATGAGAACAGTTATGAATAAATACACAGCCACACAGAGACACACCAAATTGTGTTAATGTTTACTCGAAGAAATAGCACAGTCCAAGTGGGAGAGAGCTTCAGTGGGAGAGAGAGTTAAACCATGATCTACAGCTCCCTCTTATGGCAACTTGCAGTATAGTCAACCAACCAGAACACAGCATAATACATTACAGTATTTTTCCTTAAAGCTACAGACATATATATTTGTGCTTTATATATTGTCAACCCAACTATGTTATGTACATATACTTAACACTCACCAAACCGTTTCTTTGTGTCGTCTGACCACCGAGCAGCCGACGAAGACGAGGATAAAGATGATTTACCGAATCCCTCTATAAGAACGTGGAGATCAAAGGCATCCAAGTTCGGATGAAATGGTGCGCCACCTGCCACTTCTCACCGCCCTCCGCTTCTCCCACTGCAGCGCTGCCATGCATAACCGCGTGAGGTAAGGACACGCGTGACCTGCCTTTAGGGACAGAGTTGTAACTTGCTGTAGAAATATAGCTAAACGCGATCCGTCGGGTATTGATTTTGTAGTAAAGGCAATATAATTGAACAGAGTTGGAAGGGGCCTTGTAGGTCATCTAGTCCAACCCCCTGCCCAAGCAGGAGACCCTACACCATTTGTGATGGATGGCAGTCCAGTCTCTTCTTGAAAGCTTCCAGTGAGGAAGCTCCCACAACTTCCGAAGGCAACATTGGTTGATCGTTGTCACTGTCAGAAAATTCCTCCTTATTTCCAGGTTGAATCTCTCCTTGACCAGTTTCAATCCATTGTTCCTTGTCTGGCCTTCGGTGCTTTAGAAAACAGCTTGACCCCCCCTCTCTGTGGCAGCCCCTCAAATACTGGAAGACTGCTCTCCTGTCTCCCCTGGTCCTTCTCTTCACTAGACTAGCCAGGCCCAGTTCCTGCAACCATCCATTGTATGTTTTAGCCTCCAGTCCCTTCATCATCTTGGTTGCTCTTCTCTGCACTTTTTCTAGAGTCTCAACATCTTTTTTATAGTCCAGTTTTTGGTATAGTGGATGTATCAGGAAAAAAAAATGGTTGCAATTGCCTTGCAATTGGAGGTTGAACAATTAACTTGCACGATCAGGATGTGTGCTGTTGTTGCGATATATTGGATTGAAATCCACAGGACTGTTCATATGACCGTAGACTAATAATCAACACCCAAGTGAGAGGCCCTAGGTGCTCTCTGAGCTTGGTGGTTTTCTTGCAGACATTTCATTACCCAACTAGGGAACATCATCAGCAATAGCACTGATAGACACATAGACTAGCACTGATGATGTTACCTACTTTGGCTAATGAAATGTCTACAAGAAAACAACCAAGCTCAGAGAGCACCAAGGACCCCACAGTCCTCCTCCTCCTCCTCCTCCTCCTCCTCCTCCTCCTCCTCCTCCTCCTCCTCCTCCTCTCCACAAACCCCACTCCCTTCTAGCACTGGTTATGTTACCTCATTGGGTCATGAAACGTCTGCAAGAAAACCACCCAGCTCAAAGAGCCCCAAGCACCCCATGCTTCAACCCTGAGCTACAAATATCCTCCTTCTCTGGTACACCCGAATGAGTATAGATCTGCACCAAGATTAACATCCTACCAACAAACAAGAAGTAATACCCCAATGAAGGAACTGCCAAAGAGGCTAACACCCCAACCACAGACCATTGAGGTCCTTTTCCAGCTCACTGTTTCTACCGTGTTTCCCCGAAAATAAGACCTACCCCGAAAGTAAGACCTAGCACTATTTTCTAAACCTGCCCTAATATAAGACCTACCCCGAAAATAAGACCTAGTGTAAATCTCCAGTTCCAGGAAGACTTTTCAGGGAGCAACTGCACCCAAACACCCCCCACACTCACACCCACTATTTGGCACCATAAATATATAAGACCTACCCCAAAATAAGACCTAGTGTGTTTTTGGGAGCCAAAAAAAATATAAGACAGTGTCTTATTTTCGGGGAAACACGGTATGTTCTGTGTTACATTAGATGCCTTAATTATACTCGGCGGATATTTAAGCAGCCAGACCAAAATGATCCTGGTTGCAAATGCACAGATACCTTATTCTTAAGCGGGGTGCTTCTTTCCTTTTTCTTCACCTGGCACTTTACAAGTCTCTTTCCCCTTGTGAGATGATTTTGGCTGCCTTGGCAGAAGAACAGTGTCTTTTAAAAACCCTTTCCTGACGTGGTTGTGCAGTTAAAACAGGAGATGAGAATCCAACTCCGGGCAGAGAAATTCATTAAAAGGAGTTGGCCAGAAGAGAACGTAAAACGCACTCCTCTTCATTAGAGGGATGGCTGGGGTGAAGGTTAGCGAGGAGAATTTATTGGCTGAGAAGACAATAGGATGTTATGCCATGGCTGTAGTAGTGTTTTATTGAGCAGGAGGTTTATTGCTAGGAAATCCTCTTTGTCACACATATATCCCTTAAATGTGTGCACTTTCTCTCTCTCATTCTCTCACACATTACATACATAACCACCACTGGGAAGTAAGAAGCATTGAGAAACTAAAGGCAGGAGGAAAGAGAAAAGGAGAGGGGAAAAAATCTAATTCGCTCTCATTTAAGCTAGTTTCATTCACTTACCTCTCTGTTCCTTTCTCTCTTATCTTCCCCTTTATCCATCCAGCATTTCATACCTTGCCTTTTGTATTGTTTTTTAAACTTCCCATCTTTCTTTCTTTCTTTCTTTCTTTCTTTCTTTCTTTCTTTCTTTCTTTCTTTCTTTCTTTCTTTCTTTCTTTCTTTCTTTCTTTCTTTCTTTCTTTCTTTCTTTCTTTCTTTCTGAAGGACCTCACCAGCTCCATCTTTATAGTCTTTCTTTTCTTCAACCTTCGTTCCCTTGACTTGCTTTGAAGCACTTTCAAGTAGCCATTTTGACTCATCATCATCTTTTAATGACCCCATAATCCTCTGTGGAGTGGAATCAACAAAATGGAGCTAGCAGAGTGTTTAATGGCCGGATGCAGGGGTGGGATTCTACCAGTTCACACCTATTCGCTAGAACCGGTTGTTAACATTCTAAGCAGTTCGGAGGACCGGTTGTTAGAAGAAATTACTGGCCTAATCCTGTAAGGAAGGCAGGAAGGAAACATTCTGGTGTTGCTTAAAGAAACTGCCTCTCCGTTAACCCTTATTACATTCTTGGCAGGACTAGACTTCCTGTCTCAGGAACATCTCTGGAGTTTTTTTCCCCCTCCTTTGCTGGTACTTTGCTTGTGTGGAGTGACCATTCAAAGTTACAATGGCACTGAAAAAAGTAACTTATGACCATTTTCCACACTTACAACTGTTGCAGCATTCCCCACAGTCATGAAAGGCCAGGTGAGGAGAGGCGTGGTTCGATGTGAGTGATATTGAGTTGGCCATGCCCAGTCAATAACATGACCACCAAGCCATATCCACCCAGTCACATGACCACCAAGCCACGCCCACCACCTAAGCCATGCCCACAGAACCGGTTGTTAAAAATTTGAATCCCACACCTGGCTGGATGCCATTCCTGTTGCCAATATGGAGTTTTGTTGAGCAGCTAAATTCTCATTGTGCCCAGAGAGAGAAATACCTGCCTCTACCTAATTCAAACTCACAGCCTCCTGATTGTGAGGCAAGAGCTCCACTACTAGGCCACTGCGCTACTCCTTTTAAGTAGCATCAGTGGACATTGCAAACAAAACCTGGAGTTGTGGTGGCATACAGTCTGGATTCTCAGGAGGGTGAAGAGACAGTGAAGGTTAGCTCATTTGGTCAGGTGACAGAGAGCTAAGAAGGCTCCACCTTAGCAATTCTGAGAGTATATCTACCGTGATGCAAACAGTTGCTTTAGTTTGGCAAGATTCTGTCTATAGGTAAGGAACAATAGAGAAAGCTTCATGTTTCTTTCCTGGTTGTTGGGAGGCCTGATAACAACAAGAGAGTCAGGAGACAAACCAAGTATCTCCACCTTAGCAGATTCAGGAGATCAACCAAACTTCTCTGCAACAAGAGTTCAGAAGACCAACCATCTC
The DNA here is from genome assembly GCA_009733165.1 of Naja naja. NCBI lineage: Eukaryota > Metazoa > Chordata > Lepidosauria > Squamata > Elapidae > Naja > Naja naja. The sequence goes on from CM019165.1 coordinate 9,021,988, forward strand.
TCCACAAGTGTGGTGGAATGTAGTCTGGATTCCCAGCAGGGAGGGGGCTGCGTTCCAGAGGAGCAAGAGACAGCCAAGTTTAGATTGTTTGGTCAGGCGAAACAGAGCTAAGAAGGCTCCTTCCTAGCAATTCTCTGAGTACATCTATCGTGATATAAACAGTTGCTTTAGTTTGGCAAGATTCTGTCTATAAGTGAGGAAAACAAAGGACCTTTCTCACAATTAACTCCATGTGTCTTTCCTGGTTCTTGGAAGTCTGACAGTTTGATAGTTGCTTTAGTTTGGCAAGATTCTGTCTATAGGTGAGGAACAATAAAGGGCCTTGCTCAGAAGTAACTCCATGGGTCTGACAAGTTGACAGTGTTGTTGTGATTTTTATTGTTACGTTTCCTGTTATTCCTGAGTTAATACCCTGTATGTACTCCAAGTTATGCCTGCATTATTACACTGTCTCTCCTGTTGTCTCACCAGGATTTTGATCATCACTGCCCTTGGGTTAATAACTGTATCGGAAGACGAAACTACCGCTATTTTTTCCTTTTCTTGCTGTCTTTAAGTGCCCACATGGTCGGCGTGTTCACTTTCGGGCTTATCTATGTCTTACACCATGCTGAAAAAGTGGGCGTGGCCCACACTGCCGTTACGTATCCTCCTTTTGGGGTCCTCTTGGGTTGAACCCTGCTAGACGGGTCTCTAGCCAACTCAAAAGTGATTCCTCCTACTGTACTCCAGTGCCCGTGGCACAATAATCTGCAGGGTTTCCTTAACACCAGCATCCAGGATGACAGTCATGTGTATCGCTGGGCTGTTCTTCATTCCAGTGATTGGCTTGACTGCTTTCCACATCGTTTTGGTGGCCCGAGGACGCACAACCAATGAGCAGGTAAGATGGCTTTGTATCTATCCTCTTACTCCTGGGATTATTTGCTATTCTAAAACTATCACTATTAACCCTCCCATCCTTCCTTTCACCCATCTCTTCCCACTTATGACTGTATGACTGTAACTTTGTTGCTTGTATCCTAACAATTTTTATTGACTGTTTTCTAGTATGACTTGATTGCTTATTGTACTCTGTGACTATAATTAAGTGTTGTACCTGATGATTGTTGACTCTTGACGAATGTATCTTTTCCTTTATGTACACTGAGAGCATTTGCAGCAAGACGAATTCCTTGTGTGTCCAATCACACTTGGACAATAAAGAACTCTATTCTATTCTACTCTACTCTACTCTACTCTACTCTATTCTACTCTATTCTATTCCATTCTCCTTCCTCCTCCATTCTGTTCTATTCTATTCTCTCTTCTCTCTCACTCTACTCTACTCTACTCTACTCTATTCTATTCTATTCTATTCTATTCTATTCATTCTATTCCATTCCATTCCACTCCACTCCACTCCACCCCACCCCTCTCTACTCTATTCTACTCTACTCTACTCTACTCTATTCTACTCTACTCTACTCTACTCTATTCTACTCTACTCTACTCTATTCCCTGCCCCGCCAGAGCAGTTGACCATACATGTAGTCCTCGACTTACAACAATTGATTAAAAACCATGGGTTGTCAACGTATTAGAATTCTTTATTGGCCAAGTGTGATTGGACACACAAGGAATTTGTCACACAAGGAACTTGTGATTGGACACACAAGGAATTACTTACAGGTAGTCCTTGAGTTACGACCATAATTTAGCCCCAAATTTCTGTGGCTAAGCGAGACATTTGTTAAGCGAGTTTCAGCCTATTTTACGGCTTCTCTTTACCGCATTTGTTAAGTGTATAGCTGTGATTGTTAAGTCGGTCACACGATTGTTAAGTGAATCCGGCTTCCCCCATTGACTTCACTTGCTAGAAGGTCACAAAGGGGATCACGCTCCTGATACCACAAACCGTCATAAATATGAGTCAGTTGCCAAACACCTGAATTTTGGTGATGCTGCAAGGGTCATATGTGTGAAAAATGCTTGCTCCTAAGTCATTTTTTTCAGTCCATTCACTGTAACTTTGAACGGTCACTAAATGAACCATTGTAAGTCGAGGACTCCCTGTAGTAGTAGTAGTAGTAATAATAATATAATAATAATGCATAACAAGGGGTTGTCAGCCTTACCAGATGGACCAGAGAGCAAATACAATCAGATCAGCTAATTTTATTTTACTATATAGCTAATTGACAGAACCTTGCAAATCTGAAAGTACAGGTAGTCCTCAACTTACAACAGTTCATTTAGTGACCGTTCAAAGTTGCAGTGAATGGACTGAAAAAAATGACTTAGGACTGGTTTTCACACTTATAACCATTGCAGCATCCCCTGTGGTCACCTGGTCAAGATTCAGGTCTTTCTCAGGCTAATGGGCACTTCACTTCCTTTTTCAAACTGTCCTCTTTGCTTTTAATTCCAGGTGACGGGTAAGTTCCGTGGAGGAGTCAATCCCTTTACTCAAGGATGCTGCGGGAACGTGGAACATGTCCTCTGGCTCTAGGTGAGATCTAAGGAGAAGCACAGAAGATTGGTCATTAATCAATGCTGGGTTTATGGGGATGAGAGGTTGGGGACTGGACCAGCTGGTCTCCACTGATTTATAGATTATATTTTGAATCTGTAGAAATGATAGATGCAGATCTTAACCTCTGCCTTGGGCACCTTGGGGTATTAACATAGAATAGAATGGAATGGAATGGATGGAATAGAATAAACTTTATTGTGTGGTGACCCAGGGTGGGATACAAAATAAACACAGTCACAAAACAGGTGAAGCCCCTTTTATTCCTTCACTTTGCTTCAAAGCTCCAAATATCCTTGACTGGAGACAAAAAACTCCCCCACAAACAGTCACGAAAAGGAGAAAATGCCATTTAAACTAAAAATGCCTATAAATTATAAAGAGTAAAAGCAACACAAATCACACTGAAGCAATTAAGGGAACCAGGCAAGATAAGGGCTTGAAGATGTCCATAAATATCGGAACACCCACTGGGAAGGATGCCAAACTCAGAGAGGAATAACAGACTAGAGATATTTCCATGCTTTGTTTCCAGTACTGGCCCATACGCATGTCCGTCCTTTTAACCAGTTCTCACAGCTGCAGCCCATGAAGAGGATCAAGGCCCTTTCCTTCCCCGTAGACCACGCCATTCATGTCTCTCCCTCATCCTCTCCTCCCTGCCCTAGGATGGAGAGGGGATCCCAACCTTCTCCACAACCTCCGAGCCACACTTCCACTCCCTGTGGCTGTTCCTCCTCTCCCTCAGAGTCAGTCTCCAACAGGGCATGAAAACTGTCACTGAATGTACACTAATCGGTGTACTTCAAAATGAAATTTCATTGCATGCAGCTCTCAAAGGGTTACCGCCTCCAATATTCATTACATGAACATGACAAAAAATAAATAAATACAAAATTATGTGTATACTCACATATATTATATGACACAGAGAAACAACACAGTCTCGTTTGGATGTATACATGTACATGACGAGAAAAACAAATCTTGTGAGTTTATCAGACGAATGGCATAGGGAACAAAGCAGTTACAGAATGTAGTTGTCTAGAAATACTTTGAAACCTCCTCCCAGAGGAGAGCAACACAAACAGACCATGAAGTGGGTGTGTGGGGTCTCTAACAAGGCTTTGAGTTCTAAGTACATAGCGCTGATAAGCAATGTCCTGAATAACGGGAAGTGAGCTTCCTATAATCTTCTCCACTGTCCTCACCACTCACTGTAGGGACTTTCTATCTGAGGCACTGCTGCCACCAAACTAAACAGGGATCCAATTTGTTAAAAAGCTCTCAATCATGCCTGGGTCAAAAGTGGCCAGGACAGAAGGAGAAAGAGATGCTCTCCTCATCCGATGCAGAAATGCAGACGCTACTATCATGCGACTTCATCACCCATGAAGCCTTTGTTCTGTGGCCTTTCACACCAAAATGGTGTCCCTTCAGATGATCCATCCTTGTAGATGATCCGTTTTGCTGCTATACATTTTATTTCTTTAGAAGCACTCTTTTTTGAAAACTTTACTAATCTTTTTAACTTTAAAAGACAAACAACAGAAATATAAATCTTTTAACATCAACAGTTTGTGACGTTCATCTTATACTAATATTTTGTGCATTATTTACAAACATATAAAATTTGTGTGGATATAAATCTTTAACTTATCTACAGCTTATCCTTATTTTTTACAATCTATTTATCTATCCATCAATCTATCTCTGTTCAATCCAGTCATACCATTTTCCCCAAATCTTATAATAGTCCGATTCCTCTTTTTCTTGTAAACTCAAGGTTAATTTGTCCATCTCGGCACAGCTCATTATTTTTTGGATAATCAGTTCCTCTGGTGGTATGCATGTATGTTTCCAACACTGGGCGTAGGCAATCCTGGCTGCAGTTAAAATATGCAATATCAAATATTTTATATTTCTCCCGTATTTCTTTTTGAATATCCCCAATAAAAACAATTCTGGTTCTAATTCTATTTGCTCACTGGTGATCTCTTGTAACCATTTTTGAATTTTTAACCAATATTTTAGAAGCACTCTTAACTTCCTCTCTTAGTGGCTCATTAATTGTTCCTTTGTGTAAGCCACTTGCAGGCATTCACCCCGGCCGGGCCATTGAGGGGTCTGTAGCAGTCATGAGGTTGTATCTTTTAATGCAAAAGCATCTGTTTCACGATCCCGTGATCTTGCAGGTACATTGTGGATCCCAAGAAGAAGGAGATGGTCAGCGTGAAGCCCCCTTTCCTGAGGCGGATCTAAAGGGCGACAGATCACTGTCAAAATAAGTGACAACGGTGTTCAAGCCAACCTCAACCAGAGCAAGGTGAAGCATTCTTATGAGCTATCTTCTACCCGGGATCCGCCTGTATAGAGATCTGTTTCTATATTTTCCTGGTGAAAGATTTCCTAAAATTTTCCTTCGATGGGCTGAATTCATAAAACATGCTATTTAAGCCCTAGGGTTAGTTAACCTGTACTAGCTGGGTTTGTCAGGGGACACGGTGGCTCAGTGGCTAAGATGCTGAGCTTCTCGATCAAAAGGTCAGCAGTTTGGCGGTTCGATCCCTAGCTGCATAATGAAGTGAGCTCCGTTACTCATCCCAGCTTCTGCCAACCTAGCAGTTCAAAGCATGTAAAATGCAAGTAGAAAAATAGGGACCACT
>CM019165.1:9028165-9111410 GCA_009733165.1 Naja naja
GCAGCAAAGTCTTTCTTTCTTCTCCCAAGCTCCGCCAGAAATGAGTCTTTGACACCCTGCAAGGCATCCTGCTCCAAGAGGCTGCCTACCAAAGACTCATTTCTGTGGAGTTTGGGGAGAAAGAGAAGACTCTGCTGCTTCTGCTGCTTTCTTGCATGAAGCCAAAGTCTCTCTCTCCCCCCCATGAGAACAGAGCTGGAGATGGTATCCTGCGATCCCAAATAAAGAATGATCGATCGGTAGAAAACACAGTGGGGAATTTTCCTGCAGACTTTTTGGGGGATTTTCCCAGGGTCTCTGGTCCACGGATTTAAAAGGATGAGTTTGGTGGTCCCTGAGGTCCAAAAGGTTGGCGACCCCTGCATTAGAAGACCTACAAGGTCCCTTCCAACTCTGATTATCTGTTATCTTAATTGCCACATTGAAGGTGTCTCCGGCAGCCACACGTTTCAACAGCAAGAGACCAATCAAGCCCACAAATACCTTGCCACCTCCTTCCACATCACACCCACAGGTCGACAAAATGAGCAGAAGCATTGCTCTTGCCTGCAAAAGTCTGCTCATTACTGTCCCCTCAGTCCGTAGATTCATCACAAAGTCCATTAGCAAGTGACACGCCAATTTCTTTCCCGCTTTGGCTCTTGCACGCCTGATCAATGCTGGAAGCGCCAGCATTCACACTCTGTTGCAAACCCACAATGCTCAGGACTTATGAGGCTGTGACTTCTTGGATTGATTTTTAAAAAAATACATACACAGTCCCTATCGAGATATGTGATGCTTAGTGATTGCTTATTGCTTATTTGATTGCTTATTGTATCCTATGACTATTATTAAATGTTGTACCTTATGATTCTTGACGAATGTCTCTTTTCTTTTATGTACACTGAGAGCATTTGCACCAAGACAAATTCCTTGTGTGTCCAACCACACTTGGCCAATAAAAGAATTTACTGTTCTATTCTATTCTATTCTATTCTATTCTATTCTATTCTATTCTATTCTATTCTGGGTTTCTATTCTATTCTATTTTTATTGTACCCTATGACCATCACTAAGTGTTATACCTTACGATTCTTGACGAATATATCTTTTCTTTTATGTATACTGAGAGTGCACCAAGACAAATTGTGTGTCCAACCACACTTGGCCAATAAAGAATTCTATTCTATTCAGAGGTCAGCCCCATAAAAGGAAGGAGGTATCTTCGGCGGTGATTTCTTTCTTACCATCTTAAAGTTTAGTCCATGTTTGAAGAGCAAAGTTTGGTGTGTTCCAATATTTGAGGGGCTGCCCCAGAGAGGAGGAGGGGGTCAAGCTATTTTCCAAAGCACCTGTAGGCCAGACAAGGAACAATGGATGGAAACTGATCAAGGAGGGATTCAAACCTGGAAATAAGGAGGAATTTTCTAACAGTGAAAGCAATCAACCAATGGAACAGAAGTTGCCTTTGGAAGTTGTGGGAGCTTCATCCCTGGAGGCTTTCAAGAAGAGACCGGACTGCTATTTGTCAGAAATGGTGTAGGGCTCTGCCGCGGTGGGTGGGGGGGTTGGACTAGATGACCTACAAGGTCCCTTCCGACTCTGTTAATCTGAATCTAAGATGATCAAAGGCCTGGAGGCTGAAACATATGATGAATGGTTACAGGAACTGGGCACAGCTAGTCTAGGGAAGAGAAGGACCAGGGGAGGGAGGCAGGAGAGCAGCCTTCCAGTATTTGAGGGGCTGCCACAGAGAGGAGGAAGGGGTCAACCTGTTTCCCAAAACACCCAAAGGCCAGATGAGGAACAATGGATGGAAACTGATCCAGGAGAGATTCAACCTGGAAATAAGGAGGAATTTTCCAACAGTGAGAACAATCAACCAAAGGAACAGAAGTTGCCTTCGAAGTTGTGGGAGCTTCATCACTGGAGGCTTTCAAGAAGAGACTGGACTGCCCTCTGTCAGAAATGGTGCTTGAGCAGGGGGGTTGGACTAGATGATGTACAAGGTCCCTTCCAACTCTGTTAATCTGTTAAATCTGTATACAAGTAGTCCTTGACTTACAACAGTTCATTTAGTGACCGTTCAAAGTTACAATGGCACTGGAAAAAGCGACTGAAAGCCGTTTTCTTTTAACAGTTATAACCTTGGAAGCCTCCCTATGATCATGTGATCAAAATTCAGAGGCTCGGCAACTGGTTCACCCTTATGACCGTTGCAGCATCCTGGGGTCACATGATTTCCCCCTTTTGTGACCTTCTGTCAAACCACATCAAAGGGAAAGCCAGATCCGCTTCACAACTGGGTTACTGACTTATTAACTGAAGTGATTCACTTTAGAGCTGCAGGACGAAAGGTCGTCTATTGGGGCAAAACTCATTGAACAAGTGTGTCACTTAACAACAGAAATTTTGGGCTCAATTGCGGTCGTAAGACGAGGACTACCTGTAGTAAGTAGGCTTCTACAGGTAATCTTCGACTTACGGCGACTTACAGCCCAATGTTTCTCTTGCTAAGCGAGATAGTTGTTCACTGAGATTTGCCCCAATTTGCGACTTTTCTTAACCACTGTTGTTAAGTGGATCACACGGTTGTGAAGTGAATCGGGCAAGCTGAGGCCTCACAAAACTGTGATTGAAATAAAAGCACGCGGGAAACAACTAGGAAAGAAAGCCCCCAAAATGCAATATGGTCGACAATAGGACGATGAATATCATCAAAAGAGATAAAACAACCGAAACGAATTAATATATATTACCCCATACAAGGCCAGCTGTTTGCACTGTTGCCACAGTGCTCCCTTCTGCATAATTACCTGAATCGTAATTAGTAATTTAGTCATTGTAATTAATCTATTACACTGCAAGGCACCCTTGTAGACAAAACTTGAAAGCGTCTTCGTAATTTATGTAAAATGCAGGATTCGTCTCTTAGGGACTCAATGCCTTGCTAAGGGGAGAGAGAGAGAGAGAGAGACAGACCCCATTCACAATACGTCTCTTCTTTGTGAGTTGTATGTCCTCAACCTATGAGCCAGTGGTGGGATTCAATTTTTTTAAATTAACAGTTCTGTGGGGCGTGGCTTGGCTTGGTGGGCGTGACTTGGTGGGCGTAGCAGGGGAAGGATACTGCAAAATCCCCATTCCCTCCCCACCCCACTAACCTGCTTTCCAGCTCTGTTCTCCTGGGCAGGGCAACCAAAGATGACCCAGCCAATCAGCTGGGACTCAATGGGAGGCAGAGAAGAGATGGGGTTGGTGGGGCCAGTCAGAGGTGGGATTGGCCGGTTCTCCAAACTACTCAAATTTCCTCTACCAGTTCTCCAGAACTGGTCAGAACCAGCTGACTATCACCTGTGCTCCCCATCCCACTAACCTGCTTTCCAGCTCTGTTCTCCTATGCAGGGCAACCAAAGAAGACCCAGCCAATCAGCTGGGACTCAATGGGAGGCAGAGAAGAGATGGGGTTGGCCAGTTCTCCGAACTACTCAAAATTCCCTCTACCGGTTCTCCAGAACTGAACAGAACCTGCTGTATCCCACCTCTGCTACGAGCACAGTTAAGCCCCAAGTTTCCATTGCTAAGCAAAACAATTAGGTGACGTTTGCGTTCCGTGAATCAGGCTCCACCCCTTGACTTTGCTCGTCAGAAGCTCGCAAAACGGGATCCCCTGACCCCACCCCCCCGGGGACACTGCAACTGTCGCAAAACGTGAGTCAAATTCCCAAGCGTCTGAATTTGGATCCACCGGACCTGAGGATGCTGCGATGGTCATCAGTGTGAAAAACGGTGCTCAAGTCCGTGATAACTCCTTACGGTCACTGAACAAATGGTTGTAATTCCAGGACTCCCTGTGACTCTACTGTAGATGCAGCAGGACAGGAATCGCGTGTTCGCCTTCGTGCCTTTTGGCTCACAAAGAGTCCTTCCAAAGCAAATGTGGCAGCTGCTTCCGTTATTTCATTAAATGCACCATGACAGTTTGATCCCTCTCCCTGTTTATCTGGAAGTCCCATTGTTTTCGCCATTTAAGGCCTCAGCCAAAAATCACAGCGGAGTTTTTAACGCCTTTAAAACCCAAATGGGGGGTGGGGGGAAGAGGGAAGGAAAGGTGTGTTGTAACGGAAGCATCACCCCTTGGCCTGGACGCCTGGAGTTTATCCTGATGAAATAGCCTGCTGCTAAACCTAAGTTTGCTGAGTCCCGGTTTCATGGTTAAACCATCGTTTGTTGGGGTTCCCCAGCATACGTACCAGGGCTGGAGAAAAGACATTAATTGGTCTAGACAGATGGAGGACTACCTCTGCTATAAAAATTAGGGTTGGTTTTAAAATACAGTAGCATGGATATTTATGAAGGTACAGTTTCTTTTCAGTGAATAGAATAGAATTATTAGAATAGAATTCTTCATTGGCCAAGTGTGGTTGGACACACAAGGAATTTGTCTTGGTGCAAATACTCTCAGTATACATAAAAGAAAAGATACATTGGTCAAGAGTCATAAGGTACAACACTTAATAATAGTCATAGGGTACAAGAAGCAATCAAATCATTCTAGGAAACAGTCAGTATAAATCGTTAGGATACAAGCAACAAGGTTACAGTCATACACTTACAAGTGGGAGGAGATGGGTGATAAGGAGTGATGAGAAGATTAATAGTAATAGTAAATGTAGACTTTGTAAATAGTTGGACAGTGCTGAGGGAATTATTTGTTTAGCAGAGTGATGGCATTTGGGAAAAACTGTCCTTGTGTCTAGTTGTTCTGGTGTGCAGTGCTCTATAGCGTCGTTTTGAGGGAAGGAGTTGAAACAATTTATGTCCGGGATGTGAGGGGTCTGTAGATATTTTCACAGCCCTCTTTTTGACTCATGCAGTAGACAGCTCCTCCATGGAAGGCAGGTTGGTAGTAATTGTTATTGTTGAATTTGAATATATTGAAGTTCAGTGCCTTTGTGTTTCTTTTTTCTCAACAATACAGCATATCATTCCCATCTCCTTTCCCTTCCCTTCCCTTTCCTCTTTCCTTCCTTCCTTCCTTCTTCCCTCCCTCTCCCCCTCCCTCTCTTTCTCTCTCCCTTTCTCTTTCTTTCTTTCTCTCCCCCCCCCCCCCTCCCTCCCTCTGTTTCTTCCTTTCTTCCCTTCCATTCCCTTCCTCTCTCTCACACACCCCAATTCCTGGTGTTCAACCATGGAAGTATTAATCAGATCCAATCCTGTTTAGCCTTTTGAGATCAGCCAAGGTCAGCTAGAGGCTGCCATTTAATTAGGTGGATAATTATTATTAGATTATGGCATTAGTGCATTGAGGAGCACTAAGTTATCTCTCTCTCTCTCTCTCTCTTCTCTCTGATTTATATTAGTATTAATATATTAGATATATATTAGAATATCAGTATTCAGTACAATCCAGTAGTGGGATTCAAAATTATTTTACTACTGGTTCTGTGGCCGTGGCTTGGTGGCCTTGGCAGGGAAGGATACTGTAAAATCTCCAGTCAGAGGTGGCATTTGCCGGTTCTCCAAACTACTCAAAATTTCTGCAGAACTGGTCAGAACTGGTTGAATACCACCTCTGGTACAATCTAATGTCACAGAAGGCCTATAGATTACATGCATTTTATTTTACATAAATACTGTGAAAGTTTCAGTCTAGCTTTTACAGACTTCAGGTTACGCAGCGATGTGATATGTGATGCTTTTGGGGGGACAGTGGGAATAGAATAGAATAGAATAGAATAGAATAGAATAGAATAGAATAGAATAGAATAGAATTCTTTATTGGCCAAGTGGGATTGGACACACAAGGAATCTGTCTTGGTGTAAATACTCTCAGTATACATAAAGAAAAGATACCTTCGTCAAGAGTCGAGAATCATCAGGCACAACACTTAATGATAGTCATAGGGTACAATAAGCAATCAAATCATACTAGGAAACAGTCAATATAAATCGTAAGGATGCAAGCAACAAAGTTACAGTCATACATGGGAGGAGATGGGTGAAAGGAAGGATGGGGGGATTAATTGTAACTGTAGTGCAGACTTTGTAAATAGTTGGACAGAGTTGTGGGAATTATTTGCTTAGCAGAGTGATGGCATGCGGGGAAAAAACTGTCCTTGTGTCTGGTTGTTCTGGTGTGCAGTGCTCTACCGCATCGTTTTGAGGGTAGGAGTTGAAACCGTTTGTGTCCAGGGATGTGAGGGGTCTGTAAGTATTTTCACAGCCCTCTTTTTGACTCGTGCAGGATACAGGTCCTCCAGGGAAGGCAGGTTGGTAGCCATTGTTTTTTCTGCAGTTCTAATTGAGAGGAAAGTAACGCTGCACTAGCAGAAAAGGGTCCTCCTTCTTTTAATTATTGTTTATCCTTCTCCACTCTATAATTTTTATGTCTGCCTCTCTCCCTTTCCTCATTCTGCATTGTGACAATCCCACCTCCTTTTGTTTTCTTCAGAATAAAAAAAAACACACCACAAATTCTCGGGGCCGACATCGAACAAAAAATGGCTTCAGTTGAGTTACCCAGTGGAGATTTTAACACAAGAACCCTGGTGCCACCAGGGACTCTCCATTCATGAAATTCTCATTTTACAGACCAGAGGGACACACACCCTTCATGCCAAAGTTCTCAGCTGGTGGGACCAAATATCGGGACTGGCATCGCTGTATTAAATGTTCTTCATCTGGGCTCTTGTGTTTCCTGTTGCCAAGGACGTGGCATGTTAGACAACAGTTACCGGAGTTAAATAAGAATTTGGTTGGCATTGCAAAGCCCTGGGCCCCCCTGACTGTGTCACTAGCAGACCAAATACTTAACTTGAGAGGCAGGTGCAAAGAAACCAGATTGGTTAGCTAGAGAAAAGCAGGTAGATCACAACCTAGCCAAAAACTGATGATCTGCTTTCAAATCGGTGTGGATGCTTAGCAACCATTTAAATAGATTTTTTTTCCTCCAGGTTGAGCTATCTCCAACTTGGTCCTTCAAGTCTTCCAATGGCGTGCCTATCATTAAAGTAACTGAGTCCATCCATCCATCTCTCCTTCTCTCTCCTTCCACCTTTTCTAGCATTATGGCCTTCCTAAGTCAACTGGGATTTAGCATCATGTGCCCAAAATAATGACTTAGTGCCTGGTCCTTCGTGCCCAAGTGAAAACTCTAGACTGTTTTTGTCCAGCATTCTGTTTGTTTGCTTTCTTGGCTATTCTCAGGGATCTTCATAGAAACATAGGGCTGGAAGGGACCTTGGAGGTCATCTAGTCCAACCCTCAGCTGAAGGCAGGAGTCCTTATACCATTGCCAGACAAGTGGTTCTCCAATCTTTTCTTGAGAACCTCCAGTGATGGAGCACCCACAACTCCGTCAGGCAAATTGTTCCATTAATTAACCATTCACATTGTCAGGAAATCCTTGATTATTTCCAAGTTGCATCTCCCTCTGATGAGCTTCCACCTTTCCACCCCCAAATTTCTATCTTGCTTTTTAGGTTGTTTTTAGTGCAGGCCTTCTTTGTTCCACAGGATAACCCTGACTAAGGTTCAGGAGTCTGCCTTCCCAGCATCTCTTCCCTAGTACTTTTTTTTTTTAACAAAATAGATTCTTCCAGAGGTCGTTATTCAGCCGGTTCTGACCCGTTCTGGAGAACCGGTAGCAGAAATTTTGGGTAGTTCGGAGAACCAGCAAATACCACCTCTGACTGGCCCCACCAACCCCATCTCTTCTCTGCCTCCCATTGAGTCCCAGCTGATCGGCTGGGTCTTTTTTGTTGCTCTGCATAGGAGAGCGGAGCTGAAAAGCAGGTTAGTGGGGTGGGGAGGGAATGAGACTTTGCAATAACCTTCCCCCAGGAGTGGGGAGGGAATGAGGATTTTGCAGTATCCTTCCCCTGCCACGACCACCAAGCCATGCCATCCCACCAAGCCAGAGACCACATAACCAGTATTAAAAAAAATTGAATATCACCAAGGGAAGGAAAAGATAGGTAGATAAGCAGAGAGGCATAATGTTTCCACGTTTCTCCGTGCAAGGGGATAAAAATCCAGCCCACTTAGAGGAAAGATTGTGTTTATTGTCTGAACCAGATTGTGTTTACAAACTGTTTATTTCCTTGGAAGTCAGCCCCCACTGAATACAGAAGAAATCAACTGAATTTGCATATATATATATATATAAACTTCTTCAGATGACTTTCTTAATCAATATCGAACACTGGGGAAAACAACCTTGTGCTAAATTACAGGAGCTGGGACATGCTGGTGAACCCCAGCTACTGTGGTTTGCAAACCACAGTTTATGGCTTTGCAAGTTGTGTGAACCAATCTGGGTGCCTTTGAGAAATCATGGTTACAAAAAAACTACTGTTAGTGGGATTAAGCAAAATATGAATCCTGTCCCAGTGCCTGCTTTTCACAAAATCCCAAGCCATCTTGTGACTTGTTTCTCGTTTTGACTTATTTATTTGTCAGTAGCTTACAAGGTAATACTAATAACATGAGTATAAATATAGGAAATGGATATGAATAATTGGGGACAATAGGACAGGGACAGTAGGCACGATTGTGCGCTTATGCACGACAACACTTAGTCATGTTGTGTGAACCCAGACTGTTATGACTGTGGTTGGTGGCTTATTGCAGTGAGCGAACTCATCTCATTGCAGTTTGATTAAAAAATATGACTATTTAGAACTATAGATATAAATCCAGAACTGTATTTTAATGTGAGGCATGGATCCAGTGTTCTGCTTTCCCACATAGGTACTAAGCCATGATGCTGCTTGGTTAGAACATCGCTCAACATGTTGCATTGATGTGATGAAGAGATTAACAAATGTATTAAGATTACTTGTCCTCCATTTTACTGACTATCTTGTATATGTTTGGGTTCTTGCTGACATGTAGCCAAATTCACAACCTCTGTTAACATGTGTCCACTGCAATTTATTTGGGTTTCACTAACCCAGGGGCTGGATAAGGATCCATGTTAAGAAGGAACATGCCCAAAAAGCATGAGTGTGTGTGTGTGTGTGTGTGTGTGTGTGTGTGTGATGGAAAAACAAGGAACAAGTGGAAGTATGGCAAAAGGAAATGCATTCCCATGATCACAATATGAAAGGCAGAAACCATATTGTATACATTTTCTTCTTCTTCTTCTTCTTCTTCTTCTTCTTCTTCTTCTTCTTCTTCTTCTTCTTCTTCTTCTTCCTCCTCCTCCTCCTCCTCCTCCTCCTCTACCTCCTCCTCCTCTTCTTCTCCTCCTCCTCCTCTTCCTCCTCTTATTGTAACAGAATAAAAATGTGCCCTGTTCCTTTGTGGTGTGGAGTTTGATATATGCCAACACAGCTACCCTCCAACCTAGCAGTTTGTGTAGGCCCAAGTCCTTGTGATTCTGTTCACTGTGTTTTGCAATCCAAGCTTATATACCTGTAAGCACTGGGACAGTCATTCAGCCAATCTACAGTTCTGGTTTTTCACAGCTTGTCATACCTAATAGAATCACGGTTGGCAATCAAACACATGTTTCTCCTGTGGCCACTCTCCGGGATGAATAGGGTTACTGTTTGGTGACACCTAAGTAGCTCCTTTGTTTCGCCATGAATCAAAACGCTGTAGCATTCCCTTGAGTCATGGCTGCAAGGTTTAATTATTTCCACTAAAGCTTGGAAGAAAGGTAGTTTCAATTAAGATTTAACGTCTTTGTTTCCTGCACCCGTCCCCAGGAGCTGAAGAAACTAATAAGCCAGAACTGCTACTGAAAAGAGAGGGAGGGAGGGAGGGAGGTAGAGAGAGGGTGGGTATACAACATTACCTTTAATGTTTGGTTCCCTGCATTCCCCTGCTTATTAATGCTGCTGGCACATCAATGCTCCCTGCACATGATTTATAATGAAAGGGGGAAAAATGATTAATACCAGGCTAGAGCAATAAACTCAGAGATAACTGCAAGGGAGATCTGAAGGGACATGTGGATTAATCTTGCATCCTTTTGAAGTTGTATTGCTTCTTCCTTCCTTCCTCCTCTTCCTCCTCTTCCCTCTCTTCCTTTCCCCTCTATTCTCCTTCCTTCCTGTCTATCTGCCTGCCTGCCTGTCTACTTATCTATCTATCCTATCTATCCTATCTGTCTGTCTGTCTGTCTGTCTGTTTATCTATCTATCATCTATCTATCCTATCTATCTATCTATCATCTATCTATCCTATCTATCATCTATCTATCATCTATCTATCTATCTCTATCATCATCTATCTCTATCTATCTATGTGCGTGCATGATAGCGGTGCGTGGCGATGGTAGGTGCGTGCGTGCGTGAAGTGCGTATTGCGTGCGTAAGGTGCGAGTATAGCGTGCTGATGCGTGGTGCGTGCGTGCGACGCGTGGTGCATTAGTGGTGCGTGCGTGCGTGCGTGGTGCTGATGGGTGCGTGCTAAGCGTGCGTGCGTGCGTGCGTGGGTGCTGGTGCGTGGCGATGGTGCGTGATTCGTGGCGTGGATTAGCGTGCGTGCGTGGGTGTGCGTGATGCGTGCGTGGCATGCGTGGGTGCGTGCGTGGGTGCGTGCGTCGCGTGGTGCGTGTCGCATTAAGCGTGCGTGCGTGGCGTGCGTGGTGCGTGGCGATGCGCCGTGGCATTAGCGTGGTGCGTGCGTGGTGCGCGTGCTATGCGTGCGTGGTGATGCATTAGCGTGCGTCGTTGCGTGCGTGGTGCGTGCGTGCGTGCGTGGTGCGTGCGCATTAAGTGCGTGCGCGATGCGTGCGTGGGTGCGATGAGTGCGTGCTGATGGTGCGCGATGTATGCGTGCGTGCGTGGTAAATTAGTTAGCGTGTCGTGCGTGCGTGGCGTCGTGCGTGCGTGTCGTCGTATCATCTATGCGTTATCGATCATCATCGATCTGTCTGTATCTATCTATCATATCTATCTATCCTATCTATCTATCTATCTATCTATCTATCTATCTATCTATCTATCTATCTCTATCTTATCTCATCTCACCTTTCTTACTTTTACAAATAACTCAAGGCAGTGAACACACCCTATAATCCTTTCTCCTCTTTTCCCCACAACAACAGCCCCGTGAGGTGAGTTGGGCTGAGAGAGAGGGAGTGCCTCAAAGTCACCCATCCAGCTTTCATTCCCAAGGCAGGACTCGAACTCAGCGTCTCCTGGTGATCGGCCCAAACTTCTCCAGCCGGCTTTCATGCATAAAATGGGACTAGAACTCCCGGGCTCTTGGTAATCAGCCCAAACTCACCCAGCCAGCTTTCATGCCCAAGGAAGGACTAGATGGTCTCTTGCTTTCTGGCCTAGTGCCTTAACCACTAGACAAAATCTTGTGTAGGGCTTGCCAGAAACAGGGATGTCAAACCTAGTGTCCGTGTTCCAACTAACCAACTCCAGAGCAATAAACTTGAGACAAACAATTCCTCAAAGTTCCATTTTATTAGAATTGTCCTATTGGTACATCTGGGAAAACCCAAATCTGAGAGTTCTGAGTTTTCCCTTACCAAAAGAGAAACCCAAGATCCATCCCCTGCACCCATCAGTCCATCACATCATGGCCCAATCAAATCTTCGTCCCAACTGGAGACATCCCTCCAGTCACTCCCCTCCAGGTGCAGGGCAACATGTCCTTGACTCTCTGACAAAAGAATGTTGTTGAGTCTAATCTTCTACCTCTCTATGAAATCCCCCCTCCCAAATTCCCAGGCACTGAACGTGGCAGCCTTGAAGCTTCCAAGTAATATGTGGCTTCTAAGGCTGATACCTAGGTTATCAAACAGGACCAACCCACCCACTCTCTTATTGTTTTTACGTGACAGAAGGCTAAAATTCCTAGCTACATATACTCCAGCTTTTATTATGATATTGGTTTGATTCTAACTGACCCGGAATTCAGTAGGAATAAAATCCAATCTCTTTCGGGATTGATTCCATCTCTTTTTGGTCACTGCTAGGAGATGAGCCGCCATGTGAATTGCATATTTAAATAAATTATTTTGGAGAGCAATTCACGGCACAGCCACAAAGTTATGGAAGAAGTAGTGTTCGCAATGGAGCTAAACCCTGTTGTAAGGTTTAAGTGAAGAAACCAAATAAAAGTTTGGGATCATGGATGAATCAGGGCAAACTATCATTCTAGGCTAGTCCTTGGGACCAGAATACTAAACTTGAGCACTCAATAAAATGTTAAACCCAGTTGGGATATTTGGGAGCTATTCAGATCTGGGAGTATTTTCCTGGTAGCTACAGACTGGTTTATCATTGAGATTCAGAACACTGGGTTATTAGTATTATTTTTTTTATTAGAAGAATTGCAGCCAAATAATAGTGCTGACTTCCCGTTTTCATTTGAAACTGGCTCAGTCCAAAAAGCCCACAATGTGTTTCCTAAGAAGTACAAAGGAAGATTTTTATGGTGCGTCTGATGCATGCACACACACATACACACACTATTCAAAACTTGGCGGAGAGAAATTAACAGCTCCCCTGTTGTTCTGAGGAATCTCGGTTGATAGCTCCAATCCCATTCTCCTTATCGTTTCTCTGAGCAATTGCATCTCGCATGGCAAGATGTTTCCCCAGAGGGGAAATTTCCAAGGAAATTGAGGATAGAAACGACACCTTGAAGTGTGTGGTGCTCTATATTGCATGACGTAGGTTCATCTCCATGGGCCCTTCAACCACCACTCAGAAGGTCTTTGAGGATGACGCTGGCTGAAGAATTGTGGGAGTTGAACTCCACCAGTCTTAAAGTTGCCCTGGTTGGGTGCCTGGCTGGAAAAACGACAAGAGAGAGAGATAAGGATAGGTTTAATCCCACCCATCCCATGCTCAATTCTGTATAGCAGCTCTATGATTGAGTTCACTCATTTGCTTTGATCCTGGTTGTGTAATCCATAACAAGGGTAGCAGGAACATCCTCAGAACAGCAAGTAGCATTTGAATGAAACTTGTGGATGATCTGAAGATCCAGCTCACCTCTTGCTGCATGATTTAGGAATGTATAGACCGCTCCAGTGCTTCTACATACTTATTTAAAGGAGGCTTGGAGGTCATTGGAAGAGATCTTAGAGCAGGTTGTTGGGGGAGATGGCCTGCCCTCCCAAATTAGCCACTAGAACATTTGGAGACCTGCTATGGAATTTTCAGATGAAGGTTCTGGAGAATGGCCCTTCTCTCAGTCAACCGATAGAACCACCTAATTGTGGTGGAATGTAGTCTGGATTACCTGGATAGGAAGTCTGCACCAAAGCTTAGATAGTTTGTTTTGGAGTAAGAAGGTCAAGTCAGCTCCTCCTTATACCTTTAAGGATGCAAGTAGCAATAGCACTTAGACTTAGATACCACTTCACAGCCCTCTCTAAGCGGTTTACAGAGTCAGCATATTGCTCCCAACAATCTGGGTCGACATTTTTCCAACTTCACAAGGAGGGAAGGCTGAGTCAACCTTGAGCCACTCAGAATCAAACTCCTGCAGTGAGCAGTGAGTTAGCCCGTAGTGCTGCATTCTAACCACTGCGCCACCATGGCTCTTTGTTGTTCAGTCTGGCAAGATTCTGTCTATAGGTGAGGAACCATAAAGGAAACTGCTTAGAAGTTACTTTGCATGCGGTTCTTGGTTTTGGGAGCTTGACAGGACCTTAGCAGTAGAAAGAATGAACAAACACACTTAGAAAAGTGTACAGAAGTGTACAGAAGGCGGAACGAGAAGCAATGGATGGAGACTAATCAAGGAGAGAAGCAATCTAGAACTAAAGAGAAATTTCCTGACCGTGAGAACAATTAACCAGTGGAAGGACTTGCCTCTGGAAGTTTTCAAGAAGAGACTAAACAACCATTTGTCTGAATTAGTATAGAGTTTCCTGCCTAAGCAGGGGGTTGGACTAGAAGACCTCCAAGGTCCCTTCCAACTCTGTTATTCTGAAGGCACACTTTTTTTCATACACCAGTGAGAACGCATGAGATTTTAAATCTCCCTCCTCCTGATTGTCCTGGATTCCTGGGTTGACGATCCCACCTTAAGCTGGCTTACAATGTTATTGCGAGGCTGGAGGAGAGAGGTGAGAAGTTGCACAGTTATGTATGTTTGTGGCTTGTTGCTTCAGGAAGTCGTCTCCGCTGTTGGGTGGAACAAGGCCATTGTTCTCTGTTCATGCAAGCAGCCCACTGCTGATTTGATGGGCTCCGTAAAACAAGTGGGAGAAATCAGGCTTTAGAAGGCAGCTGCTAAGTGACATTTCCTGGAGCAAAGTGGGTTGAGAGAGAGAGAGAGAAAGAGAAAGAGAGAGAGGGGAGAGAGAGAGAGAGAGAGAGATAAAGACAGAGGGAGGGAGGGAGAGATAAGTTTGGCCAAAGGGTGCAGACAAAATAGACAACACAGCCTGGCATTTAGTCAACACAGACGCTGGAACATTTCCAAGGGTGGGAAGGAAAAGAAAACTATGCCCCCGTGCTCTGGGAAGAACTGCTATGCAAGTTGGTGGCTATGGAGTAGTTGGAGGCTAGTCTCCCACCCTCCCCCCCAAAAAAAATTCATGGTAAGGGAAAGGCCAATCTGATGTCTTGATGGACTTATGAAAATACAGTTTCAGTAGAAGAGAATAGGCTTCAATTCTGGAGCCCCTTGATGCTCTCTGAGCCTGGAGGTTATTTCTTGCAGACGTTTCATGACCCAACTAGGTAACATCATCAGTGCAAGAAGGGAGGAGGGTTTGTGGAGGGGGAGGAGGAGCGGGGGAGGAAGAGGAGGAGGAAGGAAGAGGAGGACTGGGGTCCTTGTGCTGTCTGAGCTTGGTTATTTCTTGCAGACGTTTCATGACCCAACTAGGTAACATAATCCGTGCTAGAAGGGAGTGGGGTTTGTGGAGGAGGAGGACAATGGGAGGAGCAGGAGGAGAACTGTGGGTTTTCTTGCAGACGTTTCATGACCCAACTAGGTAACATCATCAGTGCAAGAAGGGAGGAGGGTTTGTGGAGCGGGAGGAGGAGCGGGGGAGGAAGAGGAGGAGGAAGGAAGAGGAGGACTGGGGTCCTTGTGCTGTCTGAGCTGAGGTTATTTCTTGCAGACGTTTCATGACCCAACTAGGTAACATAATCCATGCTAGAAGGGAGTGGGGTTTGTGGAGGAGGAGGAGAATGGGAGGAGCAGGAGGAGAACTGTGGGCTCCTTGTGGTTTTCTTGTAGACGTTTCGTGACCCAACTAGGTAACATCATCAGTGCTGGAAGGGAGTGGGGTTTGCAGAGAAGAGGATGAGAAAGATTGTGAGCTCCTTGGTGCTTTCTGAGCTTGACTGATTTCTCGCAGACATTTCATTATCCAACCAGGTAACATCATCAGTGCTACTGAGTGGGATTTGCTCCCTGTTTGTATACAGAAGTTTGCCTTGCTGTCGTGGGTTGGAAGTATGGTTTTCTCCTTGGTGGTTCCTTGATTGAGGTATTGGGGTTGTTTGTTTGTTTTTTGCTTTAATAGTTTGTCTCATTCTAGGTATAAAGTTACTGTCAGCTTCTACGATTCCAAGAACAAAAAGTTTTCACTTCTATAAAATGAAGGATTCTAGTCCTTTAATTGATGGAATTATATTTTACCAAGGGAGATAGTTTATTTTTCAAAGGTTTTGCACGGCCCAAGTTTTCACAACACTTTATGTGCTTGTAAATTTTTCCCCAGAAAACAAATTATACCAGAAACAGCAAAAGGGTGGGGACCAAGACATCTGGCCGATGCTTATAATTATTCACTCTGTCCTTTATTTAAACTTTGCTGAACTCATTCAAACATGCTATTTATTTTACCCTGCATAGAAAGCCAATAAGGCGTAGAATAAGCCTCGCTTGCAATTGTTTTGGATTTTCTGACCTTTCTGCTGTAGCCAGTTGCACAAGAAAAGAACATAAAGAAATAAAAGAAACAGAGAACATTCTGCAAAATCCAATCTTGGGCGACTTTTTTTTCTGCATCTACTCCTCCTCTTGCAAATTACTATGCTATTCACTTTTCTTTTTTTCAATCCGTATCCATGCTATTTTTATGTTTCATGGTGATGATAGATAGATAGGTAGGTAGGTAGGTAGGTAGGTAGAATTCATTATTGGCCAAGTGTGATTGGACACACAAGGAATTTGTCTTGGTGCAAATGCTCTCAGTGTACATAAAAGAAAAGATACATTCATCAAGAATCATGAGGCACAACAATTAATAATAATCATAGGGTACAAAAAGTCACCATGGGCAAATAGGCGGCAATATAAATTAAATAAATAAATACATAAATAAGCAATTAAATCAAACAGTCAATATAAATCATAAGGATACAGTCATAAAGTCATTAGTGGTGGGTGAAAGGAAGGATGGGAGGATTAATAGTAATAGTGATAGTAATGCAGACTTAGTAAATAGTTGGACAGTGTTGAGGGAATTATTTGTTCAGCAGAGCGATGGCGTTTGGGGAAAAAACTCCCTTGTGTCTAGTTGTTCTGGTGTGCAGCGTTGTTTTGAGGGTAGGAGTTGAAACAGTTTATGTCCAGGATGTGAGGAGTCTGTAGCACTGGTGGGATTCAATTTTTTTACTACGGTTCTGTGGTGACTTTGTGGTGGCAGGGAAGGATACTGCAAAATCCCCATTCCCTCTCCACCCCACTAACCTGCTTTCCAGCTCCGTTCCCCTGTGCAGCGCAACCAAAGAAGACCCAGCCGATCAGCTGGGACTCAATGGGAGGCAGAGAATAGATGGGGGTGGTGGGGCCAGTCAGAGGTGGGATTTGCTGGTTCTCCGAACTACTCAAAACTTCCACTCCCGCTTCTCCAGAATGCGTCAGAACCGCTGAATACCACCTCTCATGTCCTGTCATTTTGATTCCCCTTTTCACTTTCGGGACCTGAAATTAGCATCATGGAAACTCCTCTAAGAAACCAGAAGTGGGCAGAAGATTGCAATGGCACAATTAACTTTGCCTCCTGCTCCGTTTGGTGGGAAAGTGTCAGCTGTTGGGTTTGACAAATAATGTTCTCGTGTCGTTTTTTGTATCTTTTGTCCAGGTGCCCGTGGTTGACCAGAGCCATCTCCCCAGCTGTTCCACTCTACAATGGGCTCGTATTCCTGTTTGTGCTTGCAAACTTCAGTATGGCCACATTTATGGACCCGGGAGTCTTCCCACGAGGTAAATCGGGAATTTCAGAAGTGCGGAAAGGAAGGAAGGCCTATCGTTGTCTTGTAAAATGCCTTCAAAATGCAGGTGACGTTGTACAAACCTCAAGCCTGTGTCAGGCATACGAAAGACCAGGTCTACACGAAACGTTTTGGTTAAACTACTTAATTGCTAAAAGCCAACACATAGGAATCTTCTCAGCAGATCTGAGAAACCTTTAGATTTCCTGGAAACTTAACTTTGTGGCTTTAATAAGTCTCTAGATTTCCTAATCTCCTTCTTGTTTGTACATGCCAGCTTTAGTCCATACTCAGGGTCTGAATGTGCTATTCATCCCTTGGATGCTTTTGTTGTTATTTTGCAATTCATTATTGTTGTGGCCAGTGACTCACAGTCTTTGTCAGTGGCGTGGGAGAGTTTGGAGCATGCTCTTTGCTGGGTTTTAGAGTGGCAGATGAAGACGTAAGCAGTTTTTGCAAATTTGAATTGGGATATGTTTTCACGGGAACAGGGCCCAGTGTACATCAAGGGCTGGAGAAATATAACCTGTGTGTTTGGCTTCCCACAACCAAAAGGTTAAAAATGACCAACTGGAACATAATTGGACCACCCCGCAACCATGGGTACATCCAGGGATATTGATGGGTAGAGATTGGAGGCAGACAAAAAAACTATACTAGTCATTGGATTGCAATAGTTCGTTTAGTGATTGTTTGAAAATTACTGAAAGAAAAAAAATCAAGCTTCCCAACCTTCAGACAAGCAAAGTCGGTGGGGAAGCCAGACTAGACTTAGATTTAGAATAACTTCGTTGTGGCTTTGAATGTACACTCATCGGCATACATTAAAATGAAATTTCGTTGTATATAGCTCTCAAAGGGTCACCACCTCCAATATACACTATGTAAACATGAAAAAATAAATAAATACAAAATTATGCATATACCCACTTATATTCTATAACATAGAGAAACAACACAGTCTAATTCAGATGTATATATGTTTATGGAGAAAACGAATCTGGTGAGTTTACTAGATGGTTTAGGGAACGAAGCTGTTACAGAATCTGGTAGCCCTGCTACATAGTGGATATATGGATGGATGGATGGATGGATGGATAGAGTGATAGAATGATAGAGAGATTAGAGAGAGGAATAGGGAAAGGATGGATGGATAGATGATAGAGATAGATAGATGGAACAGCTTGTCCTCGGAAGTTGTGGGAGCGCCATCACTTGAGACTTTCAAGAAGAGATTGGACTGCCATTTATCAGAAATGGTGTAGGGTCTCCCGCTTGGGTGGGGGGTTGGACTAGATGACCTATAAGGTCCCTTCCAACTCTGATAATCTGTTATCTGTTATAGATAGATAGATAGATAGATAGATAGATATAGATAGATAGATAGAGTGATAGAGTGATAGAGTGGTGGATGGATGGATGGATAGATAGATAGAAAGAATGATAGAGAGATTACAGAGAGGAAAAGGGAAAGATGGATGGAAAATAGGTAGAAGACAGATAAACAGATAGACAGACAGACGACAGACAGACAGATAGAGTGATAAAGTGATAAAGTGATAGAGTGGTAGATAGATATTATTGTCACTTTAAATGTACACTAATCAGCATGCATTAAAATGAAATTTCGTGGCATACAGCTCCCAAAGGATCACCACTTCCAATATATACTCCATAACCATGACAGAATAAATAAATACAAAATTATGTATATACCCACATATATTATGTGACACAGAGAAACAACACAGTCTAGTTCAGATGTATACATGTACATGGTGAGAAAAACGAATCTTGCAAGTTTACCAGATGGAGGGATGGCCTAGGGAACAAAGCTGTTGCAGAATTTGGAGGTCCTGCTAGAAATACTTTGAAACCTCCCGCAAAGGGGAGCAACACAAACAGACTGTGAAGTGGGTGAGTGGGATTCTCGTAACAACCGTATGGCTAACTGAACAACCCACAGCATTCGCTTCACAACAGTTCCCAGAAAGGCCGTAAAATGGGCAAAACTCCCTGAAGACGTGTCTCACTTAGCGATGTAAGTTTGGGGCTGTTGTAAAGTCGAGGACTGCCTGAACCAAGAAGGTTGTGTCTCACTGTTAGGATATGTGCAGAGTAACCCTTGTGTAACAAGGATATGCACATGGAAGCGGATATGAGAACAGTTATGAATAAATACACAGCCACACAGAGGCACACCAAATTGTGTTAATGTTTACTGGAAGAAATAGCACAGTCCAAGTGGGAGAGAGCTTCAGTGGGAGAGAGAGTTAAACCATGATCTACAGCTCCCTCTTATGGCAACTTGCAGTATAGTCAACCAACCAGAACACAGCATAATACATTACAGTATTTTTCCTTAAAGCTACAGACATATATATTTGACTGAGCCTTGGTGGCTCAGGCTGTTAAATGCCTGCTCTTAAGATCCAGCTGCCTACAACTGCTGTAGGCTCGAATCCCACCAGGCTCAGGGTTGACTCAGCCTTCCATCCTCTCGGGGTAGGTAAATTGAGGACCCAAGATTGTTGGGCAATTAGCTGACCTTGTAAAAATGCGCTTAGTAATAAGCAGGCATATACAATGGAAGGAAGGCTATTGCTGAGCACACTGGGTTGTATCCCAAAATTGTAACCTGAGTCTTGGAGAAGGCATATAAATGTAATTAAAAATAAAAAAAAATAAAAAAATATATATTTGTGCTTTATATATTGTCAACCCAACTATGTTATGTACATATACTTAACACTCACCAAACCGTTTCTTTGTGTCGTCTGACCCCGAGCAGCCGACGAAGACGAGGATAAAGATGACGACTTCCGAGCTCCGCTCTATAAGAACGTGGAGATCAAAGGCATCCAAGTTCGGATGAAGTGGTGCGCCACCTGCCACTTCTACCGCCCTCCGCGTTGCTCCCACTGCAGCGTTTGCGACAACTGCGTTGAGGTAAGGACACGCGTGACCTGCCTTTAGGGACAGAGTTGTAACTTGCTGTAGAAATATAGCTAAACGCGATCCCTCGGGTATTGATTTTGTAATAAAGGCAATATAATTGAACAGAGTTGGAAGGGGCCTTGTAGGTCATCTAGTCCAACCCCCTGCCCAAGCAGGAGACCCTACACCATTTGTGATGGATGGCAGTCCAGTCTCTTCTTGAAAGCTTCCAGTGAGGAAGCTCCCACAACTTCCGAAGGCAACATTGGTTGATTGTTGTCACTGTCAGAAAATTCCTCCTTATTTCCAGGTTGAATCTCTCCTTGACCAGTTTCAATCCATTGTTCCTTGTCTGGCCTTCGGGTGCTTTGGAAAACAGCTTGACCCCCTCCTCTCTGTGGCAGCCCCTCAAATACTGGAAGACTGCTATCCAGTCTCCCCTGCTCGTTCTCTTCACTGGACTAGCCATGCCCAGTTCCTGCAACCATCCATTGTATGTTTTAGCCTACAGTCCCTTCATCATCTTGGTTGCTCTTCTCTGCACTTTTTCTAGAGTCTCAACATCTTTTTTATAGTCCAGTTTTTGGTATAGTGGATGTATCAGGAAAAAAAATGGTTGCAATTGCCTTGCAATTGGAGGTTGAACAATTAACTTGCACGATCAGGATGTGTGCTGTTGTTGCGATATTTTGGATTGAAATCCACAGGACTGTTCATATGACCGTAGACTAATAATCAACACCCAAGTGAGAGGCCCTAGGTGCTCTCTGAGCTTGGTGGTTTTCTTGCAGACATTTCATTACCCAACTAGGGAACATCATCAGTGATAGCACTGATAGACACATAGATTAGCATTGATGATGTTACCTAGTTTGGCTAATGAAATGTCTACAAGAAAACAACCAAGCTCAGAGAGCACCAAGACCCTACTCCTCCTCCTCCTCCTCCTCCTCCTCCTCTCCACAAACCCCACTCCCTTCTAGCACTGATTATGTTACCTCATTGGGTCATGAAACGTCTGCAAGAAAACCACCCAGCTCAAAGAGCCCCAGGCACCCCATGCTTCAACCCTGAGCTACAAATATCCTCCTTCTCTGGTACACCCGAATGAGTATAGATCTGCACCAAGATTAACATCCTACCAACAAACAAGAAGTAATACCCCATTGAAGGAACTGCCAAAGAGGCTAACACCCCAGCCAAAGACCATTGAGGTCCTTTCCCAGCTCTCTGTTTCTATGTTCTGTGTTACATTAGATGCCTTAATTATACTCGCCGGATATTTAAGCAGCCAGACCAAAATGATCCTGGTTGCAAATGCACAGATACCTTATTCTTAAGCGGGGTGCTTCTTTCCTTTTTCTTCACCTGGCACTTTACAAGTCTCTTTCCCCTTGTGAGACGATTTTGGCTGCCTTGGCAGAAGAACAATGTCTTTTAAAAACCCTTTCCTGACGTGGTTGTGCAGTGAAAACAGGAGATGAGAATCCAACTCCGGGCAGAGAAATTCATTAAAAGGAGTTGGCCAGAAGAGAACGTAAAACGCACTCCTCTTCATTAGAGGGATGGCTGGGGTGAAGGTTAGCGAGGAGAATTTATTGGCTGAGAAGACAATAGGATGTTATGCCATGGCTGTAGTAGTGTTTTACTGAGCAGGAGGTTTATTGCTAGGAAATCCTCTTTGTCACACATATATCCCTTAAATGTGTGCACTTTCTCTCTCTCTTTCATTCTCTCACACATGCTTACATACATAACCACCACTGGGAAGTAAGAAGCATTGAGAAACTAAAGGCAGGAGGAAGAGAAGAAGAGGGAAAAATCTAATTCGCTCTCATTTAAGCTAGTTTCATTCACTTACCTCTCTGTTCCTTTCTCTCTTATCTTCCCCTTTATCCATCCAGCATTTCATACCTTGCCTTTTGTATTGTTTTTTAAACTTCCCATCTTTCTTTCTATCTCTATCTTTCTTTCTTTCTTTCTTTCTTTCTTTCTTTCTTTCTTTCTTTCTTTCTTTCTTTTTCTTTCTTTTTGAAGGACCTCACCAGCTCCATCTTTATAGTCTTTCTTTTCTTCAACCTTCGTTCCCTTGACTTGCTTTGAAGCACTTTCAAGTAGCCATTTTGACTCCTTTTAAGTAGCATCAGTCATCATCATCTTTTAATGACCCCATAATCCTTTGTGGAGTGGAGTCAACAAAATGGAGCTAGCAGAGTGTTTAATGGCCGGATGCAGGGGTGGGATTCTACCAGTTCACACCTATTCTCTAGAACCGGTTGTTAACATTCTAAGCAGTTCGGAGGACCGGTTGTTAGAAGAAATTACTGGCCTAATCCTGTAAGGAAGGCAGGAAGGAAACATTCTGGTGTTGCTTAAAGAAACTGCCTCTCCGTTAACCCTTATTACATTCTTGGCAGGACTAGACTTCCTGTCTCTGGAACATCTCTGGAGTTTTTTTCCCCCTCCTTTGCTGGTACTTTGCTTGTGTGGAGTGACCATTCAAAGTTACAATGGCACTGAAAAAAGTGACTTACGACCATTTTTCACACTTACGACTGTTGCAGCATTCCCCACAGTCATGAAAGGCCAGGTGAGGAGAGGCGTGGTTCGATGTGAGTGATATTGAGTTGGCCATGCCCAGTCAATAACATGACCACCAAGCCATATCCACCCAGTCACATGACCACCAAGCCACGCCCACCACCTAAGCCATGCCCACAGAACCGGTTGTTAAAAATTTGAATCCCACCCCTGGCCAGATGCCATTCCTGTTGCCAATACGGAGTTTTGTTGAGCAGCTAAATTCTCATTGTGCCCAGAGAGAGAAATACCTGCCTCTACCTAATTTCAAACTCACAGCCTCCTGATTGTGAGGCAAGAGCTCCACTACTAGGCCACTGCGCTACTCCTTTTAAGTAGCATCAGTGGACATTGCAAAACTAAAAACCTGGAGTTGTGGTGGCATACAGTCTGGATTCTCAGGAGGGTGAAGAGACAGTGAAGGTTAGCTCATTTGGTCAGGTGACAGAGAGCTAAGAAGGCTCCACCTTAGCAATTCTGAGAGTATATCTACCGTGATGCAAACAGTTGCTTTAGTTTGGCAAGATTCTGTCTATAGGTAAGGAACAATAGAGAAAGCTTCATGTTTCTTTCCTGGTTGTTGGGAGGCCTGATAACAACAAGAGAGTCAGGAGACGAACCAAGTATCTCCACCTTAGCAGATTCAGGAGATCAACCAAACTTCTCTGCAACAAGAGTTCAGAAGACCAACCATCTCTCCACAAGTGTGGTGGAATGTAGTCTGGATTCCCAGGAGGTAGGGGCTGCATTCCAGAGGAGCAAGAGACAGCCAAGTTTAGATTGTTTGGTCAGGAAGACAGAGCTAAGAAGGCTCCTTCCTAGCAATTCTCTGAGTACATCTATATTGATATAAACAGTTGCTTTAGTTTGGCAAGATTCTGTCTATAAGTGAGGAAAACAAAGGACCTTTCTCACAATTAACTCCATGTGTCTTTCCTGGTTCTTGGAAGTCTGACAGTTTGATAGTTGCTTTAGTTTGGCAAGATTCTGTCTATAGGTGAGGAACAATAAAGGGCCTTGCTCAGAAGTAACTCCATGGGTCTGACAAGTTGACAGTGTTGTTGTGATTTTTATTACGTTTCCTGTTATTCCTGAGTTAATACCCTGTATGTACTCCAAGTTATGCCTGCATTATTACACTGTCTCTCCTGTTGTCTCACCAGGATTTTGATCATCACTGCCCTTGGGTTAATAACTGTATCGGAAGACGAAACTACCGCTATTTTTCCTTTTCTTGCTGTCTTTGCCCACAGTGTCCTCTTACATGGTGTGTGTCCTCACTCCAGTGCCCGTGGCACAATAATCTGCAGGGTTTCCTTAACACCAGCATCCAGGATGACAGTCATGTGTATCTGGGCTGTTCTTCATTCCAGTGATTGGCTTGACTGCTTTCCACATCGTTTTGGTGGCCCGGGCCCAACTGAGCAGGTAAGATGGCTTTGTATCTATCCTCTTACTCCTGGGATTATTTGCTATTCTAAAACTATCACTATTAACCCTCCCATCCTTCCTTTCACCCATCTCTTCCCACTTATGACTGTATGACTGTAACTTTGTTGCTTGTATCCTAACAATTTTATTGACTGTTTTCTAGTATGACTTGATTGCTTATTGTACTCTGTGACTATAATTAAGTGTTGTACCTGATGATTGTTGACTCTTGACGAATGTATCTTTTCCTTTATGTACACTGAGAGCATTTGCAGCAAGACGAATTCCTTGTGTGTCCAATCACACTTGGACAATAAAGAACTCTATTCTACTACCTACACTACTACTCTAGTCTACTCTAGTCTACTCTACTCTACTCTATTCTATTCTATTCCATTCTCCTTCCTCCTCCATTCTATTCTGTTCTGTTCTGTTCTGTTCTATTCTATTTCATTCCATTCCACTCCACTCCACTCCACTCCACTCCACCCCACCCCTCTCTACTCTACTCTACTGTACTCTACTCTACTCTACTCTATTCTATTCTATTCCCTGCCCCGCCAGAGCAGTTGACCATACATGTAGTCCTCGACTTACGACAATTGATTAAAAACCATGGGTTGTCAACACATTAGAATTCTTTATTGGCCAAGTGTGATTGGACACACAAGGAATTTGTCACACAAGGAACTTGTGATTGGACACACAAGGAATTACTTACAGGTAGTCCTTGAGTTACGACCATAATTGAGCCCAAAATTTCTGTGGCTAAGCGAGACATTTGTTAAGCGAGTTTCAGCCCATTTTACGGCTTCTCTATACCGCATTTGTTAAGTGTATAGCTGTGATCGTTAAGTCGGTCACATGATTGTTAAGTGAATCCGGCTTCCCCCGTTGACTTCACTTGCTAGAAGGTCACAAAAGGGGATCACGCACTCCTGCGATACCACAAACCATCATAAATATGAGTCAGTTGCCAAACACCTGAATTTTGGTGATGCTGCAAGGGTCATATGTGTAAAAAATGCTTGCTCCTAAGTCATTTTTTTCAGTCCGTTCACTGTAACTTTGAACGGTCACTAAATGAACCATTGTAAGTCGAGGACTCCCTGTAGTAGTAGTAGTAGTAATAATAATAATATATGCATAGGGGTTGTCAGCTAATGCAAATACAATCAGAAGCTAATTTTATTTTACTATATAGGACAGAACCTTGCAAATTTAGTGACCGTTCAAAGTTGCAGTGAATGGACTGAAAAAAATGACTTAGGACTGGTTTTCACACTTATAACCATTGCAGCATCCCCTGTGGTCACCTGGTCAAGATTCAGGTCTTTCTTAGGCTAATGGGCACTTCACTTCCTTTTTCAAACTGTCCTCTTTGCTTTTAATTCCAGGTGACGGGTAAGTTCGTGGAGGAGTCAATCCCTTTACTCAAGGATGCTGCGGGAACGTGGAACATGTCCTCTGCAGCCCCCTGGCTCCTAGGTGAGATCTAAGGAGAAGCACAGAAGATTGGTCATTAATCAATGCTGGGTTTATGGGGATGAGAGGTTGGGGACTGGACCAGTTGGTCTCCACTGATTTATGGATTATATTT
This sequence comes from Naja naja, assembly GCA_009733165.1. Classification (NCBI taxonomy): domain Eukaryota; kingdom Metazoa; phylum Chordata; class Lepidosauria; order Squamata; family Elapidae; genus Naja; species Naja naja. Next base: position 9,053,858 of record CM019165.1, read on the forward strand.
TGAATCTGTAGAAATGATAGATGCAGATCTTAACCTCTGCCTTGGGCACCTTGGGGTATTAACATAGAATAGAATGGAATGGAATGGATGGAATAGAATAAACTTTATTGTGTGGTGACCCAGGGTGGGATACAAAATAAACACAGTCACAAAAACAGGTGAAGCCCCTTTTATTCCTTCACTTTGCTTCAAAGCTCCAAATATCCTTGACTGGAGACAAAAAACTCCCCCACAAACAGTCACGAAAAGGAGAAAATGCCATTTAAACTAAAAATGCCTATAAATTATAAAGAGTAAAAGCAACACAAATCACACTGAAGCAATTAAGGGAACCAGGCAAGATAAGGGCTTGAAGATGTCCATAAATATCGGAACACCCACTGGGAAGGATGCCAAACTCAGAGAGGAATAACAGACTAGAGATATTTCCATGCTTTGTTTCCAGCACTGGCCCATACGCATGTCTGTCCTTTTAACCAATTCTCACAGCTGCAGCCCATGAAGAGGATCAAGGCCCTTTCCTTCCCCGTAGACCACGCCATTCATGTCTCTCCCTCATCCTCTCCTCCCTGCGTGCCCTAGGATGGAGAGGGGATCCCCAACCTTCTCCACAACCTCCGGAGCCACACTTCCACTCCCTGTCGGCTGTTCCTCCTCTCCCTCAGAGTCAGTCTCCAACAGGGGCATGAAAACTGTCACTTTGAATGTACACTAATCGGTGTACTTCAAAATGAAATTTCATTGCATGCAGCTCTCAAAGGGTTACCTCCTCCAATATTCACTACATGAACATGACAAAATAAATAAATACAAAATTATGTGTATACTCACATATATTATATGACACAGAGAAACAACACAGTCTCGTTTGGATGTATACATGTACATGACGAAAACAAATCTGTGAGTTTATCAGACTAATGGCATAGGGAACAAAGCAGTTACAGAATGTAGTTGTCTAGAAATACTTTGAAACCTCCTCCCAGAGGAGAGCAACACAAACAGACCATGAAGTGGGTGTGTGGGGTCTCTAACAAGGCTTTGAGTTCTAAGTACAGCTGATAAGCAATGTCCTGAATAACGGAAGTGAGCTTCCTATAATCTTCTCCACTGTCCTCACCACTCACTGTAGGGACTTTCTATCTGAGGCACTGCTGCCACCAAACTAAACAGGGATCCAATTTGTTAAAGCGCTCTCAATCATGCCTGGGTCAAAAGTGGCCAGGACAGAAGGAGAAAGAGATGCTCTCCTCATCCGATGCAGAAATGCAGACGCTACTATCATGCGACTTCATCACCCATGAAGCCTTTGTCTGTGGCCTTTCACACCAAAATGGTGTCCCTTCAGATGATCCATCCTTGTAGATGATCCATTTTGCTGCTATACATTTTATTTCTTTAGAAGCACTCTTTTTTTTTTGAAAACTTTACTAATCTTTTATAACTTTAAAAAGACAAACAACAGAAATATAAATCTTTTAACATCAACAGTTTGTGACGTTCATCTTATACTAATATTTTGTGCATTATTTACAAACATATAAAATTTGTGTGGATATAAATCTTTAACTTATCTACAGCTTATCCTTATTTTTTACAATCTATTTATCTATCCATCAATCTATCTCTGTTCAATCCAGTCATACCATTTTCCCCAAATCTTATAATAGTCCGATTCCTCTTTTTCTTGTAAACTCAAGGTTAATTTGTCCATCTCGCACAGCTCATTATTTTGGATAATCAGTTCCTCTGGTGGTATGCATGTATGTTTCCAACACTGGGCGTAGGCAATCCTGGCTGCAGTTAAAATATGCAATATCAAATATTTTATATTTCTCCGTATTTCTTTTTGAATATCCCCAATAAAACAATTCTGGTTCTAATTCTATTTGCTCACTGGTGATCTCTTGTAACCATTTTTGAATTTTTAACCAATATTTTAGAAGCACTCTTAACTTCCTCTCTTAGTGGCTCATTAATTGTTCCTTTGTGTAAGCCACTTGCAGGCATTCACCCCGGCCGGGCCATTGAGGGGTCTGTAGCAGTCATGAGGTTGTATCTTTTAATGCAAAAGCATCTGTTTCACGATCCCGTGATCTTGCAGGTACATTGTGGATTCCAAGAAGAAGGAGATGGTCAGCGTGAAGCCCCCTTTCCTGAGGCCGGATCTAAAGGAGCGACAGATCACTGTCAAAATAAGTGACAACGGTGTTCAAGCCAACCTCAACCAGAGCAAGGTGAAGCATTCCTTATGAGCTATCTTCTACCCGGGATCCGCCTGTATAGAGATCTGTTTCCATATTTTCCTGGTGAAAGATTTCCCTAAAACTTTCCTTCGATGGGCTGAATTCATAAAACATGCTATTTAAGCCCTAGGGGTTAGTTAACCTGTACTAGCTGGGTTTGTCAGGGGGACACGGTGGCTCAGTGGCTAAGACGCTGAGCTTCTCGATCAAAAAGGTCAGCAGTTTGGCGGTTCGAATCCCTAGCGCTGCATAATGAAGTGAGCTCCCGTTACTCATCCCAGCTTCTGCCAACCTAGCAGTTCAAAAGCATGTAAAAATGCAAGTAGAAAAATAGGGACCACTTTAGTGGGAAGGTAACAGCGTTCCGTGCGCCTTATCGGCGTTTAGTCCTGCCAGCCATATGACCACAGAGATGTCTTTGGACAGCGCTGGCTCTTCGGCTTTGAAACAGAGGTGAGCACCTCCCCCTAGAGCCAGAAACAAGTAGTGCGGATGTGCGAGGGGAACCTTTACCTTTAGCTGGGTTTGTACAACATGTTGAGCCAAAGCCAGACAAGCTAAATGATGGTCTAGCATGATAGCTGAATCCGAGTCCATCCAGCCTGAAATCAAAGCTAGTCATTTGTTTCAGGTTTCCATCCCTGCAAAGCAAAAATTCTAGGTGCCAAATTTGTGTAATTATTTGCATTTGTTTGTTTGTATCCTGCCTTTATTGTTTTTATAAATAACTCAAGGTGGCCGACATGTATAACACTCCTTCCTTTTCCTATGTTCCCCACAACAATAGCCCTGTGAGGTCAGATGGATTCAAAGAGAGGGATTGGCCCAAGGTCATCTAGCCGGCTTTCATGGCTAAGGTGGGACCAGAACTCTCAGTCTCCTGGTGATTGGCCCAAAATCACCCAGTCAGCTTCCATAACTAAACAAGTCTAGAACTCCCAATCTCCTCCCAAGTCACCAATGCCTCTAGAACTGCCAGTCTCCTGATGATTGGCTCAAAGTCACCCAGTCTAGAACTCCATCCTGGTGATTGGCCCAAAGTCAAGCGCTCATGCCTAAGGGACTAGAACTGCCAGTCTCCTGATGATTGGCTCAAGTCACCCAGCTGCCTCCTACTTGAAGAACTTCAATCTCCTGGTGATTGGCCCAAAGTCACCTAGGCTTTCATGCCTGGGGGACTAGAACTGCCAGTCTCCTGATGATTGGCTCAAAGTCACCCAGCTGCCTTTCCTACTTAAGGCGGGACTAGAACTCCCAATCTCCTGGTGATTGGCCCAAAGTCACCTAGCCAGCTTTCATGCCTAAGGTGGGACTAGAACTGCCAGTCTCCTGATGATTGGCTCAAAGTCACCCAGCTGCCTTTCATACTTAAGGCAAATGCAAGTAGAAAAATAGGGACCACTTTAGTGGGAAGGTAACAGCGTTCCGTGCGCCTTATTGGCATTTAGTCCTGCCGGCCACATGACCACGGAGACGTCTTTGGACAGCGCTGGCTCTTCGGCTTTGTAACGGAGATGAGCACTGCCCCCTAGAGCTGGAAACAAGTAGCACGGAGACTAGAACTCCCAATCTCCTATTGATTGGCCCAAAGACACCCACCTGGCTTTCATCGCTAAGGCAGGATTACAACTCATGGTCTGGTTTCTAGCCTGATACCTTATCCACTAGACCAAACTGGCTCCTAGCAAAGCTTCTTAGACTTCACTAAGCAGTGATTTGTTGAACCATGGTTTGCTGAACAAGCCTCAACTGGATGAGTTCAGAACAAGCGAATCATAGTGGTTGTCTTCATACGCTGGCTAAACTCAAACTGAACCAAGAATGCTGCAGTTTAACACAATGGGTGAAGACCACTGTTATCCTGTACAGTTTGTAGAGACATCTGGGGGTGGGGTGGGGAAATGCATGATTTTAAGGGTTAGAATAAACTGCTCTGCAATGCTTAACTTTGTTTTGTGATTGTTTTCAGTCTAAAATTAGCCTTGAAGGGCTGGATGAAAATACCATGGATATACAGCCTCCACTTCCACCCAAAGGGGATTCCAGTAAATACAGCGAACTGGGAAGCACTGAAGGTACAAAATTTGATATTATCTTTTTTTAAATCAAGTGAATTTCTCTCTTTTAATTTCTCTCTCTGTGAATTTCCCTATTTTTCAAGTGAATTTCTGTGAATTTCTCTCTTTTAGTTTCTCTCTGTGTGAACTTCCCTGTTTTTCTTTCTTTTTTTTTCTTGCACTGAAGGTGAGGTTTTTGTTCTTTTTAAATCAAGTGAACGTGTGGATTTCTCTCTTTTAAAACGTTCTTTCGGGTGCAAAATTTATGATTGGTTGAGCAGAAACTATTGGATTCATAGAAACCAAGCCATAGTTTGTTTAACTACAGCTATCATTGACTGGCTCCGTATAATACCTTAAGCCATAAGCTAAGATTTGAAAAATTGGGTAGCTGGATTTACATAGTTTGCTAAGTTGTAAATAAGCAAACAATATTAAGGGTTATGTGAAACTCAATCATGGTTTGGGCATGTCATAAGCCATGGCTTGTTGTTGTTGTTGTTTTTTCAGAGAGCAGCCTTTCTCCCAAACTGATCAGTCCTCCTACACCTGCCATGTACAAATATCGCCCTGCTTTCAGCCACAACTCTAAAGTCCATTATCATGGAACATCTGAGCAGGTAAAGATGACATGGTTGCAGAGTGAATCTCAGGTTTGACCGAATGAAACAAAATGGCCAACTTGAAATATTTTCAGTCTATGTAATTGCCTCTTCCTTGGGTCAAAATAAAAATTACAGTGGAATGATAAGAGATCGAACAGTGTTTCTCAACCAGATCTTTACATAATGTGTCTGAAAGGGATGTTGTGCTGTGCTTATGCTATGCTATGCTATGCTATGCTATGCTATGCTATGTTCTGGTTATTACCAGGGGTGGGATTCAATCGGTGTAACAACTGGTTTGGTAAGCGTGCACCTTTTTTCAGCTCTAATACTTACCTTCTACTGCAGCCCTGCTGAATAAAACAGCTGAGGCCAGGGGAGATCAGCTGAGTTGCAAACGGAAATAAAGGAGAGACTAGGGCGGGGCCAAATGATCATCAGAAATACTGGTTTGCCCAAACAGGTCCAAACCGGTAGAATCCCACCCCTGGTTATTACTCCTTTTCTCTCCAGAAGCAAGCCTTTAATCATCGTTCTTTGCCACTTTGAACAATGAGGTCACAGCACCAATGAAAAGGCCATTTTAAGAAAGCTGTGTAATTAATCCTTTTTCAGGGATTTGTTCCTTGGATATGTGTGTATGTGTGTGTGTGAGAGAGAGAGACAGACAGACAGACACACACAGACACACACACACAGACACACACACAGACACACACACAGGGGTAGGATTCTACCAGTTCGTACCTATTCGCTAGAACCAGTTATTAACATTCTAAGCAGTTCGGAGAACCGGTTGTTAGAAGAAATTACTGGCCTAATCCTGTAAGGAAGGCAGGAAGGAAACATTCTGGTGTTGCTTACAGAAACTGCCTCTCCGTTAACCCTTATTACATTCTTGGCAGGACTAGACTTCCTGTCTCAGGAACATCTCTGGAGTTTTTTTCCCCCTCCTTTGCTGGTACTTTGCTTGTGTGGAGTGACCATTCAATGGCACTGAAAAAAGTAACTTATGACCATTTTTCACACTTACGACTGTTGCAGCATCCCCACAGTCATGAAAGGCCAGGCGAGGAGAGGCGTGCCTCGATGTGAGTGATATTGAGTTGGCCACACCCAGCCAATAACATGCCAACCAAGCCATATGCACCTAGTCACATGACCACCAAGCCATGCCAACCAACTAAGCTACGCCCACAGAACCGGTTGTTAAAAAATTTGAATCCCACCCCTGCACACACATACACACAAACAGACACACACACACACACAGAGAGACAGAGACACAGAGAGAAAGAGACAGAGAGAGAGACACACAGAGACAGAGACACAGACACACACACAGAGAAGCAGAGAGAGGGAGAAAGAAATCAGTTGCTTCCACTAAAGTAGTGGTATGTGGGAATGATCTGGGAATACAGGGGAAGATAGGTTGCCTAGGGAATAATCAGATAAAAGATGACGTAGCCTTCAGCTACATAAAGAGCAAAGGCAGAAACTCAGAAAGGATTATCCCTAACTTAACAGGCTAAAAAAGAGACAGTGGGAGATTTGTACTTTCAGACTTGCAAGATTCTGCTGAAGTAGCCTTACAAATGAAGTTGAATTAGCTCATCTGGTCATGTTTCCTGTCTGGTTGGCCCAGGAGGGCCGACAGCAGCTCCATCTGACCCTTTCTTCTTTTCTCCCAGATCTCCCTCCACGAAGGACTCAGGCAAAGCTCCTTGGCCGATGACAATGACAGCAGCCTGGATTATCAATCTGAGCCCAGCATGGAGCTCCCCAACTATCGGAAGAGTTCCCTTCACAAGACCTATCAGTCTTCTCCGCTCCAAGCTGATTCTTTTGCCGCCAACTCCAGATCCCTAAGTCTGAAAGCGGGTGGCCGGAGAGGCCCCGACAAACTGCCCCTCCATCCCATGAAATCTGAAGGGGCGACCTCCACCCCCTACAAAAGCATCTTCGCCCCCAATTCCCTCTCCAACAGGAACGGGAGCTTATCCTACGACAGCTTGCTCAACCCCATTTCCCCAGCCGGGAAGCGGTGCATCGCGCATGCCGCGGTGGGCTCCGTCGGATACCACTCGCCATATTTGTCTGCCAAAATGTGCCATCTGCGGGGCAGGGAACTCCAGCGCCCGTCTCCTCAGACCTTCAGCCCCGGGCAGGGTGGGTCGACCCCGCACCCACGAGACCCCTCCCCAGTCCGCTATGACAACCTGTCGAAAACCATTATGGCGTCCATTCAAGAAAGGAAGGAGATGGAGGAGAGGGAGAAGCTCCTGCATTCTCACCCAGACTCTGTGTTTGCAGATTCAGGGGTGTACGACACCCCGAGTTCTTACAGCCTTCAGCAAGTCAGTCTGCTCTCGGACGATCCCCGTAGCTTAGTCCTGAGATACGGCTCCAGGGACAATTTGATGCCCCACAGCAGCTTCAGTGCACGCAACCCAGCTTTGCAGACCTCTGTTTCTTCCCTCTCCAGCGCTATGACCCGAGTGTCAAGGACTTCCACACCTTCTCTCCAAGCAGACCTAGCCAATAACAACATCCAAGCCCATCAGGCGCTGCAGGGCAGGATGAGTAACGGCTCCTACAAATCGCCAAGCCACCAAGTTCCTTCATCTCCAAGTGGGATCCCCCGGTCTCCCTCATACGGGGCTCCAAAATCCGTCTCCTTCGTGAACACGATGGAGCTAACCGAAGCCCAGTCCATAGGCACTGCGAGGTATGGAGAGTTTTCGCATGGCTGCAATGGTGTGTGAGAAAACCGGGTGCAGAGTTCAACCTGTGGATTATTTTTAACATTTCTGGATCGTTTTTCAGCTGGTGGGAGAAGGTCTCAAAAATGTATATGTGCACTTATTAAATTACCTGGAAATTAGAGTTAAGCCAAGACTAAATTATAATCTAGTTTGTTACTCAGAAATAGGATGTAATTCCCTGGACCCATCCAACATTTAAGAGTAACATACTAGAAAGCACACTGCATGTAAAATAACTTAAGTCCGTCTACTAGACATAAGTATCAGGTCTCAGATTTCAGCACTTAGATCCCATGAGGATGTGAAATGGGTTGCTTAATTATATATATCTTAAATAGAAGAGTAGATTCTAATATTTGGGGTCCTTGGTGCCTTCTGAGCTTGGTGGTTTTCTTGCAGACATTTCATTACCAAATTAGGTAACATCATTAGTGCTAGGAGGGATTGATGGGGTTGTGGAATGAAGGAAGAGGTGGAGGAGGCAGAGGATGACTGTGGAATCCTTGGTGCTCTTAGAGCTTGGTGGTCAACTTGTAGGCATTAAACTCACAATTTGGCATCCAATCTGTCAATTACACTTGACATGCAACACCCAGCATGGCCTAACTATACTATAATATCTATAATATCAATCCTTAAACTGTGGGGCCCGTAGTTGTTAAATACTAAAATGCAAAATATTTTGCTGCATTACCATGTTTCCCTGAAAATAAGACCCAACCAGAAAATAAGCCCTAGCATGGTTTTTCAGGTTGATCGTAATATAAGCTCTACCCCCCAAAATAAGCCCCAGTTAAGATTGTCAGGCCAGACGGACGCATTTAGTACCACATTTCCCTGAAAATAAGACCTAAAACTGGAAAATAAGCCCTAATGCATCTTTTGGGGCAAAAAGACCCAATCTTATTTTCAGGGAAATGTGCTAATTGTGTCAAATTGCTGTGATGGATGAATCTCATCTTTCCGACAAATCCCCCGGTGTTGCTGCGCAAAATCTAGCCACCTGCACTAACAATCACAAGTGGTTTGCTGAACAACCATAGCACAAAAAGAACCACAAAACCAGGTGTGATTTACTTAACAAGCTGCCTTGCAGAAATTCCAGTTTCAATTGGGGTTTGCAAGTCAAGGACTACTTGTATAAAAATCCTTTGTTTTCTGTCTACTAACTTTGGACCTTCTCTTTCTTCCGGCCACAGAGAGGATGTCCCGCTGAAGACTCCTCACAGTAAAATCAATGGACAGCCAAAGGGCCTTTCCAGAGTCGAGGGTCGAATAGGCTCAACATCAAACGTCCAAGCTCCTGTGAGCCCAGCTAGGCATTCAAACGTTAAGAAAGTCTCTGGGGTGGGTGGAACAACTTACGAAATTTCAGTGTAAATAAAAGAAGGAGAGTAAGAATTATGGGAAAAGAAGACACTCCCGGCAAGTCCATCTGTGGAGCTATATACACTGTGAAGATCCAAGAGGAACAGAAGTTGGAAACCAACTGCTTGGTATTATTTCATGGCTGGACTTACGATTTTTTTCCCCACAACCATTTTGAAAAGGTAACGTGGAGGTCCCCCTCTGCCAGCCAAGGCCAACTGTAGCCTTATTCTTCAAAGGATGATGCAGTTGGCACAGCTCGTTGGGTACTTCCTGGGCAAACTGACCGACTTACCACCGACAACGCCAGCTGTATCAAACAACAGCAAAAACCATGGTGCATTTGTCTTTGTCCATCCCATCCTGTCCTTAGATCTTGTTGCTTTCTCCTCCACCCTTGCTTCAAGTCTCCAGGCTGGTTGAAGGCCAAGATGAAGAAGGGATGGAATTCATGAGGAAGAAGGGATGGAATTCATGAGGAAGAAGGGATGGAAATTCATGAGGAAGAAGGGATGGAACCCAACAAGTTTCTGGTTTTCTCTTTTCAGCCCATCTGTGATCTATACAAATCTTGGAAGACCTGTGTTTGAGGCAAGCAAATGCTACCTAATTTATAGTCTTCTGGGCCCTCAACCATTTCCTTATCTGTGGTGGTCTTCTCAATTCATTTCAGGGGTGGCCGAAGGGAATCAGGTTTGTGCATCCATGCTTTGGGCTACACGTACATCTTCCTCCTGTTAGGATGAGTGGGAAATTCATGCGCATATGGAAACTGGGCATAACCATACACTCACAGGAATCCTAACCTACCGAAGGAAGGTTGATGGACACCACTTGAGTCTTGTTCAGTCTCTTAGACGCCATCCTTTGGGCCAAGAATGGGGACAGTTTTCTAGCCATCTTCTTACCACCTGCTGAAGTATCTGAAAACTATAATGTCCCATGAAGAGTTGTGCAGATAAGGGACTTATTTCCCCTGCTTTGGACAATTCTAGGTGGGTTTTCAAACATTACCAATAGCCCTGTCCTGCTTTTGAAAGAAAACAACAACAAAAATCAAAATATTTGAGAAGGTAACTTATGATTTTAAAACAGCCATACTCCTTCCAACTCTCCTGCTCCTTGGGGCTGTGAAACGATGTTAAATTGTCTTGCATTGGTGCAGCGTGTATAATCTCGACGCAAGGTATTTCTTTGATCTGTTGAATTTCGCGATGTGTGTCCGTGTGTATGCGTGTGTGCATGTGTGGTTGTGTGTGCCGGTCAGCTGAACGCACGTCTGCGGGAGACACGTTGGTGGCCTGTTGGAAGATAAGACAAACTGAATATCCAGGGAGGCAGCCGGACCGCTGATCGCTAGGGCTTAAGAGTTGACCCGAAAGAGAATTTGTGAAAGAAAAGTGCTCTATAAAAACTGTTTACAAAAATTCTATTTCTCCTCGAAATTAGGAAGTCTTCCCTTCCTTGTTCTGCCTCTCCCTTTGGTGTAAATTAATCTCATGTTTCAGTTTAGAAAACAAGCAGAAAATAGTAGTATATTTAGAATGCCGATACTTAGCATAATGGCCTTAAATAATTCTTTTTATATATATATATATAATAATAATAATAATATAAAGTTGGGTGACTGCCTTTCAAGACTGAATGCTGCAAAAGATCCCGGTGTTAAAAATGTTGTGGGTTTGGGTTTGTTGGGTTTTTTTGCCCCTCCCTTTTTTTGGCCAAATTCTGTGTGTGTGTGTGTGTGTGTGTGTGTGTGTGTGTGTGTTTATGGCCCAGAAGAACTAGGAAGGCGGAGAGGAAATGGATGGATCCAGTGGTAGTATTCTCCCAGTTCGGCCTGGTTCGGCCTGGTTCGGCCGAGCCGATAATGGCGATGAGCAGTGTAGACCGAACCAGTTCTCTCCACTGCCCTGCCCGCCTGGGCTCCCACACTCCCCTTTATCCTCTGCTTTTGAAGCACAGTGCCACGCGGCAGCTGCTAAAGCAACCAGGAGAGTGCAGGCTTGCAGGGGGTGAGTTGGAACGCCCCTGCTCCTGTGCAAAAGTGCGCATTTGGCACGTGTGCGCAAGCAAAGTGTGTGTGCACGTGCGCAAAGCGCGCCCACTAAGCCACACCCACCAAACCGGTGGTAAAACTTTTTGAATCCCACCACTGGATGGATCCCTTAATGCAAATGTTGTAGTTCCAATCACTTGGATACGAGTTGCGGTTTGTTCTGGAAAGAGGGACAGTGTTCTCCTGGGAGAACCAGATCCGGGAACCAAGTCGCTTGCGTCTCTTTCCTCCATGCCAAGCAAAACAAAACTGTATTTTAAGAAGTGGGAGTTGTAGATCTTTCTCCAATAGAAGCTGACCAGCGTTGTCTCTCCAGCATAGGTTATTTTGCATGAGAATCCTCAAAATGTACACAGGTTATCTTCAATTTACAGCAGTTCTTTTAGTGCCCGCTCAAAGTTACAACGGCGACTTCGAAAAAAAGCAGCTGATGCCCATTTTTCACACTTAACGACCGTTGAAGCACCCCCAGGGTCACATGGCCAAAAATCCAGGCACTTGGCAATTGACTCATATTTATGATGGTTGCAGTGTCCTGGGATCATGTGCTCCTTTTCGGTGACTTTCTGGTGAACAAAATCAGCGGGGAAGCCAGAGTAACCTAACCACCCTGTTCCTAACTTGATTTCACTTAACAGCTTGTGGCAAGAAAGGTCATAAAATGGGGGATAAAACTCACTTCACAACTGTCTCGCTTAGCAGCAAAAATTGGGGGCTCCATTCTGGCCATACGTCGAGAACTGTCTGTAGTTACACCGAGTAAAAACCAACAGACACACATTCCAAATTCCCAATGAATAATAAACCAACACCTCCACCAAAATCATAACTCGCCACTCCAGGGATGGCACTCCAAAGCGATTAAAACAGATTTCAGGAAATCCTAGACAAGATATGTTTCAAGTCACCCCTTTGGATTTATTTTTAACTGACTGTTTTAGGGTGTGGCTATATTTTTCTATCTTCTTGCAAGCTATTTTCATTCCAGGTTGCCCATAATGGTCTAAGAACACTATATCTATAGAAGGAAACTTTCTTTTGTCCAGGGTTGATTGTTCTCTTGGCCTGTCTTCCTGACCCAGATGACCACGAGATGTAATGGATTGACAGCTTCCCAAATGTTTACTCACGATAGAAGCACAGAATTTATCGAAATGAAAGCCATGGATTTCATCCACCTGCTCAGTGTTGGAATGCAAATTGAAACATCCCAAATTGTCCATCTTGAACCCACCATATTCTTGGTCATAATTTCCTCTGTTAAAATTCGTCTTCCTCCTAGGATGTTTTTCCTAAAATTTAACTGGGACCATCCTTCTTGAGACTTTAAATCTATTATCTCATATCTTACATTATTGGATGAAAGAGAACAGATCTGGTTCATCTTCTGTGGGAGAACCTCCAGGTCTTCTCAAAGCTGACCTAAACTTCTTGTAACAGATTAACAGAGTCGGAAGGGACCTTGTAGGTCATCTAGTTCAACCCTACACCATTTCTGACAGATGGCAGTCCAGACTCTTCTTGAAAGCCTCCAGTGATGAAGCTCCCACGACTTCTGAAGGCAACTTCTGTTCCATCGGTTGATTGCTCTCACTCTCAGAAAATTCCTCCTTATTTCCAGGTTGAATCTCTCCTTGTTTAGTTTCCATCCATTATTCCTTGTCTGGCCTTCACGTGCTTTGGAAAATAGCTTGACCTCCTCTGTCTGGTTCCCCAATCATCCTTATTGTCCTTCTCTGAATCTATTCCAATTTGACTCAATTCTTTTTAAAAGCACAGCACCCAAAACTGATATAACATTTCTGCAGAGGTGCCTCTAATGCAGATCAGCAGCTTCCCTCCAAATGTTGTTACTGAATTTTTACTGAAATGCAAAAGTGGAAATTATTATGCAGGAGGGGAAGCCATTTACATTAGCTGGCTTGAATTTTCAGTTTCGTGCTAAGTGAATTGAAGCAAAATTTATTTCTATTTAGCCCTTTCTCCATTTCTCTTTTCTAGCTTCTCTTTCCTTTTATATGAACATCTTCCCTTTGTTGGAACTGGGAATGTCTAGTCTAACAAAGAGAAGGACTAGGGTTGACATGATAGTAGTCTTCCAATATTTGAGGGTCTACCACAAAGAAGAGGGGGTGTCAACCTATTTTCCAAAGCACCTGAAGGCAGGATGAGGAGTAATGGATGGAAACTAATCAAGGAGAGAAGCAGCCAAGAACTAAGGAGAAATTTTCTGAAAGAACTGTTAGGATATATGCAGAGTAACCCTTGTGTAACAAGGATATGCACAAGGAAACAGATATGAGAACAGTTATGAATAAATACACAGCCACACAGAGACACACCAAATTGTGTTAATGTTTACTCGAAGAAATAGCGCAGTCCACTAAACAGTCCAGGTCATACATGTTTTAACAGTCCAGCAGTATCCAGTTATAAAGTTTTCTTACCTTTTCACGTCTTTTACAGCAGACACATATCAAACCATAATGCAACAGATAATCTTTGATATCAACAGAACATGAAAGTAAACAGAGTTAGTCAGTATCAGTCCGTATTCAGTCAGAGAGAGAGTCAATATCAGCATCAAGAGAGATCTTCAGTGGGAGAGAGAGTTAAACCATGATCTACAGCTCCCTCTTATGGCAACTTGCAGCATACTCAACCAACCAGAACACAGCATAATACATTACAGTATTTTTCCTTAAAGCTACAGACATATATATTTGAGCTTTATATATTGTCAACCCAACTATGTTATGTACATATACTTAACAAGAACAATGAATCGGTTGGAAGTTATTGCCTCCAGAAGGTGTGAGTGCTGCATCTCTAAGGAGATTCTCAGTCTTCCAAGTCATGGTTGTTCCAAAGGTGCTTTTTCAAAAGGCAAATTGGACTTTGTTTTTCCTTGAAGAGCACTTCTCATCCAAGAAGCTTCTTCGGATCTGATTACAGTCAGAACTGAAGACGCTTCTTGGATGAGAAGCAAAACCTCTTAAAGGAAAAACAAAGTCCAGTTGCCAGTTGGAAAAAAAACGTCCATCACTGGGACTTTTTTTTTTAAAAGAAGAGTCTGGACAGCCCAGAATGGTATAGAGTCTCTTTCTTGGACTAGAAGTCCCCTTTTCCAACTCTGTTATTCTGTAATTCTGTAATCTCCTATTAAACAGGGACCAAGTGCAGGCAATGAACTAGACTAGAGCTAAGACGGTTTGTACCTGTCAAATGAACGCACACCTTCAAAGTTCCCAAGCCATTTTTAGGGGGAGTGGGAGGGGAGCAACTAAGGAACACAGGGGCATATTCAGGGAAGTATGAAATTTAGCAGATGACTGTAAGACTTTGGTAAGCAGAGATCAGGTGGCTTTTTTTTTCCTGTTGAAATTTGCAAAGCTCGCGAAAGCCTCATTACCACGAGAAATATGCCGACCTGGTTTGGGGTGTGAATAAGGCTATATGATCAGAGAAGCACATGGATGTTTCTGTAGTGCCTTTGAAATCAAAGCAAAAGGGCGGATAGTTTAAAGCAAGCACATACGTAGACACACAGACACACGTGTGTAACTGAGCAGATGTTTTGCTGGGATACATTCTGGTCATTTCCAGTTGTGAAACCACTCAGTTGTTGATGTGCATTGATCTCTCTCTCTCTCTGTCTCTCTCTACTCCCTCCCTCTACCTCTCTGTCTGTCTCTCTCTGTCTTTCTCTCCCTCTCTCCATTTCTCTCCCTCCTTCCCTTCTCGCTCCCTCTCTCTCTCCTCCCTCCGTCTCTCTCTTTCTCATCTCATCTTATATCTATCTGTCCTCATCATCTCTTCCTCATTAATCATCATCCATCTCCATCTCTATATATCTGATCTCTCATCTTCCTCTCATCACTCTCTCTCTCCTTTCCCTCTCTCCTCTCCTCCCTCTCCTCCTCCTTCTGATTTATTTTCTCCCCTTTTGGATAGTAAGAATGAAAACTCAGGTGAGGGCTGAATTCTGTGAGGTCCATGGCATCAAGGTTTTTTTTTCTTTTCTTCTTCTTCTTCCAAAGATGAAGAGGCACACCTGGATGCTCACCACACTGATCAAATAGTTCCTCTCTACTAATAAATGCGTTCCAGATTTGTATGCCAAAGGGTGGTGTGGACTTAAAAGTGGTTATTTATCTTAGCCAGGTTGATTTAGCTCCAGCAAGGCCCAATAAAGAAGGCAAAGGCACAGCAGATGCGTCTCATTAGGCTAAAGATATAAAATGGAGCTGGGCGCACAAAAATTGCAAAAGGCATGAGCTTCCTTTGACGGGGAAAAGTTACCTTTTGCATTCATAGTGGTATGAGAGCTATGCTTTTCTCTTTCATCTTTTCTTGGAAGTCTGCATTTAAAATAGACTAAGTAGCCTTGAGATGGCAGTAAATCATTCAGATCTTTGAAGTAAGTTGGCATTGACCCATTAGCAGACCCCGGAAACCACAGATCTCTTCCCTTTGGGCTTATTTTCATCCAGGGTGGGTCACTCGGGAAGAAAGGACCGTAGATGTTAGCTCACATTTTGTGTTTGCGGTTAGGAGAAAGTTTCTAGTGGACAGTTTGATGCCGGGTTGGAAGATCTGCCCAAAATATGAAGGATTTTAGCTCTGTCCAGCTCTCTGTCTTTTTTATTTTTACAGGTGGCCGATTCGCCATGTTATGTTAGAGACTTTGGTTTGGTTTGGTGTGTGTTGAATGATCTGGTTGATCAACGTTTTCCCTCCCATTCAAGATATCGCAACTCATGTGTTGGCCTATAAACCCAAAGGTTATTCATGATTATTATTCATGAAGGAGTTGATGTTGGCTGATTTTTGAAAATAGGTACTAAGAAAGACAAATGGAATTACTTCTGAGCAGTTTTCTTTACGTTCCTCACCTGTAGACTGAATCTTGCCCAACTAAAAGCAAGCTACTAGCATCATTGTAGGTATACTTTTGAGAATTGCTGGGGGAATTGAGTGGTCTTAACTCTCTCCTTCCCAGTCAAACTGTCTAAACTTCACTGTCTGTGGAATGTGGCCCTTCCTTCCTGGGAATCCAGACTATGTTCCACCACAGTAGACTCGGGCCCTTGTTCTCATCAGGAAATGTCTGGAGCGTAGACAAGACGTAGACTCACAATAGTATCTCAAAAGAAGATGGCCACAGAAGACAATTTCTGTGTTGTTGCCTAGAGGGACAACATGGACATGCCCACGTAATCACTTATGAGTTCAGCTTGAACTCTTGAAAGCCTTCTTGCCCAAACATGGTTCACCTTGAAACTGTGAACTGCAGGGACATGCGCTTTAGATAACTTCAACAAATTTGTGTTAGGGGTCAACTTCTTCATCTCATCCCTCAACAGTCACACTTTGCTTTCTTTTAACTAATATGCTTATTTTATTTCCATCAAACTGCAGGTTTACTTTTTTGCAATCAAATGGTGGCGTTTCTGGCATTTTCGGTGGGTTTTTTTAATATTTGCAAGAGCAAACAGGAGAAGAGGAATAAGTTTACGGTTTTAGTTTGGGTTTTTTTCTCTTCCTTTTTTTCCCCTTAACTTGAAGCCTTAATGTTTACTTCTTTGAATAAGCAACAGAGGGCAGAGTGGAGAAAACCAGACACCACTCTATTTCTGCTTGGGTTTAATAATAGACTTTACCCCTTGCAGTTAAAAAAAAAACACACACACACACACACCAAGCATCAAAGACAAAGAGAAGGGCTTGTGAAATTGACAGGGATAGCTCACAGAGGATTCCTTAGGGATGTATATATATATATTTGTGGGAACAGCTGGTAAAGTTCAACAAATCTTTTCAGAGCTGTCAAATTCCCAAGTCATCTTTTTTAGTTTTGTTCCCTGAGCAGATATCCTCCAATGTTTAAACACACACACACACAAACACAACCACACAAACACACAGACAAAACTATGCAGATGTATGCTTTAACGTTAAAAAAAACCCTGATATGCAGCCAAGTGGGTCTGCTTAGAAAAGAAAATAAGAAAAGCGTACCCAAGGTTTTGTAAATATTTGCTCATCGTATTTGTACAATGGAGAGGGGGGGGCTCTATAAATGAGACCCTCTTGGTGAGGATCACGGTCTTGCAGATGAAAGCTTAAACAGGGGCCACAATGTTGTGGATTGGCCCTGCACCCAAGCCTGGGATTAGGGACAGAAAGAATTTGAAGACACAGTGAGAGAGAGAGAGAGATGTTGCTATTAAAATCATAGTTTGAGGACCTCGTCGTTGGAGAGACCTCTTAAAACAGTCTGTATTCACCTGTTCTCCTATCTCAAAAACTGTTTGGAATGTAATCTGTGCAGGCTTCGTGAAACTTGTCTCTGTAATTCTCATCTCTGTCGCTTTAGTCTCAATACATATGTATATATTTTTCAATCCGGGTTTGAAAGTGGCTTCCTTACTGTTTCCTTCTTTGGCTGCTGAATTGCACCGTTGCTGGGGGTGCAAGGGGAAGGGTATTCAGTTTAGAATGCCCAGGTTGGGAAATTCTGAAATGTTGGAAGAAGGATCTATCACTACCATCATCTCAACACCACAAATTTGCTGCCTTGTCCAAATCTGAAGTGCTTCAGATTTTTATTTGGCATCCTGCAATGACCAACTTGGGAATCCTTCTCATTCCAACCCATTTAAGAGAACGAAGAAAAGGGATGGTCTAGGAAGGCAATTGGTCTTAGACAGAAGGAGCAAATGGAGGGAGGCTGAATCAATGAATCAATCATCCCTCTGTCTAATGTAGATGTCTAAGCATCCTTGATGGCTCATGGATAAACCACCTTAACATCACCAGCTTTCTTGCCAGCCGGATTCATCACAATGGCTAAGATTCTTCCAATTTGAATAAATCAATGGTGGCGTTTTGATGTGCTGGAAATGAAACAAAAGACATCAACTTTGATTCTGTAGAATGCTTCAAGACTCCACAAGAACATCAAAGACACAAGAAAACAAAAAAGATAGAGAACGTCATTAGTTGGAGGCTAACTAGTAAGGAAGGTAAGGGGTGTGTGTGTGGGGGGAGAGAGAGAGAGAGAGAGAGAGAAGATAGATAAATAGAAAATAGATATAGATAGATGGGATATAGATATAGAGATAGATTGATAAATGGTAGATAAGCACGCAAGAGAGATTGAGAAAGAGATAGATGAGAGAGAGAGATGATGGAGAGAGATTGATAGATGATAGATAGGTGAGAGATTGAGAAAGAGATAGATAGAGATGAAAGAGAGAGATGAGAGAGCTAGAAGATAAATAGATAGATAGATAGATAGATAGAAAGAAAGAACAGTCAATATCAATACAGAGATTGTATTGAGTCTCAAAAGATAAGAATTAGTCTTAACAATTTATTACTTGGTATATTTCTCTTGGCAAGGCTAACATAGCCTTATGGCAAGAAACAACATTTATCAATTTAAAAGGTATCATTAAGAAAAGCTTCTAAATAACATTGGTTGGATCTGCCAAGCAATTAGGAACTGAATTAATGGAGAATGCAGCTTGCTTATAATATTTACACCTAAAAAAGGACCATTTCATTTTCACCAGAGGCTCCAGGGCATTGCCCTATGAGAAGCTGATGGTATAGTATTGTACTATACAATATACAATACTGTAGTGTATATATGGGGTTATTTTAACAGAGATGGTCCATCATCATCACATTTTGGAGAAGATTTCATCTACAGATCTACAGATTCAGTGGGCCTTGGTCAAATTCTGACTCTGTCCCTAAAGATCTGAAAAATTAAGAGGACGGAAGGGAAGGGAAAACCATGAAATAGAATGGGAGAATAATCACCTTATTCTGCTTTCTGTCCATTTCGATATAAATTAAAATCAACTTAATTGAAAGAAGGGTCTCTG
The DNA here is from genome assembly GCA_009733165.1 of Naja naja. NCBI lineage: Eukaryota > Metazoa > Chordata > Lepidosauria > Squamata > Elapidae > Naja > Naja naja. The sequence continues at coordinate 9,072,856 of CM019165.1, forward strand.
AAGACATTGCCAACTCAGGGTTAGCTCCACTTTTTATGAGAGCAATAATGTGGAAAAATTTGTTGTGGACAATGGACGGTACAAAACAGACTTTCATCGTTCGTAAAATCTCAAGTTGCCCAAACAATATGGAAAATTGGGAAAACCCTCCAAAGAATGTGAATTAAACACAATATGGTGTCGCTTGCTCAGTGCCAGTGAAAAGTGTATTGAAAAAAAAATATTTGGACAAGCATGTCCTAAATTGGTGTTCTTTTTGCAATTATCCCTCACGTCTAAATTGTTCTATTTTAAATCTTAATTCCACACGCCCTGCTGCTACCAGACAGAATTGCCTGTCGTTCGTACCAAAATATCAGCCTTGCTGCCAATCAAATCATTGTGGATTTTTGACAGTTTGGATGGAAAGCAGTTGCAAAAAGGCTCAACTCAAATGACAGTTGGAAGGTTCTCTTGTCAGCATTTTGAAGGGATCTATGCGGTTATGCAGATATAAAACCACATCATTTGGCAAGGCTATAAATTAGATGTCCACTTTGCTGGCATAATTGACAACCAGTCATTTATCTTCCTATTTAATGCTTCTCTGGGTGGGCATTTTTCTCTCTCTAAAGCTGCTTCTCTCCATCCATTCCAATGATTAGGAGAGTTTATTCCACTGTTTCTCAATCTCAGCATCTTTAAGAGGGGTGGACTTCAACTCCCAGAATTCCCCAGCCAGAATCCATGGACTTCAATTCCCAGAATTCTCCATGTCGGCAAGGGAATTCTGGGAATTGAAGTCGACCCCTCTTAAATTTGTTAAGATTGAGAAGCACTGATGTAAGAGTAGACACATTCTTAGAGAAGCAGAAAGGACTACACCTGCCATCATCCTGGCCCATGGCAAAGCACCATGGAAGGGGAAGCCCAATGCATTAGGGTGGGAGGGGAGCACTCTTGCCATTTAATGACCCATGGAGCAACGTGGTGCCTCCCGGCTTAGGCTACCGCTCCATTCATTCCCCCTCCGGCCTTGACTGTGGATGATGGGTGCAGGAATCCACCAGACTCGGAGATGCTATGCTGGTTTTCCTCCTCAAAAATAGTCCCTTCTTCCTTCGAGGCGGAGGGATTGCGGGACGGCGCAGCGAGTCTTCGGCGGAGGGATCTTCTCCGTTCAAGAAGGCTCCGCCCCCTCCGCTCCGCTGTCAGGCGAAGACGCTTTTCAGCCGAAGACGCTCCTTCGGCCACGCCTTACCGTCAAGTTCCCGCCCCCTCCTGCCCGATCTTGTTCCCCCCCTTTCAGCCGTCCAATGACGGACGCCCCTCGCCGCCCGGGCCCCGCCCCCGACGCCCGTCCCTCGCCGACGCCAAGGCATTTTGTCCCGCGCCGCGCCCCGTTCGCGGCGGGAAAAGGTTGGCCGCTCGGTAGTCCCTCACGCAGCCCGGCGGCGCCATGGCGTTCCGGCGGGTCGTCACCGTCTCGGCTGCCGCGGCCTGCGGCTTGGCGGGCGGCTCCGTCCTCTTCTCCGCCGTGGCGCTCGGGAAGCAGCACTCGCCGCCGTCTCAGCAAGGGGAGGAGAAGGCCGGCGGGGACGCTCCGGAGACCCTGGCCGCCTCGCTGACGGGGCCGCCGCCGCCGCCGCCGGGGCTGCTGCTGCTGCCGTCGCCCACCGCCTCGGGTGCGCCCGCCTGGTTGGAGAAGGCCAACGGCTGCGGCTACTGGGACAACAACTGGGACAGGTGAGGAGCCCCCCGGCCACACGCCTAGGCTCCCCCCCTCCCATAGACCCCCCCACGGTTTAATCTCCCTATTCCCAGAGGCCCCCTACTCAGAGTTTCCCCCTACTTTCAGAGCCCCCACGCCTGGACTGCCCCCCCATTCCCAGATCCCCACTCCTCCCACCCAGGCCCCCCCACTTCTGTAGACTCCATGCCTGGACTCTCCCCGCCATGGCCGGAGTGTCCCCAAGCTCAGGCTCCCCCACGATCTAATCCCCCCCATTCCCAGACCCTTACCCCCACTCCCACCCAGACCCTCCCCACTTCTATAGACCCCCCTGGTTCTCCCCCCATGGTGTTCCCTCCCATGCTCAGGCTCCCCCCAAGTCTAAGGCCCCCTGTTCCCAGGCCCCCATGCCCAGGACCCCTTACACTCCCTTATCCCAGAGCCATGCGGTCAGCTCCCCCACAGATCTAATCCCCTTCCCAGGCTCCCCCACCCTCCTCCTCCTCCTTCCACCCAGACCCCCATTATAGCCCCCCCATGCCTGGACTCTCCCCTGCATGGCCAGTGTCCCCCAGCTCAGGCTCCCCACGGTCTAATCCCCCATTCCCAGGCCTTCCCCACCACACTCCCACCCAGACCTCCCCACTATAGCCTCCCCATGCCTAGGCCCCTACCATGGTCAGAGCTCCTCCCACAGTCTAATCCCCAGTGCCCAGAGGACCCCACTACTCCCAGAGCCCCCTATGCTCAGAGCCCACCCCATGGTCTAATCCCCCCCATTCCCAGGGCCCTCCCCCATCCACACTCTCCCCCACCCAGAACCCCCCCTCCACTTCTATAGCCCCACATGCTTGGAGTCCCCCCCCAAGAAAGGCCAGAGTGTCCCCCATGTCTGCAATGGTATATACTAGGGTCTCCTGCTTGAGCAGGGTTGGACTAGAAGACCTCCAAGGTCCCTTCCTAGTCTGTTAATCTGTATCTACTGTGAATGCTTGAATTATTTAAAAGAAAACCTTCCCCTTCTCTCCCCAAATCCTCTAGTGCAGGGTTCCTGACTGATTAGAAATACTTTCTCAAAACCGATGTTCTGGATGCTAGTCCTGTGTAAGTGACTGTCTTGGATCACTGCTCTGGGATAAAAGAAGGCTGTGTATAAGGGTCCTTGTTTCCTTTTGGCTGAATATACGGTCAAAAATGTTAGTAATTAAGGTTTCTCTTGCCACATCCTGCTGCTTAAGGATGAACACGGCAGGAGTTGCTGAAGATAAACAGTGTGAATGAACTTTAGCAGATGTCACTTCGTCCCTGATTTGTTGACATCATTATCATTATTTTTGCAGAGCGCAGCCATGCCTGGGTGGAGTTTAAAATCACTGGCTAGCGTTCTACTAATATCATAGAAACTGGAACCATACTCTTAAATTATAGGGTGGTGTAGGATCCAGCAATCGTACCATTCTTGTAAAAATAAATCAAATGTTACCCCTAAGCATTGGGTTTCCTTTCTGCTGAACACATTTTGAATAATTGCCTTAAGCCTTGCCGTTCAGGAGAACCTTTAAATTTATAATAATCTATGGCAGTTCATATTATATTTACACACACACAGACACACAGGGTCTCCTGCTTGAGCAGGGGGTTGGACTGGAAGACCTCTAGGGTCCCTTCAACTCTGTATACACAGAGCCACTTCACAATTATTGGGAATTTCAGATATCCAAGTAGTTGCCTAATGCCTTCTGTTTTTCTGCTATGCATGAAATAATACCTATGCTTTTCGGAATGCTGCAGTTACTAATTCACTTAGAAAAGAGAATTAAGCCTTAATTTCTGCCTGATCCCTTCCAGATTAATAACACTAAATCTGAACGAAAGCCTTCCTAACATTTAATTTCATAATGGGTTGGAACTGCTGGTCCCAGTGTAGGTATGGGCAAGCAAAAAGCCCTTAATCGGCTTACATGGAGACACTGGATCCAGTCTAGGTTTGCAGCTTGGTTACACGGGGTTCATACATATAACAACCAGCTCTAAAATCAGCATCTTTTGGGAAGAATTGAACTAACCAGTGCATGCTTTCTACACTGCTTATGTCCAGGAGTGGTTGTGCTATAGGAAAGAGAGAACTGTCTTGAATAAATCATTTCTTGAATCCAAGCCAGGGGTTTGTTGGCTTGTTGTGACATGCAGAATGGCTTATTTTGAATCTCTGAGCACTCATTTGTGGTTTCTCATATGGTCACGTTTGTAGAACTTTTTAAAGATATCTGGCAATTTTGTTTAGCTATGGGCAAGTAGTTCTTTTAGGGATGATATTGCTCGTATGTTGTTCCGTGTCCCTAGCTGCTTTTCTGAACAGTTAGTTGGTATGACTATGTATCCTATGCTACTAGGACTAACAACAGTTAGTTAATACAACTAGAGCCTCTATGCAATGGGCCTGACTTAATTCAGTGGGGTTCCCTTTAAATAGGTGGTATCATTTTTTTATATTTGTATTTTTATTTACACATTTAAAAAAAAACTAATTCAAATTTCTCTTGAAAACTAGGAATCTATATAGATTTCAAGAAAAAAATATTGTTTCTGCAAATCAGAAAGTAAGGCATATAGTGAATTGATATTAATAGCTAGCCCCTGTAAATTTATCTTGCCATGGATTCCATTTTTAGCGTTTACATTGAGGTGTGTATTATTTTTTCAACACAATGGCCACTGTTGCAAAAGCGAAACAGAGTATCTGCTTACTTGAAACTGTATTAACACCACAAACATCCATCACATCAAACAGATGAGCTATTTTTCATTTTCTGACTGCATTTTGTTTTTGGCAGCTCTCAAGGCTTTGTTCTGACTTGCCTTTATTTCTCTACTATACTTAATAAATCATGAAGGGTAGAAGCAGGAATAAAATGCCAAAACTAGGTCTGCTCTTAAATGAACAAAAATAATCTAGCGATGGGAAATGAGTCAAATTGCTGGAATTGCAAACTGGCTCATCATGTGGCAGGAGCTGCCTTCTGCCTTTTTTTAAAATATATATATATAACTGAAAGATTGCAGGTAAATTGCTGTCTTAGTAAGTGAGGGGATGAATGAAGCAGACTTCACAAATCCCAAAAGCGTTGGTGGCTTCATCCTCTATTTTGGAATATATGGAACTGCTTTGTGCATTGGCTAAGAATATATATTTTTGCAACCTGACTTGTATTAGCAACAGAATCTTGGTGTTGTTTGATGCACACACTTCAAATCAGTGATCTGAAATGTAACTACAGGTAGTCCTCGACTTACAACCATAATAGAGCCCAAAATTTCTGTTGTTAAAGTTTTTTGTTAAGTGAGTTCTGCCCCATTTTATGGCCTTTCCTGCCACAGTTGTCAAGTGAATCACTGCAGTTGTTAATTTAGTAACCCAGTTGTTAAGTGAATCTGGCTTCCCCATTGACTTTGCTTGTTGGAAGGTCCCAAAAGGGGGAATCAAATGTCCCCGGCACACGGCAGCTGTCATAAGTATGAACCAGTTACCAAAGCACCCAAATTTTGATCGCATGACCATTGGGAACGTTGCAACAGTCATTAGTGTGAAAAACTGTCATAAGTCACTTTTTTCAGTGCTGTTGTAACTGTCTGTAGGTTCTAGTTGCCCATTGCTCTTCTGTCTTTTCGAGATAGTAAATGGCACGAAGGAGATATCTATGCAATCTGAATTGCTAAGGCCGACTTTCTCAAACAAAGGTGCAGCACAGGAGCATGTCCGCTGTGTTTAATGCAAGAATATAAACTTCAGGTTTCTGCTTTTAGGAGGGAACCCCTGGCTCTCATGAACTTGAAGAAGAAAAACGAAGAGACCGGTGAACAGGAGGCGTCCTCTCGCTTAGCCCACTATAAAACAAAAGCTACCAGGCATATATTCCTCATACGCCATTCTCAGTACAATCTGGACGGGCAACAGGATAAGGACAGAATCTTAACGAAGCTGGGTAGGTATGATGGGATAATGGGTAGAGATATACTTTATGTCTATGGCGATTCTCAGTCATCTGAGTCACGGTTGTCCCAAAGGTGCTTTTTCAAGAGGCAACTGGACTTTCTAGAGAGTCCAATCACCTCTTGAAAAAACATCTTGGGATGCAATTTAGGCTGAGGAAGCTGCTTGTTTGGTGTATAATTGATGGAGACCCTTCTGTTCTTTCCTAAATGTAGATTTTTCTTTGGACTGATTTGCTTAGTGGCCATTCAGTCAAATGACGCCTGCTTGTTTTAAGCATACTTAGCCCATTAACTGGTATCTGTTTTCAAGCCAAGGAGGCCTAAATACCCTCCTTATTCAAAAAAAAATGTTCTGCTTCCATTGCTTGCCAATTTCTGCATGCAATGCAAAATAATCCTTTATTATGAAGAATGCAAACAGGAAAGCTGGAAAAAGCAGCAAGTACCGATTTTAAAATACTGTGCTGAAATGAGAAGGAAAAAAAACCCCTCTGTGCCTTATTATGAATTTATCCACAAATGTACTTTTTAGGCCGCGAGCAAGCTGAGCTGACCGGGATGAGACTTGCAAGTCTGGGGCTGAAATTTGATAAAATTGTCCATTCTTCGATGGCCAGAGCAACAGAAACAACCAACATTATTAGCAAACATCTTCCTGGTGAGCGTCTTTTTGGAACCCAGTTTGTGCTAAGCAACATTTATGTAGTTTTACTACTTGCCAGCAGGACCAGCTGTCCGATTTGCTTATACTTTGAGCCGTTACATCTGAAGGATTGGATTTCTGTAGCCCTAAGGGATCCAAGAGATTTTGCAGATTCTCAGAGGCTTAGCTCAATGTTAGCAAGATCAATAGCAGTTGAGAGAAAACAACATAGATCCAGGTTAGGGATCTTGCTGCATACTAGTCACTGGCACATCTCGTCTTTTTGTGCTGCCTTATTTTTAAATGTAGGGAAAACTATGAGATCGTTGTCGAATTTAGAAAAGGCAGGCACGGCCACACACCTCTACGTACCGTGTTTCCCCGAAAATAAGACCTACCCCGAAAGTAAGACCTAGCACTATTTTCTAAACCTGCCCTAATATAAGACCTACCCCGAAAATAAGACCTAGTGTAAATCTCCAGTTCCAGGAAAACTTTTCAGGGAGCAACCGTGCACCCGCGAAACACCCCCTACACACTCGCACCCACTATTTGGCACCATAAATATATAAGACCTACCCCGAAAATAAGACCTAGTGTGTTTTTGGGAGCCAAAAAATATAAGACAGTGTCTTATTTTCGGGGAAACACGGTATTAATGACACACCTGTGGAGGTGGCTAGTCGCATCATGTTTCTGGGTGTGCAGCTAACGAGTAGGCTGGCTTGGTCACTCAACAGGGAGACACTGGTGAAGCAGGCACAGCAGCGCCTGCATTTTCTGAGTCGCATGAGAAAAGCACATCTTCCTTTCCCTGTCCTTACCACTTTCTATAGAGAGCATCCTGCCCTATTGCATTACAGTCTGGTTTGGAAGCGTTACTGCCTCAGGCAGGAAGGCAGTACAGAGAGTGGTGAGGACAGCAGAAAAGATTATTGGCAGTTCCCTCCCTTTTATCCAGGACATGGAACATAAGCGATGCTTGGAGCAGAGTCTGCAGGATTGTCTGGGATGCTACACATCCCTCTCCATGACCTGTTTTCCATGTTACCTTCTGGGAGTTGGACCTTTGGGGCTTCCTCCATAACTGTTGCAAACTTACTTTTCTCCAGATGTGGCTGCAGTTAGGAAAGTATCTTTAAAATAATAGCAACATTCATTCTTTTATGTTTGTTAAGCTTTCATCAAGCTTTTGGAATGCATTGTGTCAGATTAAATTCCGATCTTTGTCTCTTTTTTTCCAGTTGCGATACAGATTCTTTGTGCATGTCAGAGAAAGATAGCATTCTTTAACTTAATGCCTGAGTCACATATATTCTTGTTCTTTGTTCATGCTTCTAATCTTAACTAGTTTACCCCTGCAGTCCCAAGTCAGCAGTGGCGCAAGCCAATTCCCTGAGCATCATACAAAATGCCTTGAACCACATGATGCCTTTTCGTAGGCAGGCAAACAAGAAGCATTAGTCCAAAGGACATTTAAGATTGGTGTTGATTTAATTGCTGATTTGAGAGTGGAGAGATAATATTGTGTCAGAGCGGCATTTACTTGGAAAATCGAAATGTTGTCTTGGCTTTGCTTGTTCTGGAGTATTTGCCAAGAAGCTGTGACTGATCATCAGAAGATCAAATTGGGTTGAAAGGAAGATATAGTACCAACCAGAGATGCCTGGAAATGACAAACAGGGGAAGGATCAAAACATTAAAATAGAAGAGGAGGTTGATATGTCCGTTTCATTGAAGAGTGCTAGAAACACTGCAAGCCATTTTTAAAGAATCAACAACTTGCAGCAAGGAAGCATCTCGGAGGGTTGAAACCACTATTTCATGGGGAGTTAAGATTTTACATTGAAAATACAGGAGGAAAAGAGGCTGTGGAACGTTTTTTAGGATCTGTGACAAGATGAACGAATTTTGGGGTGCATGCTGGTCTGTGGCTATAGTAAAAATAGATCGAATGATTGGAATCCATTCTAAGTGATAATAGTCTTTCCTTGAAGGCTGTAAAGCAAGACACAGCATTTTAGAAAGTTGATTAGCTGGCACAGATTTGCTAATATCTATCAAGGTTTGTGATGGCCCTCTTTCACTTGTAGGACTTGTGTCAGAGCAATGGCAGCAAACATCTCTAGGAAATCTGTCTCCTAAGTCTGTTATGGAATTGCGTGTGTGTGTGTGTCTACAGAAAGACACTAGGACCAAAAGGCTTGTAAATCCTCTTGTGTACGTTGGCTTGTGTGCAAATCAGACCACAAGGGTAGCCCACATCCTTTTTTTTCTGTCTTTCTCAGGGGTGACCAAGCTGAGCACGGATCTCCTACGTGAAGGAGCTCCCATTGAACCAAATCCTCCCAGTTCTCACTGGAAGCCTGAAGCTGTGGTAATATCTATTCCAGAATTTAGCTTTTGTGGGTATAACTTCAGAGTTTCTTTTTAAGACCGGCTTCTCTCTCCACGTGCGTGTGTCGTCTCAACAGGAGAGGCAAAAGTTTTGCACGCTGATAAGCAGGTCGCCGATTGGCAAAGTTTACCATTCATTGTTCTTTTAGTGACAATAAATGAACAGTAACATTGACAATGCTAAATCAAAACTGGTGTTTCTCATTAAAATGGGCATATATTGATTAAAAGAATAGTGCATTAACAGCCCCCCCAAAAAAGGTTCAGCCATTGATAGTGTTACTTGGAAATCCAAAATTGTTCTAGTGTGGGTTTTTTTTTGCAGTTTGTCTATTCTTCTGTAATTTGGCAAATGTAGGCATGCAAAGCTTTGCTTACCCTCTTACAGAATATTGAAATATAAGTGAAATGGTTGTGGGACAGCCAAAGTACTATTTAAATAAAAAGCAAGGGTCAGCACCTTAAACTGGATTTCAAGGACTTATGCAGCCTGTTCCTTTAATTCTTGCAGATTCCAGCAACCTAAATAATATTAAATATCAAGGCCCTGTAGATTTTAATCCTATCACCAAACTTTTGCTTTTAGCAGTATTACGAAGATGGTGCTCGCATTGAGGCCGCCTTCCGAAACTACATTCACCGAGCTGATATCAAGCAGGAAATGGACAGCTACGAAATCTTCGTTTGTCACGCAAATGTTATTCGCTATATTGTCTGCAGGTAACACAGGCCGCACCATGGGTTTGTTGGGGCAACAGCGCTCCTAAATCCTTGTGGTTCTTAAGTGGGGTTTAGCACGTTGTGCCGTGCATTAGACATAGAGATCGGATGCTTTTAGGAAGGCCCAGTAATTGGAACAGTTGTCTGCAGGATTATCTCATAGCTTTGGTTTTTCGCTCTTAAGTAGCGGGATTTAAAGGAATCGCTTAAACAAATGTAATATTTAAAAACTGGACGGGGGAAGAAACTGAATGTTTTAATTCCTGGCTTTGGAGCCCTTCTGGATTAAGCAGCAGTAAATTTCCACACTTCGCTTTGCCTCCACATTCTCCCCCCAGTAAGCAGCCTTGTTGATAGTTCTGGTGCTTCAGTCAACGGCTGGGGGAGTGGCTAAAGGGCGTTGTAGTTTCTTACATGAAGGGCTGCAAGTGATGGAGCAAAGAGATGATGGATTGGAATCACTGCTTCACTATCAGAGGTTATTTCAAACATGCTAGAAGCTCTTTATGTACTATATTTTCAGGAATTGTCTTGGTGGCACATTAAATTTAAAGCTGTGCCAGTTTCAATGAGAATTGATCTGTGCTTGAAGCCATGTTTATATCCAACTGTGCAGACTATGGAGAACGTTGTTAGATTTGAGGCGAGGTGTTTTTAATTACTTAAGATTACACTTAAGATTGCTCTAGTATTTGCCAAGGTTATTTTGAGTTGGAGGCTGGTTCTAGAAACAGTTATCTCAGACAGGAGAAAGATAAAGCAGGCAATGGCTGTAGAAATATTTATAATCTTGCTGAAACAACAATTCCCTCTTTTAAAGATTCTTTCAGCTCTCCTGGGGAGGATAAAAAGACCTTGCTGAGTTCATTATGATTCTTCATACGGCTCTTATTTAATCCCAGCATAATGAATTCCTGAAAAATACTAGTCTCGGGAGGCCAGTTCACTTTTGACAACAGTTGAACTCACAAACTTGCCTCCTTTAAGGCACATCCTGACTTTATTTATTTTTATCCCACCTTCTATTCTTTTTATAAATAACTCGATAATCGTTTCCCTTTTTAACAAAAATTTCTATTTGAAGAGCATTGCAATTTCCTCCTGAAGGCTGGCTACGGATATCGCTCAACAACGGTAGCATCACTCACCTGGTCATCCGTCCCAATGGTAGGGTGGCCCTGCGCCTGCTGGGTGACACGGGGTTTATGCCACCAGAGAAGATCACCCGCAACTGAGTAAGCCCCCTTTGCAGTTTCCCCATCAGCCTTGAACCCATGCAGTATATTGGGACCACTATTACAGGGGGTCCTCGACTTACAGCCGTTCATTTAGCGACCGTTCAAAGTTACAACAGTGCTGAAAAATAGGGCTTACGGCCGTTCTTCACAGGACCTTCGCAGCATCCCCGTGATCCAAATTCAGACATTTGGCAACTGCTTCACACTTACGACCATTGGTGTGTCCTGAGGTGACGTGATCCCCTTTTGCGGGAAGCCAGATTTGCTTCACAGTTGGGGTTACTAACTTATCCACTGCAGTGAGTCCCTGAGCAGCTGTGGCAAAGAAGGTCATAAAAGGGTAAAACTCACTTAACTTAGGGACAGAAACATTGGGCTTAATTGTGGCCGTAAGCTGAAGACTACCTGTAATATTGGAACATTATTGTTGTGTAGGATACCGAGTTAATCAACTAACGCCTCTTTCTTGTCCGTCCGTCTTTTCAAGCTCGTAGTAAACAGGGAGGATCTCCAACCAAGAGGACAAAGCTGCTTTCAGATGAGGCCAACCCTGTCCCTCAAAAGCTACAGGCTCCCTTGGCTGGACTTTCGTCAGTCTCAGACTGTTTATTACACGCTAAGATTTTGCACTAGTAGCTCGTGGCGTGCAATACTGACCGTTGGAGAGAATTGGACTCGCCTCCCGTGCGGCTACAAAACAATGCTGGTGGCCTCTGACCAAAGCCTATCCAAGGATTATGTTTTTTCCCCCTGTCATATTTTGGGGCGTGGGGGAAAAGTCAGAAATGCTGCAAAGTCCAGCGATTACATGCTGGGTACTGAAATCATTGTAAAGCCAGAAGCCACCAGATCCAGTAATTCCGAAGATGAGGGAGACGAAGTCTTGAAAGTAGCGCCGTCTCTTATTTATGCAGCTCCGATTTGCACATGGAAAATAAATTTTATAATATGATTAAAAAATCGGAGGCGGCATCTGTAGTTAAAGAGAGTTGCCCTCCGAAGCAGCGCTGGAATAACAGCATAGAATTGTCTGCGTTCTCCTCTCTTCCAAGCCCCGACTAGTTACTTGGTCTTTTGTTTTAAGACTTTTTGCTACAAGTGTCTATTCCTAAAATAAACAAACACCCTAAACAGGAACCTTTCTTGGCTGTTAATAATTGTCACAAGTTACTGTTGATTTCCACTAAAGCACCATCAAATGAGAAGGAAGGCTAAGCTATTCTGTTTATCCTTCTGTGTCTTGGCCCAAGTGGTCAAAGCAAGGCAGGCCTCTGGAGAGTCCCTTTATTTCTCTCAACAAATGACCGGTAAGGCTCCATCCCCACCCCACCCTCAGTCTCCCAACAAGCAGCCTCTGTGGTACAAACAAACTCAAGAGTAGGAGCACGCTGACAGGGCAAGGCCCAGGGTTCCAAGTCCAGGCACAAAGAGAATGTCCAGGCAAGAAACCATCCACAAGAGAAGGTCCAAGACCAGAAGGTAAAGAATAAATCTTCCAAGCGAGGCAAGGCAAACCAGGAAGAATGGAAGCCAGGGGAGCTCAACCCAAACAATTGTTCCTGGCAGGGACTAACTCCCCATGGCTTCTCCTTAAGTGACTCCCGTCCAGGTGTCCCTTGTGAAGAGCGGTGGGGGCGGCCTCCTCCCGGGTAGCCTTGCAGCCCTTCTCTGACCTTGCCTACCCTCAGCTCTCTGTGCCCTTGGATCAGTGGAGGCGGCAGCTGTTCCTCACCAGAGGGGACCTGCCTGTTAGCACCACTGCTGGTCAACAGTCGATCGTCCTGTGTCTGGGAAGGCAGGCAGCTCTCCGTCCGGTCGACTCCCCTCCCCACGTCTGAGGGACCTGGGACAGCATCACCCTCAAGTCTCTCCAAGGTGGCCGGTCCATCCCTGTCGGACAGTTCCAGTTCCAACTCCTCTTCTAAACCGGGCTCCGATGGGTCCAGGACACTTCTGTACTTCTTAGCGCAAAATATAATTTTTATTGGGGGGGTGGGGAGGGGGAAGCTGAACCCTCAGCCAGTGACTTGCCACTTCTAGACAGATTCAAGTGCTTCTCGTGAACGTTTGTGGGATTGCAGAACTGGAATGGCAGGATGTTGGGGTTATTCTGTGGTCAGAGAAGACACTGGTGGATCTGTGTCATCGGTGTGGAAAATGTAAGTTATTTCTATTTGTCTTTATGAAAATTAAAAAAAACATGATTTTCACTCAAGACTGCTTCAAAATTTAAGAGGTCCCTAGTTTTTAAGCGAAGGTTTCACTTCTGAATACCAAGGAAGGCGAAAAATAGAAGTGTGACATTTGCTACCTACGCAGTGTGACATCCGATTTTTATTTTGTTGTTGGGAAGGTAGAATTGAAAATAACAGGCATTATGAAATGTTAATTTCAGCTGCTGCTGCTGCTGCATCGGGTCAGATTCTAAAAAGGCTTGGAACATGTAAGTTGTGTGTCATTAATGCCTTAGTCATCCGTACTGTTTCTAATCTTACACACTTCAGACATTTTAAAGGCTGTACTTCAAAGGAGTTTTTTTTTAAAATTGCCTGATCCATAGCTGAGTAGAATGGGATTATTAACATGCTTCCTGTGGCCTGTACAGCTCTCTTCAGAGTATAGAGCTAGTCCCTTCTACCAACAACCACTGATTAACGGAGAGAAGACGTTTTTAAATAAACAAATTTAATAAGCTTGTTTAAAATTCACATTAACACATTGACAAAAAAAATACACGTTTTAGACAATATTTTCAAGAGCAAATTCTTTGACTTCAGACGTCTCAAACAAAAAAAAAGTATTAACTGAATAATTTTGTGCTCCCAGAAACATCTTTTGAGTACAAAAGTATAAACAAAAGCAAAGGAAATTGGTCAGTTGCCTACGGTTTTAATTTGCAGTGGCTAAGCAGGGATGCTTTCCTTCATACTGTGGAGTAAGCTTTACACAAAACCTGTAGCTGTCTACAATAGCCCTGTCTGGCTCTGTACCATTTATGTAGACCAGGTGTAATGCGCGTTAGGGCACTTTTAAGCACAAAGGCCAAATTTCAGAAACAGTGCTACACTAAAGGGATTTTTAGAAACTGCTTTTTTTTTAAATCTCAACATTGCACTACAGAACTCTGGCATTCCTCTTTTTTCCCCTCTAATACACATCGGCCTTTAGGGCTTATGAGAAGTAAACTTTGATATGTCATTCAGTACAAACCTGGAGAGGTTTTATACTTCTTTCTGGAGAATGATCGTCATCGACAGCAAAAGCTGGGTGACCCCAAAGAGGGAGCTGCTGCTAAAGCTGGTTTCTATTCCAAATGATCCTTAAATCACTTGGTTTAATTTTTGTTTTATGTATAGGACACTTATATTACATATATAAAATAAATAGATGGTTACAGTACTTCTTGGAATCTTTTAAACTATAAAAAACTGCAAAAAGTGGAAAGTTAAAATGTGTTTAATACATAAGGGAACATTGCCCATTGAAAAGCAAGACAGGAATACCAAACGTAAAAGTTACAAAAAGGCACTAATAAAACTGGAAGAGTCTTTGAGTGTAGTTCTGAAGTTTTAGTACCAAAAACATCAAATAGGTAGTATATAAAATGTGGGTTACACATGGGTAAGGAAACCACCAGTGCAGTTCCTGATGCTGTGATTACTTCAAGTTAGTGTGCCGTAAATAACTCTTCCCATCCCTCTCTCCAAGCCCTAAGATTTAACCATTTCTCCCATTTTGTATCTCTACCCTCTGCCTTTTCTGCTTATAGAGGTTATCTCCAATTGCACAAGAATAGACCTTTGCAGTATGGAACTGGGCTATTTTTAAAAAAAAGGCCTGCAATGGAATACAAGCATTATTTGAGCAGGCTCATTCTTAAATGTTGGAAACTCAGAAACCAGCCATCATTAAACAGCGTGAGATTTAAAATAACAGCAGAGTAGCTGTAATCTGTTCTAGAGGTTTCATCAAACACGGAGTTAATATTGATGCCATTACGCTCCCATGAGATGCAGTGATGAATTTAGCTGTGAAAGGAAAACTGCTTTATTGCCACTTAAGGAGCTTTTCTGTGGAAGCTGCAAAAAGTCTGCCCTCACCCCCCAAAGCCAGAAATGAAGAAGGGCGAATGGGGAAAAAAAATAATTCACTTGTGTTATTTATAACTTTCATTAGCTTCTCTTAAAGCTTCAGCGTAGGCCCCCTTATGCTTAACGATCCTAATTAGACCAGATTGCAAACTGCGAATCTGCCCTCGTATCCACAGGGATTAAAGAGACTTATTCCTATCTCGGCCCAACTGGAAGATGGGTTACGATCATGGAAATTCTCTATACAGGTGTTAAAAAAGAGTCACAAGGATCCCAATATGTGAGAGAGATTGGGAGAAAGGGAGAAAGACAGACTGAAAGTGAGAAATGAGAGAAATTGGGAGAAAGAGATTGAGTGAGAGAAAGAGAGAAACAGAGATTGAAAGTGAGAAAAGAGGATTGAAAGAGATAGATTGAGAAAGAGGGAGGAAGGAATAAGAGAAAGACAGCTTGAAAGAGGGAGAGAAAGGAAAGAAAGAAAAAAAGAAGGGAAAGAGAAAAAAAGAAAGAAAAAGAATAAATTACAGGTTGACTGGACTTCAGTTTGTAATTCCTTGAGTCCAAAAACGCCCCTTTCCTATCTATGAATCCCTAAACTTCGAGATTTAGGGCTTCGCATTCAGAGGCCTTTCACGTTTAACTTCCTAACCTTACAAGACTCTTGACAATCTGGTAAATGGAATGCTTCCCGCCCTCCCTTCCAGCAGCCCCTTCTTCCAAGAATAAATTAAAAGTGGTCACAAAAGCCATCCCGTCAAGGTTGCCACCATCCAAAATTTCCTTCACTTCCACGTTTTCACGGCCAGGGCAGCTGATTCCCCACCCTAATGATTAGGCAGTCCTGAGAAATGTTGCCTCTTGGACAGAAGGATGTAGTTCACGTACGCTGGCGTATACCGCCCCGGGCTCCCTAAATCCGGAGAGAAGCCGGCCGCCGACGCCGCGGTGTTATACTTCCCCGGGCTGTTCTTCCCTGGGCTGAAGTATGGAAGGTTTCTGGTAGGGCTGGCGGTGGCTTGGCCCTTGGCGAATCCTTTCAGGGAGGGGCTGGACCACCTGTTGGGAAAAGGCAGCGGTTTTGTTAGAACGGAGTGCAAAACGGCTCTCCGACTTTATGCAGAGCGATTGGTGGTGACGGGAAAATGGTGCTGTGGCTTTTATAGATGGTTTGTAACTTAAGTGCAGGTCTTAGTAGGAAGAAACCAACCGTTCCTTGACCATAGCAAGGCACCAGAGAAAAACGAAGAGATGCAAACACTAATGTCCTTGCCCAAAATAATTTTTCTCAACCTTGGCCACTTGAAGATGGACGGACTTCAGCTCCCCAGAATGTCCCAGCCAGCATGGAGTTGAAGTCCACCCATCTTCAAGTAACCAAGGTTGAGGAATACTGGCCCAAAATTTGCTCCAACACCCTTTCCTTTGCACCTAAAATGTTATCTGGAGAAGAAAGCAGTTGTGTCCTTTCAAAAATGTGTTTTTTTTTCCCCAGAGAGGAAGATAAAAACCCAACTAGTGGTTAATTTCAGTTTGGTATCTTTCACAACAACTGTACAAATCAGGTTCTCGAGAAGATAAATTAGTCGCCTGAGTAGTTTTAATTACCGTGGAGAAAGGACAACAGGCGACATTGGTGTGGTGCAACTTTTTTACCCCCAGCATCCTAGGATGGATGTGACGCCAACCCAAAGGGATACGTGCTCCTCCACCTGCCTAGCAAACTGTTTCATGCTTCATATGGATGTACCTTCGCCGTTCAGAAGCAGGATAGGCCTGCACAGACTCACTCCACTTGGAAATAGCAGGGTACCTCTGGGGATCGATCTCTACGCCAAGCAGCGCCGTTAACACGTCGTCGTCCCATTTTGACGGTTGATCGCTAAGCAGAGGAGGAGGAGAGCTGGATTAGGCAGCTGAGTATCACCAAAGGCAGAAGCCTATGCTCTAATCTCCCAGAAATATTTCAACATTTTAGGAAAAACCGTCTGGGCTTCTGCTGAGAGTGTCCAATTGAGCAATTTTCACCTCGGATGACCCCGGGGTGAATAGATAACACCATCAGGCTCATAAATCTGTACAAGCTCTCTCACCGTGAACAAAATTAAAAGAGCTGTGGTGGCGCAGTGGTTAGAATGCAGTATTGCAGGCTGACTCTGCCCACTGCCAGCAGTTCGATCCTAACCGGCTCAAGGTTGACTCAGCCTTCCATCATTCTGAGGTGGATAAAACGAGGACCCAGACTGTTGGGGGAATAGGCTGACTTTGTAAACCACTTAAGAGAGGGCTGTAAAGCACTATAAAGCGGTATATAAGTCTAAGGGCTATGGCTATATCTCTTGCTTTTAATTTTGTGCACATGGATCAATTGGCCACAATACTGAAAGACTTAGTGAATTAAATTAATTTGTTACACTATTATTATTATTGTTATTAGTCTATATTGTGATACACTGTATTCAAAATGTTTAGGGATAAAAATAAAACACATACCAGGGGACAAAAAAAAAAAAGAAACCCCTTTCGTACCCTGTGAGGAACATCTGCTTGGTTCTCCCATCTGAGGATGGCGTTTTTAGCAAACCAGGAAGGGACATCCCGGGTGGCGATTCCAAAGCGCCCGGCAGTTTTCTCTCCCCGGACCTGACCTCGGTTTCCGCCGAGGGTCCCTCTGCTTCTTGGGGGTCCCCCTCTTCCTTTCTGCTCTTTGTCTCCTTGCCCTTCCTGGCAGCTGCCCCTGCCTTAGAAAGCAGGGAGCCCATTTTGGGCAATTGCTCTGGGCATTTCCACGTTTTTGCCACCTTCTGGCTCAGCTTGCCTGGCGAGCATTCCCTCGCCACGGCTGCATCCTGGCAAGAGAGTTGGCCAAATTTATCCATTAAGTTGGCCACGGGGGACTGAAAGTTCTCCTCCTGGCTGGGATGCCTCCTGTGGTTTCCTGTCCTATCATCGCTAGCGGCCGGGCTGCAGTATCCGTTTTTACTGACGGGGTCTCCTTTTTCGGCCGGCCGGAGGGAGGCTTTTGTCCTAGGCATGATAGCCCCCGTATGTTCGATGGAGAGAATGTCACACTTGGAGCTTCCAAAGGGACCGATGGCGGCTTCGTTGGGTGCAATCATGGGGCTGTAATTTCTGGCCGCATTTTGCCTGTTCTTGACTTCTTCCAAACTCATATCGTCGTCATCGAGAAACGCTCCAACAGAGACAGAATTGCAGTTTTTACTTTTACCTGTAACGACAACAGAAACAAAAACGGTGTGGACCAAACTGTAGGCTTTTGGGTTGACTATATACAGCCCATTGATCTTGTCTATAGCTGTCAGGATTCCGGAAGTTACCCCCCATTTAAATCATGAGTCTCAAGCCAAACTTCTAAAACTTCAAAAGGATTTATTGGGAGTTAACATGTACGGCACTGCCTGGGTGCCGCCGACTCTGAGATACATCATTGTCACCCTTGACCCTGGTTTTCCCTCCACCCCTCTGGGTGTATCATAATTCATGTTCTCCAATGGGACACATCCATAGCCAAGAGTCATCGATCGTGCTCTCCAGTTAGAATTTTGCATGGCAGAAACTTCGGTCACCTAGTTACTATCTTTGAAAACATTTATGGAATGCACTTTCGGTTTGCAAGTTGCCGCACTGCTCTCCCCTCCCTTTCTGTTGGCAACTCTAAAAAGACTAGAGAAACATTTTATGAGTTGACAAGTGCTTTTGTTTCTTAGTGCTCCTATTTAAAGAGAGCTGAAGGTTCCTCTGAATGTACTTTACATTTAAATTAAAATCTCTCCCAATCCATTCCCTGCAGTGGGTTGTGTCACTGCATTTTTTGGGTTTGCTTCTAAGCTCATATTCTAGCAAGCAGGTGTCTGCTAGCCAGCACTGTGTTATCTTGTCTCCATAGTAATAAGATAAGAAAGTCTTGTGATATTTTTGATCCACTGCGCATGTGTACAAAGTTTATACTTCACTTCCTTTATAACTTCCGTTATATTTTCCTTTGTTCTTTTTCTATATGCCTTGGTGGAGATTAGGTTGCAAACATGTAGCTCCGTGTAGGTTTCTTTATTTTATAAATAAAAATGTTTTTTAGATTACTTTCCGAGTCTAATTTTTATCACCACTGACAGCAAAGAAAAAAACGGTTTATCGCCTCTAATTAGCAGGGATGTTTTGGAAGATTTTTTACTCCCTGATAAGAGGTTTTTTCCAAGCCTTTGAAAAGGGTAGCAGAGAAAGGCTTGACAGGTTGCAACTACGGGAGGGGCACCATTCTCTGATTTGACAGGTATCCTTCATTTTTAAAGAACTTGGTCTAACAGAGAAAACTGTTTCTCAATCTTAGCAGCCTGAAGATGTGTAGATTTCAGCTCCCAGAAAATGCAATAGGTAGCGCAGATGCCCCCAATGCTTTTTTGATGGGGGGTGGGCAACTAATAACCCCTTTCCCCCAAAGATGCTTGTTTTCAAGAGGCAGCTGGACTTGCTGCTTTTTCTTTTAAGACATTTCACTTCTCATCCAGGAAGCTTCTTCAGCTCTGACTTGGAGAAGAAGCGGAAGGTCTTCCAAGAAAAACCAGAAAGTCCAGTTGCCTCTTGAAAAAAAAGCACCTTTGGGACCACCATGACCTGGATGGCTGAGAATCTCCATAGATATTTAACGACCTGTGGACTTCAACTCCCAGAATTCCTGAGTCAGCCACTGAATTCTGGGAGCTGAAGTCCACAGGTTGTAAGGGGGCCATTTTGAATTCAACCAGCTTAGCTTTCTCTTGGGACTTTTCAAAGCATTAGGAGGTTTGGCTAAATTTGCTTTGGAGTTTTCATCCATTTAAGCCACTCAACCTTCACCTTTCAATCTTACCATGAGCCTGTGGAGGTTTGTTGTGGGCCTCGTTTTCTCCTAGCTGAGCATTATTGCTCATTTCCTGTTGTTGACTCAGGTGGTCTTCTAGCCGCCCTAACCCCTCCTGGGAAGACAGGTCAACAAAGCAGCCCAGGAATTCCCAGTATTCGACCCACGGGAACCCCAGCTCATGAGCTAACTCCCTGCAATAAATGAGACAGAACAGATCACTTGTGACAGTATGAAATTAATTTGGACAACAAATTCACTGAAAGACATTTTTCAATTTTTAAATGTTTGGATTGCACTTTGATATTAAAAACTACCCCACACCCAGGTTTCGTGTTTGTCACATTCATGCACTAAAATGCCAGTTTGTTTTATGCACTCCTAGCACATCAAAGAGGAAGAAACCTCCCCCCAACCCTTTAATATTACCATAATTACCATAATTACCCAAAATAGAAGGCGTTGCCAAATTTCAGAAAAGTCACAATGAAAGATCAGGTAAATGCAAATAAAAAACAAACAAACAAACAAAAAACCAGGTAAGTAAAAAATTGGGATAGATGGTTCCCCATGAGCCAATTCAAATTCTCAGCAGCTTCCCCCTTGATGTTATGAAAGTATAGGCTGACATATTTGCATGCACACACACACATACAGGTTGACTTCTTCCCAGCCATAATAGGGTAGGATAGACCAAAATAAAATAGGGGTGGACAGGGAAGGAAAAACAACAATTTAGATCAGTGTTTCTTAATCGCGGCAATTTTAAAATAGGTGGCCATGCTGGCTGGGGAATTCTGGGAGTTGAAGGCCACCTATTTAAAAATTGCCGCGATTAAGAAACATTTAGATGGTACTTCAGTGACTAAACGCACTAGGTAAACACTCTTCCCAAACATTCATTTTCTGGCTAATTTTCAAAGGCATCCAGGTTTTACAGGGCTAATTCTGTAGCCAATTGCAACTCATACCAATTCTTTTGTTTCTAACCTCACACCATCCTTTCCTCTTCCTCAAAGGAACTTATGTCAGTAATTACAGGTTTGACCCCCTATAAAGTTCCTCTGTAACTTTTATAAAAGATCTCCAGCATACGAAATACCCTTAATGCAAAAGTATGACGTGACACTGAATGATGGTAATTTTTAAAAATAAGATTTTCCAAACGAGACCATTTTAAGACAGGAACGACTGGGTAGACAGTGTTTAAGCCTTGCAGACTAATCCCAACACGTTTTTCAGAGAAAACATTCCAGGTAGCCCTCAACTTTAATGACCACAGTTGAGGCCAACATTTCTGCTATTAAGGGAGACATTGGTTAAGTGAGCTTTCCCCGCATTGCAACCTTTCTCACCACAGTTCTTAAGTGAATCATGCTGTTCTTAAGTTAGTTAACACAGTTATTGACTTTGTCAGGCGGTCGCAAAAGAGGATCACACTGCAATTGTCAAAAATATGAGCCAGCTGTCAAGACTCTGAATTGGATGCTGCAAAGGTTGTAACTGTGAAAAACATAAGACATGTTTCTTCAATGCCGTTGCAACTTTGGTCATTGAACAAACTGTTGTTGAGGACTACCTGCATTGCAATTAGGAATGTTCCATGGCAATGTGTCAAACCACAAAGGAGTATTTAGAAGAAAATGGCAACCTTCTCCAACATTTAATCTCTGTAATAAATGGTCTGTCCACCCTATAAATACACCCTGAGTATGTAATAATAATGATTACTTGGTGCTTGTGTTTGTTTTAAAGAGTTTTTTTTAAAAATGTTTAATGTTGGAACAGAACTCTTCCCTGCCTTTTGCCATCTGGCTTCGGGCACCGAGTCTGAAATACCTTCCAACTCGCTCGATCCCTCTTTCCAAATCGGATTTTCGGAGGTGGTAGAAATATTCCGCCCTCTCGCGAGGTGGCGTCTTCCAAAGCTTGCGGAAATCTTCTGCCTGTCGAAAGGGAGAGAGATGAAAAGAGCAAAATCCAACTCCGACAGCCAGCTGGCCCTGATGATGCTTCAGGAAAGAGGAGAAGAAGTCCCATGTGGGCGGTCTATGGGCCTGTGTTACTCTCAGGGTAGCACAGCCCCGCCCCTTAAATCGTTATTATTAACTTAACAGCAGTGGCCCTTAGACTTATATACCACTTCACAGTACTTTTACAGCCCTCTCTAAGCAGTTTACAGAGTCAGCCTCTGGGTCCTCATTTTACCCACCTCGGAAGGATGGAAGGCTGAGTCAACCTTGAGCCTGGTGGGATTCGATCTGCCAAATTGCAGGCAGCCGGCAGTCAGCAGAAGTAGCTTGCAGTACTGCACTCTAAACACTGCGCCACAGAGGCTCCAATAATAATATTGTTAAATAGTTATGGTTATTAACTTATGTACAGGCAGTCCTCGACTTAATGGCCATTCACTTAGCGAGCGTTCAAAGTTACAACGGCACTAAAAGAAGGGATTTACGGCCGTGTTTCATGCACAACCGTCGCAGCATCCCTGTGATCACGTGATCAAAATCTGGATGCCTGGCAATTGGCTCATATTTATGACGGCTGCAGTGCCCCGTGTGTGTGTGTGTGTGTGTGTGTGAGAGAGAGAGTGATTACTTTTTGCGACCTCCTGACAAGCGAAGTCAATGGGGAAGCCGGATTCAACCAACTACCATGCTACTAACTTCACAACTGCAGCGAGTCGCTTAACAACGGTGGGGAGAAAGGTCACAAAGCAGGGCAAAACTCAACATTTGAACTGTCTCGCTAAGCAACTAAAAAAATTGGGCTCTATTGTGGTCATAGGCTGAGGACTGCCTGTAGCTCCCTTGTCCGGCCAACTTCCATGCCCGCTTCATCTTTTAAGACATGGCATCTTCAGCCTAGTTTCACAGTCCCACAATTAAAATAATGTCCTTTTTACGATCCTGTAATCCCTTAAATAAATGGGTAGAGTCAGGGCACTGGAGGGAGCTGAGCGTTTGCTGGCTGGATGCCCTTCCTGACACCTACGCGGTGTTCACAGCAGATATTTCCTCTTTTGTGCCCTGAGAAACACCTGGGATTTAACTCTCCACCTTCCGAGTGGGAGGCGAGCGTCTTCACCACCAGGCCACCATGCTGCTCATTCTCACTGCCTTGCAATACGCCATCAAAATGGAAGGCGGCACTTCAGCAAAGAGCCTCTTTGCTGTCCTTACCTTGGCAGGGCTCAGGGGCCCAGCGTAAGCCCTCACGGTCAGCATTGGGTCTTTGGGGCTGCCGAGGTATCTGGGCAAAGAAGCGAGCGGGCTGCTCTCGGTTTGATCCGGGGACCACGGGGCGCCAATCATGGGTGAAGTGGCGTTATCTTCCGCTCTGAAGAGAGGCACGTAACACTGACCTGGTTCACAAAGGATCAGAAGGGATAGTCAGGTGGAGCGCCTCCAAAGAACTGGTAGAATTTTCTACGCGTCTGCCTGCCCCCATCTCTGCTGCTGCGGGATGAAATATTTCTCAACTTCATCACCGCCTGCAGATTTTTAAATTTTAAAATATTCATTCGCTTAAATACGGCTGCTTTGATAGCAGTCAAAAAAAAAAACCCCTTAATTCTACACTAAATATCCTTTTGGTTCTGAGTTGTGCCATTTGCTTTTTGAGTCTTGGCGGTGCAGGCTGTTAAACGCCTAGCACTTAGCTCCAGCTGCCTGCAATTAATGCAGGCTCGAATCCCACCAGGCTCAAGGTTGACTCAGCCTTCCATCCTCTCGGGGTAAGTAAACTGAGGACCCAAGATTGTTGGGGGGCAATAAGCTGACTTTGTAAAAATGCCGCTTAGTAATAAGCAGGCATATACAATGAAGGCTATTGCTGAGCGCATTGGGTTGTGCTCCAAAAATTGTAAGCCGCCCTGAGTCTCCGGAGAAGGGCGGGATATAAATGCGAATTAAAAAAAAAAAAGAATAGTCCCAAAGCCGATGTGGTCAACGATGCCCCATAGACCGCCAGCGTGAAATACAAACCTTCCAAGTGTTCCCTGATTTTTGCTTTCAGATCTGCCGATTTGTTTTTGTTCCTTTCACAGATTACCTGTTAGGCAAGAAGGCGTAAGGTGTGTTAGTTGAGCTAAGTCGCCTTGTATTTTATACTTAAAAATAAAAGGGGAACTGAGCTACAAAGCATCATTTCATAGCCTTGGCAACTAAGGCCTGTGGACTTCAACTCCCAGAATGCCTCAGTCAGCCACACTGGCTGAGGCATTCTGGAATTTGAAATCCACAGGTCTTAAAGTTGCCGAGGTGTAAAGTGTTTTTAATGTGAAATCAAGACATTTATCACATGCTTTGAATGCAACTTACATCTGCTGGAGTTTGACTGTATTTATTTTGGGGTTCTTTACGATGCCTGGATGGGAAGCAAGAACACTGACCACTTCTGGATTCCCAAACTTGCAAGCGAAGTGCAGCGGAGTATCAAATACCTGCAAAAAAAATAAACTTATGAATACTCCATTATTATACAGTGTTCCTTGTACGGATTGGGCGGATCTTCTTCCTAGGCTCACCGTTTTATCTGGCGTGTTCAGATAAAGATCCACTATGTAACTGATGCGCTTCTCCAACATGACGGTGTCGTCATCAGGGTACATCAGCCGCATAAATTCTGGGTTTTCCAGAGTGTCCAACAGCAGCCGGCAGATGCCAGGTTGATTCTCTTTGGCGGCCACATGCATGACGTTGTATCGACACCCCTCCTAGAAAAAGAACAGAGGGCATCGCCATTTGGGATTCCTCCACTCCAGCATAAACGTAACTTCCTTTTTACCTCTGGGTCTGGGTGTATGTATGTGTGCGCGCGCGTGCTATTTTCCAGACTCTGCTATCAGCCTCAAAATTAGTTGATAAAAAGAAACTGAATGTCACACTAAACTGGTGTATTTGGAGTCAGTTTGGTGTAGTGGTTAGGGTGTTGGCCTAGAAACC
This sequence comes from Naja naja, assembly GCA_009733165.1. Taxonomy (NCBI): domain Eukaryota; kingdom Metazoa; phylum Chordata; class Lepidosauria; order Squamata; family Elapidae; genus Naja; species Naja naja. The sequence goes on from CM019165.1 coordinate 9,097,453, forward strand.
AGGTGACTAGGAGTTCTAGTCCCGCCTTAGGCATCAAAGCCAGCTGGGTGACTTTGGGCCAATCACCAGGAGTCTGGGAGTGCTAGTCCCACCTTAGGCATCAAAGCCAGATGGGTGACTTTGGGCCAATCATCAGGTGACTGGGAGTTCTAGTCCCACCTTAGGCATCAAAGCCAGATGGGTGACTTTGGGCCAATCATCAGTGACTGGGAGTTCTAGTCCCACCTTAGGCATCAAAGCCAGATGGGTGACTTTGGGCCAATCATCAGGTGACTGGGAGTTCTAGTCCCACCTTAGGCATCAAAGCCAGATGGGTGACTTTGGGCCAATCATCAGGTGACTGGGAGTTCTAGTCCCACCTTAGGCATCAAAGCCAGCTGGGTGACTTTAGGCCAATCACCAGGAGTCTGGGAGTTCTAGTCCCACCTTAGGCATCAAAGCCAGCTGGGTGACTTTAGGCCAATCACCAGGAGTCTGGGAGTTCTAGTCCCGCCTTAGGCATCAAAGCCAGCTGGGTGACTTTGGGCCAATCATCAGTGACTGGGAGTTCTAGTCCCGCCTTAGGCATCAAAGCCAGCTGGGTGACTTTGGGCCAATCATCAGGTGACTGGGAGTTCTAGTCCCGCCTTAGGCATCAAAGCCAGCTGGGTGACTTTGGGCCAATCACCAGGAGTCTGGGAGTTCTAGTCCCACCTTAGGCATCAAAGCCAGCTGGGTGACTTTAGGCCAATCACCAGGAGTCTGGGAGTTCTAGTCCCGCCTTAGGCATCAAAGCCAGCTGGGTGACTTTGGGCCAATCATCAGGTGACTGGGAGTTCTAGTCCCACTTTAGCCATGAAAGCTGGCTGGGTAACTTTGGGCCAGTCCTTTTCTCTAAGCCCAATCCACCTCACAGGATTGTTGTATGTGTGTGTGTGGGGGGAAGAATAGGAGGAAGAAATATTAAGTATGTTCACCACCTTGAGTTATTTGTAATAAAGGTGGAATACAAATAAATAAATTACTCGGATGGCAAAGTCTGGCCCAACACAGCTACACATTTTCCTTAACAATCACATCTGGAGGGGAGAGGAGGAAAAAATGGATCTGTTGGTCCTGCAGCTGATAATGGCCAAAGCACCATTTTTTTCTTTACCTGGACAATCGTTGGATTGTCTCCAGAGCCGATGAGATAACGAGGATTACTCCAGATGAGTTCTAAGAACGTACTTTCATCTCCTTTCTCCACGGCTTTCCGAAGCTTTGCGGTCAGATCCTGGGTACGAGGGCTTTTGTAACTGTTGGCTCTTTCTTTACTGACCGTTTCCAGTTCAGGAGAGCACAAGCCATCTGTTAAAAAGATATAAATAGCATCGGGCACACTCCTGACGCAGCACAGGCTCAAAGACACACATCGGCATTTGCAAAGTGCAAACTTACTTATGCATACAAAGGTCTGAAGTGGCACACATTAGCTTCTGGCTCATTCGTCAATGGAATAGCGTGAATTTTAAAATTTGAATTTTTAAAACACTAAGGCAGGCACAAGCACCTGCAGTCCTCCATAATAGGATTAAATGCTAACTTTCAGCATTCTTACTCCCTGCTTGTTAAGCCTACTAAGCACCTCTCACTGCTGACTGCCTCTCAATTAGCTTCTCTTGAGGCTGCTGGTTTTCATAACGCTGCAAGTTCATTTCTAAAGCACAGCCCACCCTTCTCTATAGTAATAGTCGGTGTTTAAAGCAGTCTAAAAGCCATTTAACTCTAAAAGCCCTTGTGGAGCACGCTGAAGCCTCCCGCTTACCTCTGCCGAAGACCGAACAGACTTTGACAGGAGACAGAGAGATGGCAGACTTGTTTGGAGACGGGAAGTAATCACATACGCCTTTGGCAAATTTCTCTGCATCTTCTCTGTTTGAGAAAGCTTTAAAACGTGACCCCTTAATCATTTTTACAGCTTGCAAAGCTTCTTTTTTGTCCTCATAGACATGTACCCTCTCTGGGGAGAAAAAACCAAAACAAAACAACAGCAGTGAAGTAAATTCAGCTCCGATGAAAACAGGAGGCAACGCCAAGTCAAGAAATCTGTCCTTCTACTTTTAATCCCAAGTCCAGTTTGGCTACTTCATGAGATGACGATTTATAGCAGAAAGATCAATTAAATCTGCTTTTTAGTGAATCTTACTTTGGGGGGGCAATAACTACGATACCACAGAACAACATCTGCAATTTGTTTCCAGGGCATTCCACCTAACCGATCAATTCTAGTAAAAACTGCGAAGAGGAATTAAATTAAAGCCGCAGGACACACCATCAATACTGGAAAACAACAGGTTAAACAGAGTTAAAATCATCTCACTAAGATTATGATGCAACACTGGGTTGTTTTTTTTCATCAGCAAATATATTTTGTTCCTTGAGAAACTAAACAACCCTTTGAAAGGAACTTAATTTGCTTAAAATCATGGCTCCAAGTCAGAGACAACATTTAAAAAGCAATTAGATTTACAGTGTATGTTTTCATGTCCTCCGACACTGTTGTAAGGAGCCTCAAAGAATCTGTTGCAGCTTCTGGGGCCTTGTTATTTCTTCCATTTATGGTCAAGATTTTATAGCAAAAAACAGGTCACAATTAACAGCTTGATCTTATCTTTAATTCAGAATTGGGAATTCAACCTGAAGGGCCTATTAAGGTAAGAGCTAAGAGTTGGCAGGAGAGAAAATCCGTTTTTCAAGAAGGCACCAGTCCCTGGAAAAATTGGGCAAAATGGATTTAGCCTATGGGGTTATCCCTGAATTCAGCAAACTGAAGATTGCCAGTTTTGAATGTAACCAACAACTGGGCTCCTCTTAACAACAGAAACAGAAATAGTTGTGATTCCAAAAACAAGCAAGGTGGTGATGGGTAGGACTGGAGGAAGGTTCCAAGCTTAAGATTCATGCCGACAGCAATACTAAATCATCATTTAATATATCCAGCTGATCTCTTTGGTAAAGACACACATACACCCCAGTATTTTTGTACCCCAAATGTTTGAGTTTTGCACAGGGGGAGGACACACATGAGCCACCAAACAAATTCAAAATCATAATCCATAATTCGTGCTAGGAAATTTATTTTCACTAAGTACCACATCCCTGAAAAAAAAAAAAAGAATCGATCCTTGAAAATGCACGACTGCTATTTTTATGCCGAGTATTTATTGCTATCGCACTAAAAGGTCTCCTTCAACGTCCATTTCTTCTCAAGTAGTTCGACCACGCTGGCGCTGCATGCAAATTAAGTGCGGGAAATCGATGCGCCCCCCCTGCTGAATTTTTCATTGGCTGGCCATAAGAAAGCCATCAATTAAGCCTCGTTGGCATTTGTCTCACATAGAGGAGTCTCAGACTCTTAAGGCAGCTAACTGTCTGCTGTCTGCAGAAAGCCAGATATTGCTGGGACTGCAAGATCCATCAGCACCTGGCCAGTTTTAGGGAGTTGCTGTTAAGGGTTATCGGGAGGTGGGGAAGGGGAGATGTGTTTACAGGATAGCTAGTCCTCGGCTTGCGACCACAACTGAGCCCCAAACTTCTGTTACGAAGCAAGGCGGCTGTTTAAGTGTGTTTTTAATTTTAATTTAATTTAATAATTGGACTTGTATGCTGCCCCCTCTCCGAAAGGACTCGGGGCGGCTCACAACTAAAACAACAATAATAAATACATTAAAAACAAATTAAACACTACAAGCCCACGTAAAATCAATTTAAAACCCCCTCCCTGGGATGTCAGTCCAGCCCGGCCTGTTCAATCAGCCAAGTTTTCAGATCGTGGCGGAAAGAGCGGAGATCCGGAGCCAAACGGAGCCCCATGGGGAGTTGGTTCCACAAGGCGGGAGCTGCTACAGAGTAGGCCCTTCCCCGGGGCACCGCCAGCCGACACTGTCTTGCGGACGGCAACCCGAGAAGTCCCAGTCTGTGCGCTCGCACAGGGCCATCGACATTCGATGTTGGCAGGAGACACTCCCGCAAATACTCCGGACCCAAGCCATGAAAGACTTTGAATGTTAATACCAATGCCTTATTTAATGACCTGTTTGGCCACAGTTAAGCAGTGAATGGTTTCCCCCATGGACTCCGTGTGTCGGAGGCTGTATGGGAAGGTCGCAAACGGTGATCACAAGGCCCCAGGAGGCTGCAAGTGTCATAAATATGACTCAAGCCAAAGGGCCAGATTTTGATCACATGACCACTATACTGTATAGTGCAGTGTTGGTGTGGTGTTGCGGGTTTTCAGTTCAATGTGTGAAGGGTGAAGGATGTGTGTTTGTGTTTATTTTCATGGTCATGATGTGCACTGAAGGTGGGGTTTGATTTCGTTGTATGAGGTGCAATGACAATAAAGTAAACTAAAATTAAAAAAAAACCCATGGGGATGTTAGGACAGTCTTAAGTGTAACAAACAGTTGTAAGTCACTTTTTCAGTGCTGTTGTAACTTTAAATGGTCACTAAATGAATGGTTGTCCCAAAGGTGCTTTTTTGTTTTTTCAAGAGGCAACTGGAATTTCTTGTTTTTTCTTTGAAGACGTTTCGCTCCTCATCCAAGAAGCTTCTTCAGCTCTGACTGGATGGTGGGGAATGGAAGGATTTATATTCCTTGCAGACAGCTGGTCATATCAACCCCCAAGTGGCTTCAAAGACCCTCTAAAACAGGGGTCTTCAAACTTGACACCGTTAAGAGTTGTGGTTACTCCCGAATTCTCCACAAGAAGTTCCTTGCCAAGTTTGAAGGTCCTTGTGATAGATGATGGATGGATGGACAGACATAGATAGAGATGGATGGATGGATAGATGGATGGGGAGATGACAGACAGACAGACAGACAGATAGATAAATGGTAGAATTCAGGAGTCTTCAAACTTGACACCTTTAAGACTTGTGGACTTCCAACTCCCAGAATTCCTCCTCCAGTCGTGTTAGCTCAGGAATTCTGGGAGTTGGAAGTCCACAAGTCTTAAACTTGCCAAGTTTGAAGGTCCTTGTGATAGATGATGGATGGATGGATGGATGGACGGACAGATATAGATAGATAGATAGAGATGGATGGATAGATGGATAGGGAGATGATAGACAGACAGACAGACAGACAGATAGATGGTAGAATTCAGCTGTCAAGTTTGAAGACCTTTGGTCTAAAAGGATGCAAATCATCAGCTGCCTGCGAAGAGTTATCGATCCTTCCCTTCCCCACCATCCAGTCCGAGCTGAAGAAGCTTCTTGGATGAGAAGCGAAACGTCTTCAAAAGTAAAAAAAAAACAAAAACAAGAAAAGTCCAGCTGCCTCTTGAAAAAAAAAGCACCTTTGGGACAACTATGACCTGCAGGACTGAGAACCTCCACAGACATTTTAAATGAATGGCTGTAAGTCAAGCTCCCTGCACAAAGAGACCGTCAACGACCGTCCATTCTTAGTAAAAGAAACACTTACCGTTTCTGGCCAATATATCATCGTACACTGGGCACACCCCATAGTAGAGCAGGGGCTCCTTGGAGGGATTCTGGGAACAAGCAGGGGAGCCGTTCGCTTCACGCAGCAGGGCTTCTTCCTCTGGAGGGTTCAGTCCCACGCTGTAGCCAAAATCCCCCTCCTCAGGAGAGGCAAGGTGGCCATCGGTCCTTCCGGATTCTGGCTGGTTCCCACCAGCCGCGCCAGTTCCAGGGGTGCCGTTCGAAAATGGAGCCGTGGCCTCGGAAGGTCCTTGCTGGTCCCATAACGCCTGGGCCAACCTTTTTTCAAAAATGGACCTGGTGGTCAGGGTGATGGGCCCACATTTCAGGCCAGCGTGGACGATCTCTTCTCTCAGCTCATCGGGGGTCAGTCGCTTTAATCGGGAAAAGATTTCATCCATTGTTATCCTCCCTGTAGGCAAGGGGGGGGGAAGCAGAGGTCATTTTTTAGTCAGAAGTACAGGTAGTTTAGTCAGAAATACAGGTAGTCCTCGACTTGCAACAGTTTATTTAGGGACTGAAGTTACAACAGCACTGAAAAAAGGCGACTTATGACCGTTTCTCACACTTGCGACCATTGCGGCATCCCCACGGTCACGTGATCAAACTTCAGGTGCTTGGCAATGGGCTCGTATTGATGACACAAGAGCCCTGGGATCATGTGATCACCTTCGGACAAGCAACGTCAATGGGGAAACCAGATTCCTTAACTGTGGCAAGAAAGGGGTAAAACGAGGCCACATTCACTTGGCAAGATGTCTCGCTTAGCAACAGTAATTTGGGGCTCAATTGTGGTCGTTAAGTTGGGGACTAACCTGTATGGTTAAATAACTACGCAAATATAGCCAGCGTCAAAAGAAGTATTGGTCCATTATGTTCCATGTTGGTCGGATGAGTGTTTTTCAACCTTGGCAACTTTAAAATGCGAGGACTTCAACTCCCAGAAGTCCCCAGCCAGCATGCTAATGAGGCTAGACACCCCCTAAACACTGTGTCCACTTGTAGACATCATACTTAAAAGGAAGATTCAGGAAAAAAAAACCAGCTCTAAAAAAGAGCCGTTTGATAAGCTCAGTTACAGCTGGATTGAAATGCATTTAATAACTAATTAATTAAACATGTTCAATCTTCAAATTTACTGTAGTATTTTAAAAAAGCAGATCAGTTCTTTAATGGATGCCCTTAATCTATTTCTGTTTTAGCACAGGATCTAATGTTAGCAGCCAACATGCTGAGAATTATTCTAGATCTTAATCATTAAGCATCTGGCAGAATGCTTAAATCCACTTCTGCTCCCTTATTTAAAAATAGAACGAAATAAGAGGAAAATCTCAACCCCAAAAGGGAAGCTGCAGCTGAAGACTGGAAATAGACATAAACAGAACGTTTCGATGGAGTAAGAATATTGGATATATTAATTTTACCAGTTTTAGAATAGAAAATTGCTGCCAAGTTTCCACAAAATCATGGATTTCAAAAGTGAATTGGCTTCTTTTAAAATGGAAAATAAATTGGTCCTCCTGCCATAAGATTCGTTTAGGGTTTTTTCTCCCTCTGTATTGTTTCAAACTGAAGACACTGCCAAAGAAATGCTAATTTAACATGTATTTAGTACCTTCTTGGGAAGCCTAAATACTTCAGGCAATCCAACCAAAATGTCAAGTCATCTTTACACAGTTCCTCTGGACTAGAGATACATCTTTGCATTCAACAGAATTTGGATACTCTAAGATATGTTGACATCCTTGCAAATGTTATTATTGTTGACCACAAATGGAGAATACCACTCGATAAAACAGATTTAATCTAAGTGTATAAATACATATTGCTTTCATGTCATCCACCACATTGGGTGCAACAGTAAAATCAATATCCAGAAAGCAAACCCTTCTGGTGACTCAAGCAGTCTGAATAAATATTTGTTGGGAATGCTTCAATTAATTTAATTTCACCAGGAAACTAGGATTTGTTTTTATATCCCAAGCATGTTTAACTTTCCCAAGAAAAAGTACCGGCTTTGATGTGAAACCAAAACAAATACCAGAGAACAGAAATATTGTAACTATTTTTATGCACTAATGATTTTTTCTTAGTATGCTTACATGTTACCAAATCTAAACAACCGTGTTTAGCGAGGCTAAGAATCTAAATCGGAACTACCCTGGAGAGAATACCTTTTCTTTTTTGCTTTAAAAATTCTGCATTTCCATGTGAATATCCCTGAAATATGAAGCTCTTCAGAATTACTTGACATTTGGGCAGTCTCATCTGCCTACATAGTGATAGTCTGTGCATCCCCAGAGGCTTCATAACCAAAATAAATATAGCATGGGAATCCACACAGGGGGGACCAAGTGAAGGCACAGGCATCCTGACAACTGGCACATGATGCAATTTGTGCAGTTGCATCAGATGTCATAATTGCCATCTTTTTGCATTGATGGCTGGTCTTGGATGCTGTGGGATACAAGAAAGAAGAAAGGAGGGGGAAAAGGAAAGGGTAACTGTATGCCACGCTTTTCATAGGTGTATTACAGGAAGTGTATGATTATTATTTATTTTTATAAAAACCCAAGGCAGCAAATATACCCAATACATCTTCCTCCTTCTATTTTCACCATAACAACAACCCTGCGAGGTGGGTTGGGCTGAGAGAGGGACTGATCTAAGGTTACCCAGGTGGCTTTTATGCCTAAGGCGGGACTAGAACACCCAGTCTCCTGGCGATTGGCCCAAAGTCACCCAGGTAGCTTTCATCGTTAAGGCAGGACTAGAACTCCCAGTCTCCTGGTGATTGGCCCAAAGTCACCCAGGTAGCTTTCATCGTTAAGGCGGGACTAGAACTCCCAGTCTCCTGGTGATTGGCCCAAAGTCACCCAGGTAGCTTTCATCGTTAAGGGACTAGAACTCCCAGTCTCCTGGTGATTGGCCCAAAGTCACCCAGGTAGCTTTCATCGTTAAGGGACTAGAACTCCCAGTCTCCTGGTGATTGGCCCAAAGTCACCCAGGTAGCTTTCATCGTTAAGCGGGACTAGAACTCCCAGTCTCCTGGCGATTGGCCCAAAGTCACCCAGGTAGCTTTCATCGTTAAGGCGGGACTAGAACTCCCAGTCTCCTGGCGATTGGCCCAAAGTCACCCAGGTAGCTTTCATCAAGCGGGACTAGAACTCCCAGTCTCCTGGTGATTGGCCCAAAGTCACCCAGGTAGCTTTCATCGTTAAGGCGGGACTAGAACTCCCAGTCTCCTGGCGATTGGCCCAAAGTCACCCAGGTAGCTTTCATCGTTAAGGCGGGACTAGAACTCCCAGTCTCCTGGTGATTGGCCCAAAGTCACCCAGTAGCTTTCATCGTTAAGGCGGGACTAGAACTCCCAGTCTCCTGTGATTGGCCCAAAGTCACCCAGGTAGCTTCATCAAGCGGGACTAGAACTCCCAGTCTCCTGGCGATTGGCCCAAAGTCACCCAGGTAGCTTTCATCGTTAGGCGGGACTAGAACTCCCAGTCTCCTGGGATTGGCCCAAAGTCACCCAGGTAGCTTTCATCGCTTAGGCGGGACTAGAACTCCCAGTCTCCTGGCGATTGGCCCAAAGTCACCCAGGTAGCTTTCATCGCTAAGGCAGGACTAGAACTCCCAGTCTCCTGGTGATTGGCCCAAAGTCACCCAGGTAGCTTTCATCAAGCGGGACTAGAACTCCCAGTCTCCTGGCGATTGGCCCAAAGTCACCCAGGTAGCTTTCATCAATGGGACTAGAACTCCCAGTCTCCTGGACATTGGCCCAAAGTCACCCAGGTAGCTTTCATCGCTAAGGGACTAGAACTCCCAGTCTCCTGGCGATTGGCCCAAAGTCACCCAGGTAGCTTCCATCGTTAAGGCGGGACTAGAACTCCCAGTCTCCTGGCGATTGGCCCAAAATTACGCAGCCATCTTTCTTTTTTTTTTTTTAATTGATTTTATTTAGTAATTACACATAACCAAACAAATAAACACTGACATAAACAAAACGTAAAACATATACTATAGTCGAACCAAGTACGGCTAGGCTCATGACATTCATTGTCCATCATTTGTTAAGTCCAATTCAAAAAGTCAGTTAAGTCTTTTTCTTGTCTAACCATCCATAGAAGTTATTCCAAGTTCTGTAATAGTCCGTTTTTCCTTATTTTTAATTTCCAATGTCAATTTGTCCATTTCTGCGACTCCATTATTTTCTTCATAAGCTCCGCTTCTGTTGGAGTTTCAGTGTTTTTCCACTTCTGTGCAAAGGCCATCCTTGCCGCTGTGATAATATGAATCATTAAATAGAAGATTTCCTTCGGATATGTCTCATTGGTGATTCCCAGTAAAAAAAATTCTGGTTTAAAATTAAACTCTACATCACAAATTTCTCGTAAGCATTGATGTATTCCTTTCCAATATTCTTGGGCCTTTCCACAACTCCACCATATGTGATAGTATGTACCTCTTTCCTTATTGCACTTCCAACAAAGAGAGGAAAATTTATTGTTCATTTTAGATAGTCTTGCTGGTGTTATATGCCATCTGTAAAATAATTTATACAGGTTTTCTTTAAATGGAATTGCAAGAGTTATTTTTTATTTCTGGTCCAAATATTTTGCCAATCGCTCAGGGCAATACTATGACCAAAATCTCTCATCCAGTGTATCATTGTTTCTTTAACAATTTCTTCTTCCAACTTAGTTTGTAGTAATACTTGATATGTTTTTTAATCATTTTTACATCTGGCCCTAACAAGATTTCATCTAATTCGTCCTAGTTTTACTAATACCCAATTTTTTTGTCTTCTCGTGTTTAGCTTGGAGTTGTAGACAGGCCCACCATTCCAATTCTATTCCCTGTTCATTCAACCGCTGTCTAGTTTGCAAATCTCCTTTTTCGTCTAACAGTTCTTCATAAGTAATGATTTTATCGTCTTAGCAAGTGTGGATGCATCAAAGCCTCTAATGTTGATATCCAGATTGGTATTTGAATATACATTTGTTTCTTAATTTTGAACCAGGTGTGTAGAAGTGTTTGTCTTACTTTGTGTTTCAAAACATAGCTGTGTCCCTTTAAACTATCTTGTCTAAGAAAAGAGTGCCATCCTGTCTGGAGATTATAGCCTTCTAATGTTAGTATCCTTGTATTTGTGTGGTTTATCCAGTCTTTTATCCAAGTCATAATTGCAGCACTATAATACAGCTCCCAACTGTAGACCAAATCCCCTCTTTCAGTTGCATCTTGTAATAATTTTAATTTTATCCTTGGTCTCTTTTGCCAAATAAAATTTGATGTCAGTCTATTTAATTCATCAAAAGGATTTTTTTAATTTTATGGGAGCATTTTGAAAGAGAAATAGAATTTTTGGTAAGATATTCATTTTGATCGTAGCTATCCTGCCCATAAAGGATAATTTTAAATTGTCCCATCTTATTAAATCTTCCCTTATTTGTTTAATAAGTGGGTCATAATTGTCTTTTCTTGAGTGTGCTATATCTGGGGATATAATAATTCCTAAATATTTAATTTTTTTCACAATTTCAATGCCCATTGTTAAGGTCAATAATTCTTTTCTGTTTACTCGTCATGTTTTTAGTGATCATTTTTGTTTTCTTTTTATTTATTTTAATCCTGCTACTAAACCAAATTCATCCAATTTTGTAAAAGTTTAGGTCCTGAAGATTGAGGTTCTTCCAGAATGAAAAGAAGGTCATCTGCAAATGCCTGTAATTTAAATTCTTCCTACTTTTAACTTTTATATCATTGTCTTTTTGATTGTTCTAATTAAAGCCTCTAATGTCATAATGAACAACAGTGGTGACAATGGACAGCCTTGTCTCTTCCTTTTGTATTTGAAACTTTTCTGTAAATTCCCCGCTAATTAAAATTGTAGCATATTGTTTTGATAGATAGCCTTAATTATATTATTAGAAAATTTGGGTCCTAACTTCAAATATTCACTTGCAAAATAAAGTCCCATTTCACATTATCAAATGCCTTTTGGGCATCTAAGAATAGCAATGCAGCTTGTTCTATGCCTCCGATCCTCATAGTACTCTAATATGTCCAACGCTACTCTGATATTGTTTCTGAGATGTCTCTGAGGGAGAAAGCCATTTTGGTCCGGGATATGAGTTTATTGAGTATTTTTTTAATCTCTCTGCCAGGATCGCCATAAAGATTTTGTAGTCTACATTAAGGAGAGAGATTGGCCTATAATTCCCTGGTTCTGTTAGATCGAGCCTGATTTAGGAATGATAGATATTTTAGCTTCTTGCCATGATTGAGGACAATTCTTTTATCTAAAACTTCATTGAAAATTTTTACCATTTCTTTTCCTAAAATTTCTTGTTGTGTTTTATAAATCTCTGCTGGTAAGCCATCTGGACCTGGGACTTTATCTATTTTTGTTTGTTAATTGCCACATAGATTTCTTTGAAGGGTTATAGAATGGTTTAACGCTTTTGATCTTCTTCTGAAATTTGTGTGAGATCTGCATTTTTAAGTATTTTAAAATTTGGTCTTCTGTAACATAACTTGTCTCTGTGTATAAATCTTTTATAGTATTTTGAATAATCTGCCTTTTATCCTCCTTCTTTATAACATATATCCCTTGTTCATTCTCTTAATTTAGTAATCCATCTTTTTTCATTCTGTTTTTGCTTAGAGGCTAACCAACGCCCTGGTTTATTTGCATTTCAAATTGGTATTGTTTTGTCCTCTTTAGTTTCTGACTAGTTCTTCTTTCTCAGTTAAATTTATTTTGTGTTTAATCTTATTCAATTGAGATTTGATTTGCCTGCCTTGTAGGTCTTGGTAATCTTTCGTAATCTATGTGCCTTCATCATATTCCTGCTGTAGTTTTATTTTCTTTTGTCTTTTTCTCTATTTTTCCTGGCCATATATTTAATAGACACTCCTCATCACTGCTTTAGCAGTATCCCAATTGTTTTGAAGGGAGGTGTCATGAGGGTTATTTTCTTGAAAAAAATTCTATTCTTCTTGTCAATATTTTATTAAAAACTCTCATCTTTTAGAATCGATCTCTGAGCATCCAATTGTTTGATTGTGGTTGTTGCCCTTCCCATCTAAGCCTAATCATATTATGGTCTGCTAGTGTAGTTGGTTCCATTGTTATGTCTAAAATTCTGAGTTTAGTTTTTGGTCGCCCAAACCATGTCAAGTCTTGACCAGGACATGTGGTTAGAGTAATGAGTAAACTGTTTTTGTTCATGTTCCTCTCTCCAGACATCACTAATATTAAATTCCTTCATGAGATCAAAAAATATTTTGGTAATTTTTTTTCTTTTCTAGATTGGTATTATTTCCTATAATTAATAGTTATAGTTTATTTACTGCATTAAAATCTCCTGTAATAAATAACTGTTGATATTGCATACTTTTGAGTTTATCATATAATTTCTCATAGTAATTTTAAAGCATTTTGGGGGTTGGAGCATAAATTATTCATTAAGAGATTTAATTTCCAAGTTTCAACTTCTACCATATAAGTAACCTACCGCCTTTTGTCAGAGTATATTAGTGAAGAGAAGAGGGATTTTATTTTATATAAAGTACTATTCTCTTTTTTTTTTGATCTAAATAAAACATATTACCTAATTTTTTATTCTCTAATAGATGTTTCTGTTTTGGGTGATATGGACTCTTTGTAGTGCTATAATGTCTGCTTTTGAGTTTGTAAGTGCTTAAAACCTTTTTCCTTTTTACTGGTGAGTTTAATCCATTTATATTCCAAGAGATAAGGTCAGATAGGTTTGCATTTTTATTGATCCTATATTTAGCGCTTCTTTGTGATTCTGATGTCCATGGGTTCTTCTGGGACTTTGGTTTTCTTGCTATCATCTGTACTATCAGTTATATTTACCTTTTATATGTCTCTAATCTTTCCTTCATCATCTCCTAGCTTCCTCCCTGTCTTCATCTACTCCTTCCCTATTTAATTGTTGATCAAAAACATCTCTGCTTCTCTATAGTATCGATTTATATTTCTTGTCTTGCCAGGTAACCATTATACCTTCTGGGATTAACCATCTGAAATTATTATTTTGTTTTATCAATTTGGTCGTTAAAAATTGATATGGTCTTCTAAATCTCTTATTTTTGGGGGGTTTGTTTAAGAATTATTATTGTTTTGTCGGCATATTGTAAAATATTATCTCTGATCTATATAGAATTTCATCTCTAAGTGATTTCTTTTGACAAATTTAATCGTATCTCTCTTGGTAGGTTAAATTCCTAGCGCAGTTGGTTTGGACTCTGTACAGTTCACAATTTCCTCATTAGATCTCCTTTGCATTCTAGTGTGCCAGCTAGAATATCTGTCATAACTCTCCCATAAATTTTCTTCCCTTTCTTCCTTCACTTTGAATCTTAAATAGTGTGCAGTTTTTCTGACTCGATAGATGGATGATTGCAGTTTCTAATTCTTTGTTCTCTTATTAACTTTTCTGTCAACTCCTATCTACTTTTC